>JAYKKM010000168.1:832500-877500 GCA_035772405.1 Chrysogorgia sp. JL179-B06
TAATTAAACGGCTTCAAACACGACCCATTTGATAAGTTCATTGGCGTAGTAATTTTGAAAATCGATGTTGTCTAAGCCGAGAAAATCAAAGATAAAGTTTATGTAAATCAGGACGAATCTTTATCACATTTAAAACCACGATACGGTCGTGATTTTCTTTTGTCTTTTCCTCATGAATTATTAATGAGTGTTTGAATGTAATTTAAATAATTGTACACTTTATTGTGTATTTGCTCCAAGCTCCGAAATCTAATAGACACATTTTGAAATACTTAACAGAGAGATTTGGGAAAATTTGAAGGTGTGTAATGTTTTGAATTTTCAAAACATATATGTATAATATTTTGACAGTTGGAATTAAATCCATGCAGTGTAACATCGGGCTTGGACTGGCCATTGTGCCATCTTGTGCCAGAACAATGGCACTTTGTGGCAGCACAATGGCTGGCCATTGTTCTGGCACAAGATTGCACAATGGCCAGTCCTAGCCTGTTTAAAATATATACCATTTGTTCTTTATAATACTGCAGAATAGTAAGTGGTAGTACAAATTTTGGAATTGCATGTACAGTATGTTTATTTGATTAAAATTATAAATACTATATGCTTGATAATTATCCTATATATACAGTAGTTTAGACTATTGCTGTGTTTATATGACCTGGGCCTGGCCTACAATTTTGTAGCAATAAACAAGCATTACTATGTATACTTGTCAGTGTTAATACTTAATATATACACTGCTGTAGTGAATAAGGGAGAGCTTGGGGGGAAACAGACGATACAGTACATGGATGATTGTCAAGCAAGATCATATCCTCAGAAAAATTATTCTGTGTCCCGGACGGGGATAACTTTCTGATTTCCAGTGAGATTCTCTGACCATTGAGCTACCAAGACTCAGATGGTGAGTGAACGTTACATTGATGTACTGATTCTATTGATATAACAGCAGTGTATATATTAATACACCCAATCATTAGTCATTACTGAAATATATAGTAACTGCTGTGCATAGGCAGTACATATATAATTATAACCAGTGCATCATTGTAACCTCTCTTCATCTGAATCTCGATGGCTCAATGGTTAGAGGCCGTCACTGGCAATAAGAAGGTTATAATTTTTTCAACCAGGAATATTATATTTCTGACGCTATGATCTTGACGTCCATGTTTTGTATACTGGCATGTATTCCATATATAATCTGTGTTTACAGTACTCCATCCATTATGGAACATGTTTGACCTACAAATATACTTAGCTGGCCTAGTGGGTCACAACTTATTCTGTCAATGTAAAATACAGCTTATTATTATTATGTTCACATTGGGTATGTTGACACTGTCACTACTATGTGAGTTAGCTAGATCATTGTCGACAAGCAGACTAGGCATGGCATTCTGAATATAGGTTATAATATATATGTGCACGGTGATATAATTTAGATACTATAGTACACAATGCCATATATATGCTTTGTTACAACGTATTTGGCTACCATGGCTGCCAGAGTTCTATTGAATCTCTCCACAAGTCAATCGTACTGGGGGTGATATGGGGTTTTCCTCGTTTTCTGAATTCCCAGTAAATTACAGAGCTCTTTTATCAGAGTTGACTCAAAATTTCGACCTTGATTGCTGTGTAGTCGCGCCGGAGCATCATATCTACAGAAGACTTCGCTCGCAAGAACTCTTGCCACTGTCTGTGCTTCTTGATTGGGAACTGGAATTGCCTGAGGAAAGCATGGCAGTCGCGAATTGTTATAGCGGTCGTTTTAATTCACAGATGAATAAAATAAAGAGTTTGATGAGTGTTTAACACGGGGCGATCATATAAAAGGTACCAACAGTCCTGATCAGTCCGCAGTCCACAGTCCTGACATTTTTTTAAAATATATGGCGTGATAATCAAACACGTAGTAAACCAAATAGTTGAAGCGCCATGAACGTTCGTTCATCGCCACGAACGTTCGATCGTCATTTCTGCTGCCGCCATTTTTACAGCAACTTCCATCCATGGCTTTTGTTTAAAATCGAAGTCAACCCCCAGTGCGACAACTTGGCCTCAAATGAAATTTGAATACATTTGATATTATTTCCTTGTTTAACCAATAAATCTAAGCGGCCTTTTAAAACCTTTTAAAAATCTGTTAAAACCATGTACCTACTTTAGTGCATAAATGATATAAACAACATTTACAAGGTAAAAACAATGAATGCACTGGTAGAAATAATTTGACCAAAATAATTTGACCGGTCATGCTGACCTGCCGTGGCTGATTTCTGGCGATCAAATCATGAAAATCAGTTGTCAGTGACCACTGCCCCCCCCCCCCCCCCCCCCCGTTATTTCGAGCACTGGCGAGCACAATTTGAGCTCTTTTGAAAAATACACAAGTGTGTATAACCCCAAATTGTATACACAGTATTATTAACAGTGCTATGAACAGTGTTATTACCAAAACCTGATTGGAGACATCTCGGGGGCCGATGACAAGTACAAATGGAATACATGTAGTTGCCTCGGTACATGGGCATATTTCTACCAACTATAAATTATTAAAGATAAAAAAGTTATACATGTCAAGTTATCATATTGTACTGTATGTAGTACTGTAACTTAAAACCTCTCATATAAAACATCGAAAACTATAACAGTACCATGAAAATTGAGCAATCCATTCATGCAATTATATTCTTTCATGTTATTTATTAAGCAAAATTAACATGTAAATGAAGGCAAATGAAATTACTGCAAGTTTGTTTTATTTGAAAAACTATTAAATTTTGAGTTATTTTATATTTTTCTTAATTCTTGCGATATTGGAACTATGACAGGGGCGGATCTAGAGGGGCGCAACTGCTGCTCAAGCAGCAGTCAGATTTTGCCTATAATTAATTATGCGGAAAAATGCGAGAAAATGCGGAATACATTTGGTTCTTATTTCATGCGCCCGTGGTCGCTTCTGGGCAGCTGACACTCTTTAAAATTGTAATACAGGATATATTTATTACTTGAAGTATGTCTAAATCGGTCGAAGGCTTCCTAGCGCAGCATCACTCGCGGCAGCGGTGCACCAATAGCGGGAACATCGTACGGAGGGTCTTTTCTCCTTAGTGAGCAGCCGTGAAACCTTAAAATAGCCTCGTTTGAGGCTATTTTTAGTAAACTGAGCAGCAGTCAGATGCAGCAAACCAATCAGACACCTTGCCGAGCAAACCCGAGCAGCAGTCAGCAGCAGTCAGATCGGAAATATTCGGAAGCCTATGCGTAAGAATTTCGTTTCAGACCACGGTTGATCTTATTTATTGACGAGACTATTTGGCACACTTTTTGTTGTGAGTTCTGTTCGAATCGCGATGTCCACGATGGCTTCCAACAAGGTCTTACAGCAATTGCTTAATATACTTGGGGAAGCTTTTCTTGTGCAGAAAAAGAACACAAATTATCCTTGCTCAGGGAAGAATGCGCGCAAATGGTTTATGTGGAGAGGAAGAAAGCTGTCGATGGTCGTGAGCGTATGCCAATTTGCGAAGCTTCAATTCCCAAATAGGCAAATAGCCAGGAATCTCGTTGTTTAAACTACTTCCCAGTAAGGTAAGCATTGCCGCGTGTATTTTTTATGAAATAGCTCATGAATAATATGATAATTATTTAACATGTAATCGATATAAACACAGCTAAAGTCATGAATATTAACTTTGGTGTTCCCTATATTTTTGCTGTCCAGTCGCCGAGTTTAAACTTTAATTGAGCATATTTGAGCGAGTATGAGACAAATACCAAACTCTCAATCACCAAAACATGATATTACTGACAGAAAATGTAATGAACATCGCAACAGCATACATATTATACAGTATTTATCCTATTATTCTTTGTCCATTTGTGTTAAGTTTACATGTTCAAGTTAAGTTTACATTAAGTTTTACATGATTCAGCTGTTGACAAAGATGTTATGATTGATATGTTCTTGTTGTCATCAAGTCTTGCATCATTTCCAAAATAAATTATATTATACAGTATTGTTATTGTCTGAAATTATATTATATTGTTATTGTCTGAAATTATATTATATTGTTATTGATTAAACTGATAACATATACCTCACCTGTCTTGTATATACTGTATGGTGGTATACTGAAGTATTTTATGTATGATTTGAAATCACAGCCCCCAACCCCTGGGATATATAGCGGGGAATTTAACATTTTCCAAATTTAAAAAACAGCAATTTCCCCTGCCTCTGGGGCAACTAGTTTAGTATTTCAAAAGTATTAATAAACAACTTAGCTTGGTATTTTATACAAATTATTTGTGGTCCCCAACTTGTTTTGTTTTAAGTGGATGTTTTTTCTTTGCCTGAAAATCATGTATTTTATAATACATTGTCAAAATATTTCAGACTTTGATAAGTACTTATTAGGTAATGAAACCAAAAACGTTGTAACAGTCACAAAGTTACAGCCAGATGAGGGCTTCATCCAAAGGGAACCGAACGATATACCAAGGATGTTGCGTACATTGAGAATGCAACAGAAAAAGAGAAAAATAGAAAGAAAAAGTTGTTGAAAATAATCTTTTATATAGGTATGTTTCATACTTTGCAATTGTTATCAAGTTGCAAATATATGGTGCATATTTTATGAAAATCAAGTTGCAGAACAATAGACATTTTTTCAATGGGATTACAGTACTTGAGTGACTACGGCTACGTACCAGTATGATTTGCCAGTGTCCTCTATCTATTAGTGTTAAGATACTGGCAAAGCATTCTGGTGATTGTAGTCAAATACAGTAATGCCATTAAACATCATAGTGCAAATGGTCTATTACAAACCATAGCACAATATAATGTAGTGTATGAAATTGTCAACCAACACATCTGCAAACATTTTTAACTGTCTATTTTCCTGCTATGGTGGTCAACCAACTACCCTGTGAGCAGAGCCTTCTTTTCCTTTGTTTCCCCTTGCTGGGTGGGAACAAAGGAAAAGAAGGCTCTGCTCACAGGGTATCAACCAACATATCTATAAATATTTTCAACTGTCTATTTTCCTTCTATGGTGGTCAACCAACACATCTACAAATATTTTTAACTGTCTATAAATTCCTGCTCTGCTGCTCAAACAACACATCTGCAAATATTTTCAACTGTCTATTTTCCTGCTCTGCTGCTCAAACAACACATCTACAAATATTTTCAACTGTCTATTTTCCTGCTCTGCTGCTCAACCAACACATCTACAAATATTTTCAACTGTCTATTTTCCTGCTCTGCTGCTCAACCAACACATATATAAATATTTTTAACTGTCTATTTTCCTGCTCTGCTGCTCAACCAACACATCTACAAATATTTTCAACTGTCTATTTTCCTGCTCTGCTGCTCAACCAACATGTATATAAAATTATAAATATTTTTAACTGTCTATTTTCCTGCTATGGTGGTCAACCAACAGGTATACAAACATTTTAAACTGTCTATTTGGCTGGTCTGGTGGTTAATCAACACGCATATATAAACACTTTCCTGCTCTGGTGCGCTTCGAACGGATTTGGCAAACATCTTATATTCCAAACATGTATTTAATTTCTGGGAGGGTTAGACAGAAAAATGTATTCGAAAAGTATTTGCCAAGGCATATAATTCAGATTGAAAAGAAGCAAAGTTTGTCAGCGTAACTGTTATAATGTACTGTACAGTTTGAAATTATACCGTTTACGGCGTGAAAAGGAATATTAGTATCGCATATAACACGCAAGAGTACGACATTTGACGCACATTGGCGCTTGAAATCCACTTTACATTGTTTTTATTAGAAGAAATTAGAAATCTTTCCACACACTACTTACCCTGGGGGAAAGGCCTCGCACGCACGCCCGCGTCCCGCCCGTAATCGAGCGCGGAAGAACCTCTGGCACCCAGGGTACACACTACTGCACAAAGCGTAGCAGCATGAAAACATACGTGCGAACCACATGCAGCGCGTGCAAGTAACTAGTTAATACCAAGACGCAATCCATATTTTGTGTCCGCAATTTTCCCGCCACGCAGTGGGTTTGTTGACTGAGAAAATGCGTCTTAAAAATGTGGAAATCTGTCATTCAGGAAGACTTGAAATCTTTCGGAAATTAGCAGGAATTGCGTTTTTAAGCCTTCAATTTTCAAAAATTTCTTGGGGGGGCATGCCCCCAAACCCGCCTAGAAGGTGTGCGCCTACGGCGCACATCGGAAATTTATCTTAGCAGCAGTCAGATTTTGGGCTAGATCCGCCCCTGTATGATGTTCAAATCAGGTACAGTAACTTATGCTTAAAGTAGGAAGTTGCAGTACACTGCCTTCAACTACTTGTTAACGAATATTTAAATCTGTTAATACCTAATTGGATATTTAAAAAAAATGAATATTTAAATCTCTTAATACCTTGCTTTAGCATGTTAAGAAACAACTGACTGGATTTGTTTTGTACAGGTTGAGGCCTAAAAACTAGTATGTTGTCATTGTTAGCTGTCATGACATGGATTCATGTACATATACAGTACAATGAGTACACAGTTTCAATCAATTTTGTCAAAGATATATTTGTATATTTAAACATATACCCGTATGTCTGATCATATTCATTAATTTCGATCACTGAGTCACCAGGGCATCCTACTTCTTACAGTAGGTAATGTCATATATTGAAATATTAACTGCAATACCTCTAAGGAAAATAATTAGAAGGAAAGGTATTAAGTTTCCTGTGCATTTGCTATATACTCATATAAGATATCTGAGTTCTAGACCGGACTCGAACCAGCAACCTTCTGAATTCTAGACAGACACTCATAACCATAGGTCTCAGATGGTAGAGGAAAGTTTTAATATTAAATTTATACATCTTTTCTGAGTATAGCTTGTACAGCAAACTGAAGAGATAAATCCCGGAAACGATGGATGTATGCTATATACAGCCCTGAGGACACGTAGCATCGAAGGGCTGTATATCACATACATCCGGATGTTTGAGGAATTTATAGGACTTATTTCGATCATGATTGAGGACTAGGTTTTCCAACAAAGTTTTGTCTATTTTTCCACCTTGGACATTTCCCATTTTTTTCTTTCTTTCTAATTTAATTAGTATTCATAGGGCTGTACATGCATTATATACATCCTGCAGTACATCAAAGAAAACCTACTCGATTGTGAAATAATACCTAGTTACTATATGTCAAGCTAAAAGTCTTAAAATGAAAAATATAACGACTAAGACTGAACTGTTTAAATTGATATTCTTGGTTATTTCAATAGTTCTTCCAAAGACAAACTTTATTGTGGATTGACATTTCTTCTTGAACATGGTCATTTATATAACTAAAGATAATTATTTAACATTCTTACAGGTTTTACAGCCATAAAAGATTTTATTGCCTCATCAATTCTGCATCTTTTTTTACCATTCCTTCCAGAGGGAAAATTGCAGGGCATTAGGCTAATGGCTATGTCCCTCCTCTGTTCATGTAAAACAATTCCAAAATATATAATTTATACTTGGATTTTTATTTTAATTTGATTCAATTAAAATGAAGTGCATTCAGTTCGCCCCTAGTCCTAGAAGCATATTAACAATTAACATATAGTGTAATTATGTATTTCTTAGTTTCAATCCATCTTGTTCAATCAATACGGACTGTACCCCAAGCAAAACAGTTTTAAAATATGTGTTTTAACTGAGCTGCATGATATAGTCCAAGCAGACAATTTGTATGTGAATCGACTTATTAGCTCAATTAACTCTTTCATTAAATAGTTTCTTACAGTTGCCTGAAGATCACATTGAAATGAAATTAAGAAAAATTTAGACTTACAACAAGTTAAATACTTGACAGTTACTGTGTATTCTGCCATTTTATGTATCATGCACTCTTCCATGTTCAGACAAAATAAATCTAATTATATCAAAATAATTAATTATTTGAACGTTTTCATGGCGATAATTAGATATAGACAATTTTGTGGAAACACCACATAAAATATTTATTTGCTAAGCTTTCGACCTGTTGAGTCAAGCCTTCATCAGAGCAGGCCTTCATTGCTCTGCTGAAGGCCTGTTGAACAGCAGAGGTTCCTTTAAATGATATGGTAGTGTTACTATATACTAACCAGAATCCAGATTATCTGGCCTAATATTGAGATAAGATGTTCACTTAGTTCCTTGCAAATCAGGATATTTAAAAACCTTTTTCACAAATGATGGTGTCAATTGAAGAAAAAGGTTATCTGCCACATCAGGATATAAAGTTCTAAAGTCCATTTCAACCTTGAGTGATGGAAAATATAATTTGAACAGTACGGTACGGTACAGTACGGTACGGTACAGGTATATACTGTATTTATGTAAAATGCTATCCATAACATAGTACATACATGTACGCTTTTATATGGCAGCTTTTAAAATTTTTCCCCTTCATGACAATGAAATAATATAAAAATATTATTCTAAGTTCATGTTATAACACTATTAAAAATTCCTAATGTTAAAAATACAAGGACATCCATAATTGAGCTGTTATGTCTCCTGCCATTGTATTTTACTCTGGCTAATGCCAGACAATTTTACTCATCAATAGGAAACCTCCTGGGTTATAAAGGGTTAAGCTAAAATTAAATGCATTCTCCACTGTGCAGCTAGCAGAAGTCTTCCATCACCATTTCCACATATATTCCTCCATGACAAAATAATGTGTTTACAGTGTACTGTACTTACCCATACAAGGAATAGCCTTGGGTATTCATTTATCACAGAACTGATTGGCAATTCAGAGTTCTCTCGAATCCATTTTGCTCAATTGAGTACAATCTTCTCCATGCACATTTTTACCTTCGAGACTTGATCGGTGTGATGTTTTGGCCATTCTTTTAGCCATTATTTTATTCCATCGTGATAGGCATCACTGGTAATGAGCTAGCTCAAAATTCTAATTATTTCCAGAATAAAATAGTTAAAAGGTTTAAAACTATTTAATAGTCTAATCCTCTAAAATATGTTTCATTGATCATTGCTATATAGCATGCAACATCTTCAGCTACCAAATGTTAAAAAGGAAAAATAAGCTAGATAATATTAAACATGTTTTAATGTTTTAAAACATTGTTTTTAATGTTTTAAAACATTGTCTCTTATCATGGAAGATTGTAAGCTTTTCTTGCTTCCCCTTCATTACTTCTACCCCAAAACAAAACATTTTCAAAAGAAATAGAAGAAATCCGAAGAGATATCCTCGCCGAATCGCTTAAATTTCTGCTATGTTGTTTCCAACGGTTTTTAAAAAAATGACATTCGTAGATAATTACATGAAGTACTCCACTCAGGCTGAGTCTTGTTTTGAGGGTGCTCATAAATAAAGATGCGGATCATGATCAAAACGGACTGGACAGCACCTTTAAGAGAAGCGCCGCGATCCCAGCTTACACAACTGTTAAGAGGCCTCGGTTTTCAGTCAGAAGCTCGATATAATAAAACAAAAAAGAGGAATGACCATCACAGGCGTCAGAGTTGGGCTCCCTGTGCTTTAACTCTATATTGGTGATGGGCGTAAAACTGATATATCATACAACTAACAAGCAACACAATATAAATAGATCAGACAAATCCTTACAGTTCTGAAGTGGAATTAATTGAAGATATGAATTCATCTCTGGAAAGTACTAAACTTTTTTCAAAGCCAAAAATCTTGAAGGCAAAAGTTATCAATCTGCGCCCGCCATATCATAATTCGTAAACATAAACATAATCGAATAAATTGTCTGCCTAAATACTTTGTGTAATCATTAACGAAGGATCTCTTCAGTCTTCACAAAAAATTGGATCTCTGATCATTCCATTGGCAACGTATATGCCATTGTTCATCCAAATTTGTTGTATTACAATGTGCAATTTCAGTTGTGGTATGTAGATTTAAATAATTATATCACGTACATGCACTGTGCATGCCACCTTAATGCCTGTACAATAGACAGAAGTATTTAGCAGATGAATATTGGGTATTTACCTGGTAAATCTGTAACTGTTATCATATTTGAAGATGTACAGGTACTAATTTTTGTCATTGGGCTGCGATTGCTGCTGCGTCTTTGTACATTTCGTAACATCTCTTCTAACAAGCCAGTGGCGGAGTGTATACCCTTTCCAGGTGTATACCAAGCTTCCTAAAAGTGACAAACAGTATATATAATATATGACAAATTATGTTAATGTTTTTCTAAAACCTGTATTAAATCTAAATCATCCTAAACTAGCCCTATACTAAATTTATGCTAGATGATCTTTATTTGTCCATACACCTTAAGCTGCCCTAGCTAGCCACAGTATTATATATTATACAAATCCATGACCTTCCTCATCCTTCAAAATTGGGAATTTTTCTACCACTGCTCGTGCCATCCTTACAATATATAAATAAATAATATTTACACTAAATGAATTATTTGTGTTTCTTTGAATTTGTGACACTTTTAAAAAATCATTATCCTCCTGTCATATATTAGCCGACTATCCTGCCTTTGTAGATTTTCTTTTGTGTCTGTACTCTGGCTCTATTAATTGAAGTGTACTCTGGCTCTATTAATTGAAGCAAGTTACCTGTAATAGAGTACATACACAAGAAAACCTCTGGAACCAGGGTATTATCCCTTACGAAAAAATCCTAAGATAATTGCTATAGGAAACTGCATTTCCTATAGGAATTTGGGCCAGAATCTAATAGGAAAAAATTTCCAAAAGGAAATCCAACAGGAATTTGTATAGGAAATTTCCCATCCTATAGTATAGGAATTCCTATAGGATCCTAATATGAATTCCTATTGAATTTTTTCGTATGGGTATAGCCAAGCAGAAAAAATTAATCAAAATTGATCAAAATAATTAGACCTGTCCCCAAAATGCTCGATGACGTAAGCAACACATATTTGAACCATTTTAATTCTTTTTTTCCTGGTGAGGACACCGGTTTCCAGTTCTTCCACTATGTGCACACCTTCAGTATTTCCCTCAAGAATTGATCTGACACTCTTACCATTAAGAGTAAATAAAAACAATACAGTATATTTAGTTATAGGAACAAGCCTATATTTCCACATGATTAACACAATTAACCCTTTCCCTGGAGGCTTCTCTTTCATGAGTAAAATTATCTGGTGTTAAACAGAGTAAAATAAGAAAAGGGGCCGTTTTAGGCCAGCATATAGTAGAAGGAAGGGTTAATAGCTGTGTAATTTTCATGAACTGCTGAGAGTGCAGTCTGTAGCTAATGGATTAGGGGGGCTTGTGAGAGTAACATTTAACACAATTTCCCCCCAAATATTTTCAAGTAAATATTTACAATATACAGTAATTTCCTTCCGGTTAGTCCATACGACCATTATTTATAATTAATAAACTGACTGAGACTTACAAAGTCGTACTTGAACCTCTTACATTCAGCACTAGTGCTGTCTGTGCAGCTACATTCTTGGTAAGTTGAAGGGAGGGGTCTTTTGGTGGCAGGAGGTTCTGGGTTAGGTGGACTTTTGGAGGTAGACGGGAAGCTAGGAAGCTCATGATAAGTATTTGTCACCATTGCACTGATGCAGATGCCTGGAATTAGAGAAAGACAAAAAGAATATACAGCGTTAGTTGCTTGTTAAGAAACAGAGAGTCATGTATCAAGTGTAGGGCCCCCTAACAGATAAAAGTCCTTTGGGAATAAAACAGTTCAATTTATATGTACAGAAGCCCTCACGTGTTGTGGGGTCACTAACATTAGTTTTGTCAATAATAGTAACAGTTAAATCAGTAATATCCCAATAGTCTTCACTAAAAAAATGAGCATACAGAAGTTTGCCGGGAATGTTCCTCTGTCAGTCCCTTACAGTACAAAGACTGCCTTTATGCGTGTTACATCTCTTACGAAAAGCAGCAATGGTACTGTCAACATACTGCTTGTTGCATTTAGTACAGGATATCAAGTACACGACACCTGAAGAGTCGCAATCAAAGGAATGATTAATGAAAACGTTCGCTCGGATTCCATATCAGTAAATACTCGCCCAACTGAGACGAACTTACATATTTGATAACGGGCTTTGCATACCCACCGGCCTCGAGGGGGCTTGACTACAAGGAAGTTTAGCCCTAACTAATTCATCTTTTAAACTAGAAATACGTATACGCAACAACCCCTCGCCCAATTGCTGTTTGAAACTTACAGTACAGTACTTCTTTTAGTTCTAAATTACTTGAATTAGATAATAGCCATTTCATTTGCCAAACTAAATACATTTTCAGTGGACAATATCTCTCAGAGCTTTGTATTACATCAAACTAAATACATGCAGCCCAAACTTTTTAATTTTTGAGTGCAGCAACATAATAGTGGGGGTCTACTGCTGTTTCTACCATCAATCACTAAGAAAGAAATTACTTTTATCACAATATTGATGACTCACGAAATAATGCAGTATTTAGTATATAGACACCAAAGGCTGTTGAAGGAAGAAAGTGCATCTCTATCATACAATGTGTGTCCTTTAAAAAAATCAAATTCATTCAAATGTCTACGGATGCATATAGTTTGTATAAGGTGTCCATTCAAATTAGATTTACTAAGACGTATTAGGGATTCTACTCCAATTGTTAGTTTGGATAGATTATATCAGTAAGTTGATAATTCTACCCACATTCATTGGAATACTGTGATGTGGAGCTGGCAGGAATATGGATAACTAAATATTGATGGTCATAATCAGAGGTCTCTATGCATGTCAGGGAAACTGATCTTTCCTAAGTTGGGACTTGAAACTGATTGGTTAATAGAAATCCTAAGTTTTGTACCTCTTGTATTAGAAGCAAGTTACATTGTGTAACGCTAGTTAGGAAATTCTACTTAACTCTAACTAGTTAGAATAATAATAATAATAATAAGCTGTATTTTACATTGACAGATCGCGACATATTAAATTGTGACCCACTAGGCCAGCTAAGTAACTGTAGGTCTAACATGTTCCATAATGGATGGAGTACTGTAAACACAGATTATATATGGAATACATGCCAGTATACAAAACATGGACGTCAAGATCATATCGTCACTAGTGACGGCCTCTAACCATTGAGCCATCGAGATTCAGATGGAGAGAGGTTACAATGATGTACTGTTCTAATGATATATGTACTGCCTATGCAGCAGTTACTATATATATATCAGTAATGATTGGGTGTGTTAATATATACACTGCTGTATGCAAATACGAGCTGCATTTAGGCAGACATATATCAATAGAATCAGTACATCAATGTAACCTTCACTCGCCATCTGAGTCTTGATAGCTCAATGGTTAGAGCATCTCACTGGAAATCAGGAAGTTGTCCCTGTCCGGGACACAGAATAATTTTTCTGAGGATATGAGCTTGCTTGACAATCATCCATGTACTGTATCGTCTGTTTCCGCCCGAGCGCTCCTTTATTCACTACAGCAGTGTATATATTAACACTGACTAGTATACAGTAATGCTTGTTTATTGCTACAAAATTGTAGGCCAGGCCTAGAGCAATAGTATGCATGTTTTTTCACCCTAAACTACTGTATATATAGGCTAATTATCAAGCATAGTATTTATAATTTTAATAAAATAATAAACATACTGTACATGCAATTCCAAAATTTGTACTACCACTTACTATTCTGCAGTATTATAAAGAACAAATGGTATATATTTTAAACTGCATCGATTTAATTCCAACTGTCAAAATATTATACATATATGTTTTGAAAATTGAAAATTCTAAACATTCAAAACATTACACACCTTCAAATTTTTCCAAATCTCTCTGTTAAGTATTTCAAAATGTGTCTATCACGTGTGTCTATTATGTGTAAAATACACAATACAGTGTACAATTAGCGAGTCGATAAAGTGAAGCACTGAACTGAAGGTAATGGCTATTCGTACGGTAGCCGTACGACGCTATAGTCTCTTACAATTCAACGAAATGCTGGTAAATATCACCAAAATCCTAAACCTAACCCTAATCGTAACCAAATTACTAACCCTAACCAAAAAAAAACTATACAGAAAAGGCAAATTAATTGCTCAACACAGACCGGTGAGTCGGTCACAATGTATTTACCTTTTACTTGTGCCTGTCTTTGATTATATTGTCCTTCAACACTACAGTTTCGGCATGAAATCAGCTGATAATGTCTATAGTAATGTTTGTTAAAAAACAAACATTACTGCATGAGGACGGTTGATCATATGTATAAAACAAATAAATCCGATCCGATATCAGGATCCCCTTGCATCTCGGCGTGATAAGGGAGTAAACGCCGGTCGATATTAGCACCCTCAGGCCTTCGGCCGGCGCCGGGGCAATTTTCCCTTTCGTAAACGGTTGTTACCATCCCGAAGGGTCGTTACCGTCCCAGCTCTCATAGAATGTTGGGTAAGCGGAATGAAATTCCTCGTGGTCCCAAGGTTCCCGCATACTTTGTTTGATGCGGTGACATGTTCGTCATGAAATTCAAAATATGTAAATATTTAGTATTTGGTATACAGGAGAAGAGCGTTCATGCAGAAGAAATTATACATGGCAAACTCTCACTCCTAAACCAGTAAATTCGATTTTGTGATCGATAGTCACAACGTATATGTAGATACTTTCCAAAAGGCAAGCGACGTTAGTCGGGATTTCGAAATATCAATCGCAACAACGTATGCTGCGAGGTCAGTCAAAATATATTTGTCGACTGAAACTATTATATGCGCATTGCATATATGGACCACCGTAATATATAACCATAAATGTAGTTCTGCATTTGCCATAGAACATAGTTAATTCGTAAAGTCACTTACTATAGTCATAGATGCTTTTCAATTAATAGGTGATAAAACGTGTTGTGCTGCGTAGGCATGAGTGTAGAAATACAAATCAAAATGTATAAAAAGGTTGGTGTTTCGAGCGAAGGCTCTTCGTCAGAGAGTGAAACATGACTAGTGAAATAATCACTCAGTTATTATTTCACTTTACGTTTTACTCTCTGACGAAGGGCCGCTCGAAACGTTAGACAACTTACACACTATTTCATAGACTTGCTCCAAATCTGCCTCTTGGTTGTTTCGGGTTTGTTTAAATTTGTTTTTTTCAAAGAACTCGCCATATAGATGCTTGTTCGCTTTTTAGATAGCAATATTATGAAAGAACACGAGGAGCTGCGAAATAAAGTGTGCGGGAACCTTGGGACCACGAGGAAGTTCACTCCGCTTACCCAACATTCTATGAGAGCTGGGATGGTAACGACCCTTCGGGATGGTAACGACCGTTTACGAAAGGGGTAAAATTGCGGCGCCGGGCGAGGGGATTACGAGGTCGACGAAAGGACACAAATAGGCAACCTCGTACCCCTAAAAAGTGTTTTTTTTTAAATTATCGTTCAGAAAATTACTTAGGGAGGAGTGGCAAAGGTGAATAGAGCAAACACAACATTAAAAACATCAGAACAAAAACTCACGTGAAGGTCTAAATGTTAATTGTATAACACTTTGCGTGAAGTTAAAATTCTTATAAACTATTGTAATACGCGGATGCATGTCTGTAACATAAGGAGTGATTAAAATCAAACTTCTTTCCAACCAGGTTGACATAAACAAGCGTTTGAACCCACCTTTACCAAAATAAAAATATGGGAATGATATGGAGAATCTTGGGCCATATCTGACCCATATGTGGGATCAATATGGGAGGGTTTGAAGATGATATGGGAATGACATGGTGCCTAAATTTGCCCGATCTTAAGCTATGGGAATTGAATGGGAAGAAATATTTGTGCATTCATTATATGGAATAACTATGGGAATATGATGCCATAGCTTATCCATAGCAATGTCGTGTCTTTGGTCTATACCTCTTCTATGGAAATAGTATGGGTTGTCAAAAGTTCAGCATCCATACATTACCCATAGGACTGACAGTGAATTTTCTATAGAATAATTATATGGGAATGCTGTGGGTCATAAAATGCTTGTATGCCATAGAGATTCCATATAACAATCATATGGAAATCCTATGGGACGAACAGAATCATTAAATTTCATTTTGCTGCCAATGATCTGTTAAATGACAAAAACCACTTTGTATTTCAAGGTAGAGTAGCAGTGACATTATATTTTATCATTAGTTTAAATTACGTATTTTACAATTCTGTATTATTTTCAGCTAGAGTGGTTGAAACAGAGTTTTATTAAATTAACTAATCCTTTTCAATATTATTGGGGAAATGAGCTGCATATCCCATGTCACTGTCTATAAACTTCATAAAAATGCACACTTCAACAATGTCTTCAAGGGATATAATCCTGAAATGGTGTTTATCTGGCTGACGTATGGCAACAATATGAGTGATTGGTGTACCAAGTAGCTGATGTGGCTTACAAACATCTTGGTTTATCTTCTTCATAGGAGCAATCACAGCTCCTAAAGGGCTTCTACAATCAACTGGACCTTGGAAGAATGCTTCTATCTGTCCATAACAAACATTTTCTCCATGTTTGTATGATATGGTGAATGTATTTCTCTTTGAAACCCTCTTATACATCTTTGAATGGATAATTGCAGCTCCCATTTGAAGCCGTTTGAAATACTTTACCAAGGAAACTGTTTCCAGAGCCAGATATACAATTAGATCATCTTCAAAGGGCAGGTGGCTAGTACTCTTAATTGCACCAACAGCATAAAAATTATCTTTGAGATGAATTCTGTTTTTCCTATTAAAATAAGATTGGAATGCTAGTAAGTTGCACAATTTTGAAATTCTAATTCCTGCAGGGTGTAAACAATAAAGTTACTCAAATTGAATGTACTGGAATACAGTGATTCAAATAACTTTTGCTTTTTTGTGCTTCATTCCAAAATTTTCCTACATTTATGATGAGCTAACAGTACCTCTCACTACATCCTTGAAATCTTAATGTAATGTCTCTTGCTTGGCCTGGGGGCATCTCATTCACGAGTGTTGGGATCCGTTGTTGACAAGTGACTGCAGTCATAATCTGCCATTACAGCACATAATTTAAAGAAATTGCAGATTTAATATCAGTTTAACACACATCGATTTGTGTCCACAATTTCTCTCACAACACCAGTGCACCAGAAATTGCAACCTGTGCAGTTACAGTACATCAATATGTGTGAGTGATTTGTATTATTTTTTAATCACTTTTGATTTGTGAGAATATAAGCCCTTGATTTTATTGAATAATCACTTAAAATGTGAATGCTTAAATCAAGCCTTGATTATATTTACAACCTAGCAACACAAATCAGCAAATGGCACCTTATACAGTTATCAATTTGTGATCCTGTTGCAGCATTGTGATCCAAGTTTTTGTTCCCACATCAAAAACTTGCAATGCTACTGCATGTATCAGCTGCATGGGTATATTACATACACCAATTTGTGTTGCACAAAACCACATTTATCAATAGCTGAAAAAAAACTTGGTTGGTACAAACCTGACTTGCAACATTTTGTGTTCCATGAAAATACTTTCCTATGTCACCATTCCAGTCTTCAAAAGTAAAAAGTGAAGAGCACCAAAGAGGCCCATGATCTTCTACGCATTTCTTCAAGTGAAGCAATAAATGGTGGTTCATCAACACATATCGGGGTGCTATAAGTTAAAACAAATATACTGTATTATCAAAAAATATCACAAAATTAGAATGGTGACACTGTACTAATTTAGATAAAACTAAAAAAAACATGGCTATTGACCATGGTTCACTTACCATAGAAAGCATCAAACATTTCAACAAAATGCATCAAGAGCTTTCCAGCAAGGTCAAGTTGTCGTGGTGATATGGACTTTGATGAAAGCAGGAAGATTCCACCAACAAGCAAGGCATAATGCTCATGGTATTCATCACTAAGAATACCTTTCATGCAAGGGAGGGAATAATAGAACAGCCAATTCCGGTACTCTGTTGCTGAAAATGCCAAACAATAAAAAGTTTTTTGTGAGATTGATGGCTGCAACACATATACTGTATCAGAATAGCACCTTAAAGAATTGATTGTATACATTAATATATACACTGCTATAGTGAATGTGGGAGTGCTTGGAGTAGACAGACAATACATGGATAATCGTCAAGCTCATATCCTCAGAAAATGGCTCAATGGTTAGAGTCTCACCGGCAATCAGACGTTTACAGGTTCGATTCCTGTCCGGCACTCCGAATCATTTTTCTGAGGATATGAAGCTTGACGATCGTCCATGTATCGTCTGTCTACTCCAACCTCTCCCACATTTACTGCAGCAGTGTATATGTCCAAACATTACCGATATAATAGTGACTGCTGCATAGGCAGTCCATATATCACTCAAACCAGTACATCATTGTAACCTTAGTCTCTGTGGCTCAATGGTTAGAGCATCTCACTGGCAATCAGGTTACAGGTTCGACTCCTGTCTGGGACTCAGAATAATTTTTCTGAGGATACGAGCTTGACGCTCGCCCATGTATCGTCTGTATACATTAACTTAAACTTATTGTGATAATGTTAAATAACTATTCTGATAATGTAAGTTAATGTATACAATCAATTATTTAAGGTCTGATATTTAAGGTTTAAAGTATAGGGTTAGGAATATTTATGCAGAGATACAGTACCTTTCCAGAACTTTAGGTGACTTTCAATACTTCTTGGAACTCTGCTTATTGTACTGGGTGGCTTGATTTCCAGGAGGCGTGTGTCAATTTTCTCTATATTGTTGCCACAGTGCCATGCCTCCCCACTGTGTTTTGCATTAAACCAGAGACCAAGTAGTTGTTTAACCACTCCAAGAAAGACACAGTGCATGGAATCTATTGCAATTCCATTGACAACATTAAAATTTGGCAGCTGCATCAAAGGACTAGGTGCTTTAAAGCCAAAAATCTAAAAAATAACCAAATTTACAAGCATATTTCGTAAGAAGGCAAGTTTGCACCTTGTTGCTCCTATTTACCTCTGGAATCTTGAAGGTAATTAACTAACTACCTCGGCTACCAGGCTGAAGAAATTTATATGAATGTATAGAAAAAGCAAACAATGGACTTTGATGAGGATCAGTAATTACCAGTATAAGGTGGTGTTTAGCTTGAAGGCAAATGAAATATGGAACAAAAATCACCTGCTGAAAACCCAGAAAGTCAAATAAGCCAAATGTATATCTTACTGTTTTGTCTTGCTCAAGTGCAATGTAGGAATGGGTTTTAACATCTCTGGGTGTTCGCACTTCTGCATGTCCAGTGTTTGTGTCCCGAAATGGAAAAGTCATAACGTGACCTCTAGCAGAAGTTTTGATGACCTCACCATGTTCATAACAAAAGCAACAACTATCATGTCCAACATATGTCACTTGCTCAAGCACACCAGCACGAGCAGGAAGGTCAAAATGACTAGATAGAGCTTTGACTTTTGACATCACTTTCTGCCCATCTGGGAGCTCAACTTCTATCCCTATTAAGAAACATATTAATATGAATTGTATTATATCATTATAAGTAATAACATGACTTACAGTATAGAGAAAAGCAGAGGGAGGATTTGTGGAAATCCCGGGGCTGAGGTCTTTCACAAATTAGCCTCCCAAGGTTTGAAGTTTTCTCATAACTTTATTTACATAACTGCATTTTATTTAAGATATTTAAAGCTTACCATGAATCTCTGCCTCTTTCAAAGAATCAATAAATGGTTTGAAAAAGGTGGAAAAGAATGGTTTCTCTTCACCATACCAGAGACCAGCAAAGATTCTGTACTTGCTTAATTGCCTGTAAATGATACATATTGTATATATATATATATAAATCACTAAATTTGAATTACTGTAGTGTACACTAAGAGTAAATGGCATTCCAAAATTACGTGTTTGTCAACAAAAATGTTACTGTACCTCAACGAAGGAGGAAGTTCATTTACAAGTAGAAATAGAGGCCAAACCCCAAACTGTGATGAATGAAAAATGGACACCCCATCTGTGTTTAGTTTAACAGATATATTGTATGTATCTGACATGAAACCACTTGGTTTACATTCTTTTTTGTAAAGGGAACCATCATACACATCTTCTATGTTGCTGTTGTCCTTCTTTACTCGCTGGAATCGGTGTTTCAAACCTTCTACAAATTCAGGATCTGAAAATAATGTGAAATGTAAATATTATTTATAACAATGATCAAGGGTGAGTTTACCTCAAATTTTTTCTAGTCAAGTTTTCCACTGACTACAGCTACTGTTTCAAAAAAGTAGCGAACTTTTTCGCTACTCCATTTGTCATATTTAGAGCTGCTCCTGATTAATCGATTATTTTTTCTTTTTTTTCGGCAATTGATTATTTTTAACCTCATTAAACCTTATATTAACTATGATTAAACATGCATGGCCAACCTACCAAATCGGGCAAATACCAAAAAGAGAAACGATCCGTGAACTGATCATGCTTTGTCACACTGAGGGCATAAAAGCTCTAAAGAATGAACTGGAAAACGAAAACCTTAACTCTGATGTCTCGATTACGACTGATGGCTGGACCAGTATGACGCGCGCTGGATAGTTACATTACCATTTACCGTACTGTAAGTAAAACTTTTTAAAACTTAACGTAAAACTTTTTATTCTCGAAACGTCAGCATTTCGTTCCTAAATGCTCTACTAATTATCTTATTTTTGTGCAGTGCACTTCCTTCATAGATGGAAATGAACTGCAAAGTCCTCGCAACAAGAGCCAGCCTTGATTGTCATACCGGAGTTAATTTGGCTGCTGAGATCAATGAGATTATGAAAGAATTTGGCCTTGATCATCGCGTGTTTGCCTGCATACACGATAACGCTGCAAATATTACCCTCGCTGGCAACATGATCGGTGGCACACATGATCACATGGCAGTCTGAATTTGTGTATTGGAGATGCTATGAAGAAGGGAGTCGACAAGCCCTTTGAAGCTGCCGTCAGGAGCAAAAACAAAATGTAGATAGTCATAGTGTATACTGTATTTCACTGTGTAACATTGTAACTTTCTCTAGTTTCTTACTTTCTTATTGAGTTATTATGTAAATTACAAAGGGAATATTTTTAAAAAGCACACCTTTCTTCGAAGGGACAAACCGGATGTGTCGTGTTATTCAATATGATTGATCGATTGTTGACAACGATTAATCGATTGCGAAAATGAACCGATGGGCGCAGCTCTAGTCATATTGCACCATTGATGTCACAACTCCATATATGGTAGGGCAATGAGTTGACATGACAATTTCACCGTTGGCTGTTAGCCAATCAGCGATCACGAATTATTTTAAATAAATAATAATAGAGAATGATACTGTAAAGTACTTACTGCTAAACAGATTTTGCAGCTGCTTCTCAAGAGGGACTTCAATAAAAAATCCATGGATTTTATCCAAATCTCCATCACATACCTTGCATCTTCCCCCTACTCCTTGTTTGTCCTGACAACTGTCATGATATGCCTTGCAGTACCCACAGAATATGTGTTTCACAATATCTCCTTTGCTTTGACTTAAAAAGTCAAATAATTTTTTGACTGTTGTCTTACAGTTGTTTGGTCGGGGGCAATGAGCTTCAATTATGACAAGCAAGTCAGAAAATGCTTCACGAGTCAGTTTGTGTTTACCCATAAATGTCAAAAGTAACACAATACTAGAGGTTGTTGTGATAGGAGAACCGGGAAAAAGCAGGTCATTATCGTTAACATTATTGTCAATGTGATCACCCACCGATTCGCAGTCTGATTCGCTGTTCCCTTCGTCACTTGAGAATGTTTCTGAAGAAGTCTCTTCATCTTTAGCGAAGTTTTGGAAAAGTTCGGTTTGGATATCGTCTTCAAACACATCAAAACCATTTTCGTCTTCTAGTTCTACTGGTAGTTCTACTTCAGAAACATCTGAATCAAGGCAAACCTGGTGGTCATTGGTCTCAATGTTAAAGCTGTTCATGACCATTTCGTTTTCACAAGTTGAAATACGAGTTTCTTCTCCAAGCAAGGGCTGATCAGCCTGATCATTTAAACAGGACGAGGTGTAATTGTCACATTCGCTCTCCTGTTCATCTGAAGATATATCACTCTCCTGCCGTGAAGAATTTAGTGCTGGCAGCCTTCTTGCCGCTGGGAACTTATAAGGGTTTGAATAACGCATATACTTTTTGTAAGGCCCTCTCTTTCTGTAATCTTCGCGTGCCTCCGCCATCTTGCATTATTAGGCGCGGCCGTCAAGACAAGGGCTCTGGGACGAGAAGTCGTCATGTCAATGAGGGATTTTGAGGGATAACCAAGGTATTTTTGAGGGATAACCAAGGAACAAGTTACACGTGACATTTAAGCGCGTCACTTCGAATCTCTTTCAGTCTTTTCGAATCTCCCTGACGTCAAACGTTGTTGTCTTGTCGATCTGACTTCCTCGAGTTTACATTTCCTACCAAGTATTACAAATTGAAAGAAAGCTTATCCTAGAATTAACAACAATAAAGAGCATGGCTTGTCGTAGTTCAAGATCAAAGAATGTTCCAGCTCGTTTGAGAGAAGGTAAGCGCAAATTTATTTATAAAATTTATTTTATAGCCTAGCGTCCAGCTACAATCAATTTATCGACAACTCATTTATAATATACTAAAATGAGCTGTCTTGTGAAATGTTAATGATATAATTATAAAAGAATATTTAGTTATTGAAAGTATAAAAGTTAAGTAAACATGACCCAATCATGGTTTCAAATAATGTATCATTGACGCGCCGCCATCTTTTATATCGACACCGCATGGGAATAGTTCAACCAGTTCTTTGTAACTTCGACAGCCCGGACCATACTTTCCAGCTTGTTTTTACCATGTGTAACCTTCTACCCTATGATTTACAGAGACCTGGTATCTTGTGCGTTATGAGGAAGATGAACAGTTGAGAGTCCTTGCCCAGGATGAAGTAAAGCATGTTTTTGCTGAGGATGAAGAAGACGACATTCAAGTTGGGGACATTATTAATGCTTTATGGCTTCCAGATGATAAATACTATGATGCAAAGGTCATTGATATGGGATGTGAGTATCTGCATTAAACATAATATTTCCTTTCCACATATTTTTTTGGCACTAGTATTATAGAAAAAAATCATGAAAAATTTTCTGTTCACAGTTCATGTAACTTTCTCTGAGGATGATTCTGTAATAGAATTGAAACACTGTACATTCTCTCATGGATAAGTGATAAACAATCCAGGGATTGTTTGAAAACAATCTAGAGGTTATGCACTTATCATCGGCTTCCCCGGGGGTTGACCCCCAGGACACCCCAGGGGGAGCCCCGGGAACAGGAGGGGATTTGTTGTCTTTTGTAAATAATACCATGATGACCTCGGGTTCTTTTGTTCTCGCCGGGTGGTTTAATCACGATATTCCCGGCTTTAGCGGGGAGATCTCTAAATCTCCCGGCAAAGCCGGGCAGATTTCTAATTTCTCCCTGATTAAAATTCATGAGCCAAAATTCAAAGACACGACAAAGAGTTTTGTTAATACGTTTTACACAACAAACAAAATAATTACACTACAATGTTAATGACAGTAAGATAAAGTGTTAATTACTCGACTTATTAATATTCACTTTTCACTAAACATTTCACACAATTATATTAATTTCCTACAATGGAAAATTGTTGAATACATCACTGATCATGCATTGTATTACACAATACTCCTACTATCAATTAGTTTTGTACAATGAAAACACTAGTTTCACCTCGGTCATCATGGTATTACAAACTAATACAATGGTTTTTAAGAATATAGTGATCAAATCTCCCGCAAACCGCGGAATGTTTGTGAAAGTCCCTCGGGACGCCTTCGGGCTTCGCCCTCATGCTTTCCCTCGGGACTTTCACAAACATTCCTCGGTTTGCGGGAGATTTAATCACTATATTCTTAAAAACCATTGTATTACTTATAAAAATAGTGTCCCTCGGGTAGGGGAATTGTTTGGGTTTGGTAACAGGCACAGTTAACCCCCAGGTATACCCGTGGGATTTTGTTGCACATATGGTCAGCGGTATCTAAGAATCGTTGAGATCGAATAGTATAGACTAATTAACTAACCCTAATTATAATTCAGCACAAGGGAAACTATAATTTGCTCAACTATAAACCCTTATCAAACTTTTGCACTCAGGAGTTAACTGTTTACAGAAGATTTTTATCAATCAACATTCACATAATAGTGGCTATTTAAAAATTGTTTACTTTTCTGCTATATTTTGTATCCAGTTCACCAGTTGTATAATATATTGTTTCTGTTAGGGACGTTATGTTTGCTTTTTTTGTCCCGGGGTAGGGGGCTGTAACATGATTTTTGTCATTAAACTTTCCCCTGTTCCCAGAGGCTTTGTTGATGTTTTGTATCTGTATATCACGACTCTACTCAAGTTCACTGTCCCATGATATTAATGCACTTATATCATCGGCTTCCCCGGGGGATAAGTGCATTAATATAATGGGACAGTGAACTTGAGTAGAGTTGTGATATACATTGGTGCTGAAAAGTTTTGTAAAACCTGTGTGGAGTTTTCCATCCACACTACATGCACTATACAAGTGTGTGTTGTATGCACTGTGTGTACTTCAGTCAAAACCACACAAAGCTTAGCACTACATGCAACCTTGAGATACATGCAGTTGGTCGGCTGCTACACAATGTTTGAATTCATGTAGCCGAGTAAATTTGGCTCACAAATACTGTATACTTGCCTACACAAATATTGCAGTGTAATGTTAGCTCTTCTGGGCTGTATGATATAAAAATCACAAAATGTTTTGGGCAAAGAATGTTTTGCATTTGCTGCTGGTTTATCGATTCAGCATACTAAATTATTACAAGGTATTTTGAGTGAGTATAGCGATAGAAACTAGGTTTATGCTTTTTATCACCAAATATTTCAATGAAATATTACCATAGAACCATCTACAAGCAAAATATATTACGTGTATAGTTATGTATTGGTCAAACACAAAGCTTTGTGTAGTAATTATGCACAAAGCTTTGCATGTAGTAATTATACACAAAGCATGAAAGCACTTGAGTGTAGTGTATTTTGCGTGTACACACAGACTACACACACTTTAGTCCATGAACGTGTTACAAAACTTTTGAGCACCACTGTTACTCTGAGTGACAAACCATACTGGTCACTATAGATTACCGGCACTCTACTTGGCTGTGTTTTGAACCTGTGTCCTTTGGTATTCTAGTCTATAAAAGTATTATGAATGGTCCCTACTTTTATTGCTCCAAGATTATTAGCAAGATTTACAATCTTTATTGTAAATATTAAACTTAGACTTAAAGTGCCTATTACATGAAATTTTTTATTATCGTATTTGAAAGAACACTTAAACTGACAAAGTACCATCTTTTGGCAAAGTAACAAAGGATGTGGAGTCCTGGGACCAACATGAAAAACCGCTGACACCATTAAACGTTACAACATAGATAGATAACCTTCTCACAATACATCATTATGCACATGTATAATATCAACCATTTGCATATCAAACAAACTGAAATATCACAAAAATGAAGCAAGGAAAGAAAAAACTGCAAAAGATGTTACTTTGTCATTGTAGGTGTTATTTCAAATAAGACAATAAAAACTTGTGTCATCTAGGCACTTTAAAATTTTTAACATTAATTTTATCCTTTTTAAATTCAGGCGATAAGAATACGTTGATGAAGGAAAGGTTGCGCCTTGAAAAGATTACAAAGGCTCCAAACATTGCCCAAGCTACTAGTCAATCTGCTTCAAAAAATAAAAGAAAACAACCTGAAACCGGTGCAGATAGTGACAATGATGAACAAGAAAGGGCAAAGATACAAAAAAAGAAGGTTGCTGAAAAAGAGAATGAACAAAAAGCAAAAGAAAGAGAAGAAAAAAAGAAGAAGAAAGAAGAAGAAAATGAAAAGAAAAAATTACTTTTAGAAACAAGAAGGGCACAAGCAGCTGTGCGATGGGCCTCTCATGAAAGTGACGAAGACGACGTTTTGTCTGAAATGGCTGACTCAATGTCTGGAGATATGGAAAGGAACAATGACTTGCCCATGGCTGTCATGGCCACATGTAGTCAAGGACTAACTCCCCAGCAAAATAATAGAAACGACAATGTTGCCAAGAGAGGCCACATGAGCTCCACACCTGTAAGAGTCCACACTGTCAGTCCAACAGCTGAAAGATTCTGCAGTAGAATACCTATAAGAGGCCACAGTTCAACTTCAACACCTGTAAGAGTGCACAGTCCATTTGTAAGAGGCCACAGTTCTCAAACCAAGCAATCTCTACACAGAAAAGGTGTTAGAGATTCAAGCAGGGGCTGTCACTATATAAATTCCTTGGTGGATGTGGTGGAAAGTGACGAAGATGTGACAGTCAATGAAGTGGGAGAGGTTGATGAATCCGAAGATTGCTTTCAGGACCAAAATCTTGAAAATAATGCTTTGATGAAGAGAGTAGAGAAGCTTCAAAGGAGACTTGCAATAGCACGTAAGATATTTTAGTTATAGTACAGTATATTATTTTTGTTAACTGCATTTACACAGGGTTGTAGCCATGATGGTTGGTGGGGACACCCAGCAGTTGTAACACAAGCCCTGTACCTGCGTATTTATTTCATACTACTCCCTACCCATCTCACTACTCCCATATTTTCCAAGTACTGTAATTGGCCATTGATTTCACCACATTAATTTCAATATAAGTTCTTAAAATACAGTGTTGCTATGCTATATATTTTACTTTTTGTTGGCGATATTACCCTCTTGTTGCATGCTGTCCCTACCCCACAGGCAACACCATCGATGTTTGGAACAAAGCTATTTATGGCCACAAAAATCCAGCTGTAATGGTCAACTAATTATAGACAGCTAGATTTTTGTGGCTATAAATAGCTTTGTTCCAAACATCGATGGTGTTGCAGCCTGTGGGGTGGGGAGAGCATGCAACAAGAGGGTAAAAGGCAGGGGTTAGGATTAAGGTTAAGCCGGCGCACACTAGAGCTATCTGCTTAGCAAAATTTCATTTGTGAACGATGACGTAAGGGGTTAGATCCAGTGTGCAGGGCAGTTTTGTAAGCATTTTGTCACTTGTGCCATCTGTCACAAATATTCAACATGTTGGATTTTTTGTGTGTGTGCTGGAGTGAAAGCAGCCAGCTTACATTTGTTTGGCAATACGTATGTGTGTTGAGGATCGCATGTTCAAAACAACAAACATGGCAGCATGAATACACTTCATCTGAAGACGAAGAAATATTGTTGTTTCTGTTGCTTATGTGGCTACGTTGTAGACGTTTAAGCGATTTCTTGCAAAGCTTGCTCTCGTAGGTCTCTGTTTTTAAAGTCGATGTAACATCGTAAAGACATGGATAATCTGGCCAAATATCAGCTATTTGATCATCTAACATTACATCAGCCAGCAATGAACTATGAGCTGTCATATTTGTTATTTTGAACACTGGAGCTAACACCTTACGCCATCGGTCACGAATGAAGTTTTGCTAGCAGATCGCTCTAGTGACGTGCGCCGGGGTTAAGGGTTGGATTAGGATTAGGGTTCATGTTTCGAACACTGGGCATCTGTGACACACAGGATGCTTGGCCACCCAGTGCAGCCACCACTTAAATTGGGCCATGTACAACCCTGATAATACATGGATTATTTTTCATGGATAAAATCCTGAATGATGCTAACTTTCAACATGTATATAATTATGTAATTTTAGTCAAAGCAAAGACCTCACAAGAGATTATGGACCACAGACCTGCTCCTGGTGTGCTTGATGCAACAATAGCAAATGAATACAGGGTAATTATTGTTCAAGGGATATTTATTAAACATTGAAGTTTTCATGTGACATTTGTAATGTAAATCATAAGGAATGGTTTGATTTTAGATTTGGCATGTGAAAACTTGCTCGTTGGGCAAAATAAATAATTGTTGGTTTCAGGTTTCTGACTGACCTGTTACAAATGTCACCAACCATAAACATTTTAATGACATCATAATATAAAAAAGCTTTTCCTTGTGAACATCTTTTCTTAAAGGGCCCAAGATCCCAAATACAATATTACTGATATATACTAGGTTCTACATGAAGTGAATATAATTGAATGACAAAATATTTTATGATTTGAACTTTGCGTTGATGTTCTAGAAATATTTGTTTGTCCGAAATGCTAATGAGTGTCACATCATTTACGTCATCATTTCAGATACAATATTCTACTGTTAGAGCAAATTAATCTAACTCAAATGTTGATGATATATTTGACCGCTATAGTAAAGATTTTATTTCACTCAAATCCTTAACCAGTCCATCACACAGAAAGCAGAAAAGAAAGTCAAATGCCGTACATGACGTCACACTTATTAGCATTCCAGACAAACAAACCGTTCTAGAACATGAACGCAAATAAAGCTCAAATCCTAAAACATTTTGACATTCAACTTTTCATTTCATGGAGAATCCTATAACAGTAATATCGTATTTGGGGTCATAGGCACTTTAAATACCAAAAACATGATTTCTGTTCAATATTTTGTTGTTTTCATCATTATCCTAGTTGGGTTTAAACATAGTTTTGGATAAATAAGCCAACATAAAAAAATACTTGTCCACCCATTCCAACTTTTCCAGGTCAGGAGGGAGGTTTATATTTCAAACCGTCATGACAAAGCAAACCAGATTTAAAATTTCTATCAACCATGGTTACACTTTTGTCTCATCATGGTCTCATTGTGGTGCCCAACACAATGGAGATCATCAATGCTCAAATGGACAGTAAAACATGAGTAGGGTATTTCTAAGGTGGTAAAACGATAGTTTAAACTATGTTTTGTGCAAAGTAAAATTGAGGTTGGGGACATTTCGCAGGTCGGGCGGGATGTTAAGGTACATATCAAGGGCCTGGAAATGAGAAAATAAAAAATAAATAAAATGTTTTTCCAACCTATCTACCAATCTAAAACATGGCTTTGAAACCTGCAACTAACTATTTATTTATTTTTTTAATCAATTTAAAGAAACATATATAACTGTATGAGGAGTCAGCATTGTCTCTTATTAGGGTTTTCAGTGCACCCAGTGTCTCTTATTGGATTATATTATATATATGTTCTCACTAAAGTTTTCTCTTTTCACTTACAGATGACAGAGCTTATGCAGGGGTCAAATGTCTTCTGGTATCCCCATCAGAGAGCTTATTGTTCAGCGTACAAGACCTGGTCGGGATACTTGAATGCTGCAATAGACATATTTTTCGCAAAAGAAACACTTATGGTTTCCTGTGCAAGAGGAAATGACAAGAAAAGTAAAAATGCTGCTGGCCATCAGCCTCTCAACCCACTAATAATAAATGCACTGTTTGGTAAGCAATGTTTTAGGTATTATTGTATATATATATTTTTTGAGGTCCGTAACTCAGGTCCGTAACTAAAATAGAGCCTTTTGATTGGCTGAGTACGAGGTCCGTATCACACCAGTACGGACCTCTCGCAACATTTCGTGCTCGAAAAAATTAACACGTTTTGGTCGGTCCGTACTGGAAAAATATTTTCCCTCAGTTTTCCAGTACGGATCTCCCAGCCGGTAAATAACATATATATTTTTTAATTTGGAACAAAACAGCAGTTTAATAAATTGTTCTCTTGAATAATAAAGTCTTGGACACAATTGTTAATAAAAAGGTTTTGAATATAGCCAGAATTTTGTAAAGAATCAAATCCTTTTTGGATGGTTGGGTAATTAATTGTATGAAACCTAATATATATCATTATTGTAAACATAAATGCATGCATACACAACCTGACATTTAAACTTAAATGTTTCTTTAGGAAAAGTTGCATCCAAGTTCCCCAGTGAAATTATCAACACATTAAGCCAAATGACACAAAAAGTCAACATGAAATGCGTAGAAGCAAGACGACCACAAAGAGTGCGAGTATCAGCCTCAAAGGGAAAAGATTGTTGACAGCATTATAGAACTTTCATTTAATTATTATATTAGTTTATTTTAGTTATAAAAATTTAGAACTTTCATTTAATTATTATTATATTAGTTTATTTTTTTACTATTATCAAGGTATTGATCGACTGACTATTACTATTTAATGTAATATATATAAATAATTATTTTATTAATTGTTAAATATTTATAAAGGGGTTCATTGACGTAAATATATAGTATTCACTATTGTAGAAATACTGGTTTAAATTATTGGCTAAATCAGGAAGTGGATATAATTTTGGCAACTGACTGTGATTATATGGTAAAGGTATGGGTATGATTGTTGGTAATGTATGGGACCCATAGTTTACCCATATCTTTTCTTGTATAGTTGCTATTCAAATTCCCATAGCATTTCCATAGTTAACAATTACCCATAGATTTTCCATATATCCTTGTTGCACTTTCATGATGATATGGATCTGATCAGCAAACCCATATCATTCCCATATTGTATGGTAATGATATGGAAATTTACGAAATACGTATCATTCCCATACATATGGAACTGGTATGGGGCATATATTTCCATGTTAAATCCATACATGTCCCATATATGGACCATATTTAAACCCATATCACCTCCATACATGGGCCATATATGATCCATACTTTCCCTACAGTGTACAATTAGCGAGTCGATAAAGTGAAGCACTGAACTGAAGGTAATGGCTATTCGTACGGTAGCCGTACGACGCTATAGTCTCTTACAATTCAACGAAATGCTGGTAAATATCACCAAAATCCTAAACCTAACCCTAATCGTAACCAAATTACTAACCCTAACCAAAAAAAACTATACAGAAAAGGCAAATTAATTGCTCAACACAGACCGGTGAGTCGGTCACAATGTATTTACCTTTTACTTGTGCCTGTCTTTGATTATATTGTCCTTCAACACTACAGTTTCGGCATGAAATCAGCTGATAATGTCTATAGTAATGTTTGTTAAAAACAAACATTACTGCATGAGGACGGTTGATCATATGTATAAACAAATAAATCCGATCCGATATCAGGATCCCCTTGCATCTCGGCGTGATAAGGGACTAAACGCCGGTCGATATTAGCACCCTCAGGCCTTCGGCCGGCGCCGGGGCAATTTTCCCTTTCGTAAACGGTTGTTACCATCCCGAAGGGTCGTTACCGTCCCAGCTCTCATAGAATGTTGGGTAAGCGGAATGAAATTCCTCGTGGTCCCAAGGTTCCCGCATACTTTGTTTGATGCGGTGACATGTTCGTCATGAAATTCAAAATATGTAAATATTTAGTATTTGGTATACAGGAGAAGAGCGTTCATGCAGAAGAAATTATACATGGCAAACTCTCACTCCTAAACCAGTAAATTCGATTTTGTGATCGATAGTCACAACGTATATGTAGATACTTTCCAAAAGGCAAGCGACGTTAGTCGGGATTCGAAATATCAATCGCAACAACGTATGCTGCGAGGTCAGTCAAAATATATTTGTCGACTGAAACTATTATATGCGCATTGCATATATGGACCACCGTAATATATAACCATAAATGTAGTTCTGCATTTGCCATAGAACATAGTTAATTCGTAAAGTCACTTACTATAGTCATAGATGCTTTTCAATTAATAGGTGATAAAACGTGTTGTGCTGCGTAGGCATGAGTGTAGAAATACAAATCAAAATGTATAAAAAGGTTGGTGTTTCGAGCGAAGGCTCTTCGTCAGTGAAACATGACTAGTGAAATAATCACTCAGTTATTATTTCACTTTACGTTTTACTCTCTGACGAAGGGCCGCTCGAAACGTTAGACAACTTACACACTATTTCATAGACTTGCTCCAAATCTGCCTCTTGGTTGTTTCGGGTTTGTTTAAATTTGTTTTTTTCAAAGAACTCGCCATATAGATGCTTGTTCGCTTTTTAGATAGCAATATTATGAAAGAACACGAGGAGCTGCGAAATAAAGTGTGCGGGAACCTTGGGACCACGAGGAAGTTCACTCCGCTTACCCAACATTCTATGAGAGCTGGGATGGTAACGACCCTTCGGGATGGTAACGACCGTTTACGAAAGGGGTAAAATTGCGGCGCCGGGCGAGGGGATTACGAGGTCGACGAAAGGACACAAATAGGCAACCTCGTACCCCTAAAAAGTGTTTTTTTTAAAATTATCGTTCAGAAAATTACTTAGGGAGGAGTGGCAAAGGTGAATAGAGCAAACACAACATTAAAAACATCAGAACAAAAACTCACGTGAAGGTCTAAATGTTAATTGTATAACACTTTGCGTGAAGTTAAAATTCTTATAAACTATTGTAATACGCGGATGCATGTCTGTAACATAAGGAGTGATTAAAATCAAACTTCTTTCCAACCAGGTTGACATAAACAAGCGTTTGAACCCAGGGGTGGATCCAGACTAGTTCAACTAGTTTCCGGAAACTAGTCACATTTTGATAAAAAATAAAAATTAACAATGTATTACTAAAGTTATTTTTATTGATATTTTTACTTTTCACCGTGCGCAGTTGCTTGCACGTCTATTTTGCTAAATGATAGCCTGTATTATAGGCTTTTGGGGGAGGGGGAGGGCAAAATGGAGCGATCGAGCGCCGCGCGTGGAGTGAACTAGTGCAAAACTTAGAGTGAACTGGTCAAAACTGTCTCCTATTGGTTAATCGCTTCAAATCAATCAGAGTGAACTAGTCAAAACTGCCTCCTATTGGTTAATCGCCTTCAACCCAATTAGAGTGAACTAGTCATGAACTAGTCAGATCATATAAATACGAAATGCCTCTCGCGTAGTCGCGTGGACAACCAGTTTGTCGAAGGAAGACTGTTTTCCTTTCAATATAATGGACTTGTTTACCAAACGATTGGCCGGTTTTCAGCTACCGATAAAATTACGCTATATTCCAAATATCTGGAAACCAGACCATCAGTTGTTTGTTATTCCTCAAACGTGCGAGACTGTGGGCTACGAAGGTTCAGGTTTGAATGGCTCGTGCGCTTCCCTTGGCTTGTTTATTCGAAGAAACCATGCCTTTGTTTAATTTTGATGGAGTGAGGGAAGAATGGCAACAAATTGAATATTCAAATTATTCAAATCTCCCCTTACGTTCTGGACCACTGCTTGTTCGAAGTTTCAAAGTTATGCGGTAGTATTGCAATGGCGGATTTTATGGCCAGGCGAGCGGTTTTCCTGCAAGAACGAATCAATGAAAACCGCGAGAAGATGAAGTTCATCATTACGACCGTGATTTTCTTTGTCAGAGTAATAAGGAAGGAGAGATAACAACCCAGACGATGCCATCTTCCAAGTGTTATTTAAATTTGCTATATCCAGATGACCAGATGCTGAACTAACATGATTTTCAACTATTTGTCCTTGCTACCTGCCACCCTAGTGCTGAAATCATGATTTTCAACTATTTAACCTTCCTACTTGCTATCCAGAATTCCAGATACTGAACTAACATGATTTTCAACTATTTAACCTACCTGTATTTGACCTTCCTACCTGCCATCGAGGTGCTGAACTCACATGATTTTCATCTATTTGACCTTCCTACCTGCCATACAGTTGCTGAACTCACATAATTTTCAACTATTTGATCTTACTACCTGCCGGCATATGATTTTCAACTATTTAACCTTCCTACTTGCTATCCAGATACTGAACTAACATGATTTTCAACCATTGAACATTCCTACCTGCCATCCAGGGGCTGAACTCACATGATTTTCAACTATTTGACCTTCCTACCTGCCATTGAGGTGCTGAACTCACATGATTTTCAACTATTTGACCTTCCTACCTGCCATCGAGGTGCTGAACTCACATGATTTTCAACTATTTGACCTTCCTACCTGCCGTACAGTTGCTGAACTCACATGATTTTCAACTATTTGACCTTCCTACCTGCCATCGTTGTGCTGAACTAACATGATTTTCAACTATTTAATATTCCTACCTGCCATCCAAGGGCTGAACTTAGTGGTGAACTGATGCAGCCATTAATTTGAAAACACTACATATGTACTGTGCTTTAAATGTTTGAAATTATGGTATTATTTGAAATTAAGGTTAATTTTGAAAAACCAGGTCAGGGTTACTAACTATTATTCATTGTACAACACATTTTTACCAGTCACCATCCGACAGTAGAAGTAGTACAAAATTACTGTGTTACAAATTGATTTGGTAGAGGGAATGCAATAATTGAAAAATTGTTCCCATTGAAGTGTACAATGATGAGGTAGACTATAGTTAGGGTGTTTATGACCTTAATATTTTATATTTACTATTAAGACTGCCCTCAAAATGCAGGAACTAGCATTTCAGAGCCTTAGAAAATCAAAAAAAATTATATAAACATAAATGTCACTCTTCCATAAGTATAAATTACTGTAAAACCCTACTAATTTTTATTCCAACTGTAAATTTAGACATGTATTCACGTTTTCTGACCTTCCAGATTTCTGTAAAATCTTCCCACAAAATGCAGGAAATGGCATTTCAGAGACTCTAGATTTCAAAATTTTCTGGGGGGACATGTCCCCGAACCCCCCTAGAAATCTCGTGCCTTTGGCACTCGATTCTCGCGCCTTCGGCGTTCGGAAACTAGTCACAAAAATCCCTAGATCCACCCCTGGAACCGCATTTACGCTTTGTTTACTCAAGTCTTTAAAATAATATTACAACAAAGAACGTTTTAATTAGCAGTCTACTGTTCTGACAAGTTCTGACTAATACGTTGATTTAAAAAATATTTCCCAAGAAATAATCAGTGTAAGTTAATGCTGATCATAATAACATTCGATAATAAATATATTAATCTGAGGGAATACAAAGGTAGGACGATAAAACAAGCTGTTGAATGAGTCCAACTTCTTTCTTGAGCTTTCATTTTTAATTGGCTATTTTTTTGTGACAAATAATCAGAGCCTGGAAAATAATCAGACAAATAATCAGAACCGGAGTGTGTGACGATGTTTCATATCCCGTTGCTACTTGAAGAACATTAAGAATTCCCAGTCTCAAAAATAATTTCTCCAGGCAAATAGTGTTAAACTATAGCACATTTCATTACACACGGGAACGATATCGAAATGAGACTTATAACACCTACATTTCGTCGACTCGTGGCGTGATACGTGGAAAATAGTTGATCTTTATCCCCTCCCACGGTGTCAAAAATGTTGTGTTGACACGTGACCAGCCGCAACCGGGTCTTTTCGCAGCGTGCGGGGGGCGGAGCGGAGATAAGATCCTGGGTACGACTTGACAAATAGGCTATCTGGTAATATTTCGCTAGTATTGGAGCAACTCGCAAGAATGGGCTGAAGTTCGGTTAAAATAGATAAAACCTTGGACAGAGAGGGATGAAAATCAAGAACCAAAGGGATGTTGCGTTGTTTATTAAAGTTTTTAAACGTTCCTTTTGAAGAAATAGTTTAACAGTGGAACTGTTGTTGAAGGCGTGCTCTTGTTTTATCTATACAATGTCCTGAAAACGCCGCAGAATTGACTGCAATTTTAAAACTTTTTTATGCGGAGATGAGAAAGCAGGATGGTAGCTGTACTCGAAGAGCTCACTTTGTGCCATTAGGTTTGGTTTAAATCGACACCTCAAGGCATTGCAGAACGTATAGACACAATAAAAGATACGGAATTCAAAGAAGCCAACCAAGTGTTTGTGGCATAGTGTGTATACAACTCAAGAAACAAGGCCTAGCAAAGATCGAACACAAACCAGCTATTGTAGATGAAGACATAAAGAAACTTTACGAAAGTGGCGTGTTTAGTACAGACAACCCAACGACACTTCAGAATAAAAGTATTTTTTGAGATATATATAGCTTTTCTTTTGTCGCCGAGGGAGGCAGAATCTACGTCAACTTAAAAAGAACGACTTTGCAGTAAAGTTAGATTCTAAGGGAAGGCGCTTACTAAGAATCATAGGGAAAACGACGAGGCTGAAGAAGGAGGGATGATGATGACAAAGTAAGGAACCTTGTGCCCTGTATAGCCTCCTTCGAAAAGTAATCTCATTTGAATCCTGCGAATAATTTCCTGGTCCAACGACCCAAAACAAAATAAGTTTTTGAAAGTGAAGTGTGGTACGACAACATGGTTCCTGGCGAACATACATTGGGGAAGAAGATGAAAGTTATCTCGCAACAAGCCAATCTGTCTGAAATGTATACCAACCATTCGATACTAAGAGCAACGGCTGTACCGATCTTCGACCGAAGTGGATTTCAGGCGAGGCATATCATATCAGTAAGTGGTCACCGAAGCGAAACCAGCATCAATAATTACTGACGGAACAGATCAAAGCATAAAAGCAAGATGGCAGACAGCTTGATGTTAGTGATAGTGAGCAGCGAAAAGACAGAAACTGAAACTGTTTCTCCACCGGCACCGCTTCTTCTATAATACAGACTCTCAAGAAGAATTCCTTTTCAGAGATTTGACAGTGCAGACTGCAAACAATCAGAACACGAAGCAGTTTAACTTGTATAACTGTAAAGCTCAACCTTCGGCTTCGGCAGATAACATAGACCTATGGATAATTATTGATATGCTCAGCCTCATCCAATAATTGTATATTATTATTATTTATTATTTACAGTTATTTAAACACATGTAACCTCTCAACTATAGTTATGTAATAGTATCTAAATAAGCATAAAAAGTTTAAAATGTATAATAATAAAGAGTTGATTTTCAGAGGGCCTTGCATACTACATGTAAGTTAAAAATACATATTAAAGACTTATATCATATAAAAGTATTTCGAGTTTACACGTTTTAGGAAATATCTTGTATTTGGTTTAGCAAGAGAAAGAACGCGATTGTTACTCCGTAAGTTATAATATTTGTTAAAATAAATCAGCAAGGTAATTGTTAGTTTTCCGGCCTTGAAATACTTTTTTCTTCAAGAGCACCTCTCCTTCGATTGTGGCGTATCCCATGCACCACGTTTTGTGGCACAGCGTTCGACCAAGACCCGTGAGTTCCTGCACGGCTGCGGCCGATGTTTCTCTTTTTTCCAAATGTCGAGTTATTTCTTTTCTTTTCTATTTTCTTTTCTTCCTATTTACTGAAAAGAAAATTGTCAAAATAAAACTATTATTTATTACAACCATAGTCAATCGAGATATGGTCTGGAAACTCGGCAAACTTCAAAGCGACTATAATGAGCTACGTTTTGGTGTTGAACAACCGTACCTTAACAACCGCACATCCTTTGTTTTAGGTTTATTAATATTTAAACAACACGGTTGAACGATTAAACCCGAACGATTCTATTGATTGCCTCATTGTACTAAAATACAATAGGTTCAGTGACGGTGCACCGTGCACAAAATTGCATAAAGAGAACAAAGACTTTAGCTGAGTTTCCAGACCATATCTCGATGACTATGTTACAACTTGTCCATTCTAAACCGCTCTAAATTTACTGAATATCGTAAGTTCCAATGCTAACCCCAACGCGAACCCCCGCCTCCAGTTTCATTCTAACCCTAACCCACTACGTGATTTTCCCATCCCGAACCCACACTACATCCACTCACCTAGAAGACATTATAAACTTATAGATTAATGAAAGACATAATGCTCGTGTGTTAATTGAATTTACGATATCAGTATATTTTAAAGTGATTTCGCATTTTATGGATATAACTAGAAATACGAATCCGCAATAATCCCCTCCCTCGCCTTTTCTAGTTTCGTCCTAACACCCCTGCGGAATTTTCCCCATCCATGGTCCCCAGACCTCGCACGCCGTGTATTAATTTGTTGATGGGCGTTTCGTCGTAGAAATTATTATTTTTTAATTATCTCGGCCAATATTTAACCGATTTCAATTCTGAAAACAGATTTGGAATTACTGAGTCTAAATACATAACATACAAGTCTATTATATTATGAGAATAATAATAATAATACAAATTTTTTATATAGCGCAGATTCCCTAAAGTCCATTTGCACTTTACATGCATATCCCTCGTAAAAATCTGTTATGTGCTTAGAAATTAATCGGCAATGAGGAGGAGGCTTCGTCGTGTATTATTTTGAACGTTATTTCGAACGGGAATGGGCGTTAACTCGGGCTACAGGCTACTTGGGCTTGTGTATGTAAAAGTACGCAGCACAACGTATGAATATACCTCAATTTGAAAGCCAACGAATGTAGCTATGTTTATATTGAAGTAAAGGCTAATATATTGTAAGCAATGATATATAGTATTAAATTTGGATATCTAAATGTAAACAATATCGACCTGCGAACTATGTTGAACCGTGTAGAAACTAATGTCACATCCACTTTAACTTGTATAACTTTTGAAATACATCAGCTATAGGCACGTAAAAGTACTTTTAAAATTTAAATTTCTGATGTAATATTAACGAATGTTTTCGAAGCGCTCCGTGGAAACCCCGTGCTTCACGAGTATAACATATCACGAATATCAAGGCATGTTCGATATTGCGCTTTTTTAAAAACAACTAAGTAAGGTAGCACAATAACGTTTACGTATATTGTAGACAGATAAATGATCTTTGTTTTAAAGGGACACTCCGGCCCAAATACAAATGCAGTTCATATGAAAGATCTTACTGACTTTAGTTTATTTGCAAAGTTTCAGCATTCCTATCAATTTAGTTGAGAAGATTTTGCTAGTTGAAGTTGAAAATTTGTGGATTTTGACGCCATATTGGTTTTGAAAATATGACGTCATTGAGTGATTCTTTATCGTCAGTGGAGTTGTTTTGATGGCGATCACATAGTGATAGTTATTGTGAATGGTGTTTGGACGAAAATTAGTCGAAATAAACTATTTAGTTCATCATGCAGGAAAGTAGAGGAGCTTCTTAGGCATAATACGAGATCACGTCACTCAGTGACGTCATATTTGAGAAACAACATGGCATCGAAATTGGACAAACTCTCCAACTTCAACTAGCCACATCTTCTTAACTAAATTGATAGGAATGCTGAAACTTTGCAAATAAACTAAAGTCAGTAAGATCTTTCATATGAACTGCATTTGTATTTGGGCCGGAGTGTCCCTTTAAGGTACATGAAGTACTGCTCAGAATTAACCTAACGAAAAACGCGTGCGGAACGGGTTCCGAACGAAATCGGAACGCATAAGGTTCAAATATCGTGACCAAATCGGCCCCGGTTCGGTGATCTTCGCTGTTTTCCAAACGTTAATCGTTAATCGAATCTCTTTGAAATAGACTCTACTTAGGCCTGTCTCAACACACTGGGATCATTTAAACGAAAGAAAACTGCGCTAGCTCTACGACTGTTAAAATATATGTAATAAACTGGGTATAAACGGCGGCTCTCACTTCGTGTACCGGACACAGAAATTTGCATGAGTAAAATGTTAGTTAGCACTGTACAGAGTGTCCCAAAAAAAGGCTACCTTTTCAAATTCAAATGAGCGTGTTAATTCGAACAACCTATTGTGTTTAATATCCCATGTGTATAAAACTGTGTGTTTTTACGCATTCGTAGTTCAAAAGCGATAATGAATTTCAAAGAACTACAATAGGTTGCTTGAATTAACATGCTAGTAATTTGAATTTGAAAAGGTTGCCTTTTTTTTGGGACACCCTGTATAGAACTGCCTCTTTAAAAATTCCCGTTTATTTTATCTAGGATAGGTTTAATTCATGAATTGGACAATTCCAGGACAAAAATAAACGAGATTTTTTAAAGAACGAGGCAGTTCCACACAGTCATTACCAGAAATATTGGACAAAATGGCGCGCGCTAGTGGGTTAATTAATTCAGGGATTTAAAGATGGCGGCCAAATTATACAGTGATTTACATAGGGCGAACACGTAAATGGTAAATTTCATATCCTCAAAACGTTCGCTTACTATTTGCCGCACTCGTAATGCAAAATACATCAGCTCTGGGATAACTTCATTTGATATTTATCGAATATGGTTAATTCATCTGTCTGCCAATTCTGATTTTGCAGAGCTTATATTCTGCTTATTTGAAACCTTAGATAGTCTTCAATTATTCGAACACCCTACCTTTTAAACGTCCATTTCAAGTCGATGTATAGATGTTTTTTTCTGTGCCGCACTCGGAAACGAATCGTACGTTAACTATCTTTAAAATGCCATATATATTTTGTTCTACGGGCCATCCTAGGTTCTGCCAATTTTTGTTGAAAATGACAAACATTTTAAAATAGTAAATCACCGATCTTTATCCTGAAAATGGCGCTTTCTGACACCAAAATTCATCTTGTACAACTCGTCCTTCTTCAGCAGATTTGGCGGCCATATTTACTTTTATTTACTTTTATGCTGTTAACCGCATCTTACTTAAAGTGTAACGTAGGCTCAGAGCGCCAAAAGGCGCAATAATTCGAAATTCAAAATGTCTAGCATCGAGAGTGTTTACGACAAGGAGAAATTAGCATATAAAGTGAATGTCATCAACCCTCCACTGGCATATATTAGAAAGGAAAATGTGGATAGATTTGCTATAGCTGTAGCAATTGAGATCCCTTGTCCTCTTTTGTATTTGTGGCATGGAATGGTTGGTAGGAGAGACGAGAAAGGAGATTCACTCGACTATATCGACTTATTAAACAATTGGATACCTCGTAAATGGTTCCAAATAAGCATGGCGACAGGATTTCGTATACAGGGCAGGTTACGAAGAGAGGCTAGTTCTTTTGTGAATAAATATAAAACAGTTACTGGCAGCAGAAAGAAGAATCAGCTGAACAGTAAAACATTCACAATAAGTGTATTGGTAAACGAGCTGATAAATATTAGTAGTGTCAACGAAATTGAAATCGACTTACACGAAGCCAAAAATAGTGTACAAGAGTGGCGACAAAAATACATTGACTTGGAAAAGGAGAAGGTTATCCTATTGGAGGAAATGCACCTTGTAGTGGACGAGAAGAATGAAGAAATAGGACATTTAAATGAAGATGTAACTTGTTACATACAAAAGATCGAAGATATGGAACAAGAAGCATCAGTCATTCCCAATTCTCATAGACCATTGGGCCAGCTTGGTGAGAGACAAAGGTCAATACGACTTAAAAAACTTACAGGAAAAGCTGGTGCCGCATTGTGGTTTCTCGAATCACATGGATTGAAGTTGTCTTCCTTAAAAGCTAAAGAAGCAGGTACAGGTAAAAAAATATCTTTTCGTTATGAGGAAAATGCTTCTCAAGATGACAAAGAAAGTGTTGAACAAATTTTGTTTCTTCTTGACAAATTCTGTGTGAGTGATGAAATGTATCATGAACTTGCAATCACATACAATGATTTGCCAAGATCATACCTTATCAAACAGAAAAGGTCTGACCTAAATAAACTATGCCACATTGAAAGGATACCTGGCAAATACCCAGGGGCACAAGTATCTTTTGTTGAAATTTTGAAAGAGCATGTTAAGGAGTTTCTGAAATCTCATCCTGATCATAATATTTGTGAACCGATCAAGGTCAAAATTAGTGCTGATGGTGCAAAAATGTCAAGGAATACTAACTTTATATTATTATCATTTGCCCTGTTACAAACTGGATCTGTGATGTCATCAAAAGCTAATAGAACCATTGCAATTGTAAATGGTCCTGAAAAATATGACACATTAAACACTTCCCTGCAAATAGTGATATCTCAAATTAATAATGTAATAAAAGATGGACAAATCAATGTTGCTGGGAAAGATATTAACATTGAAATGTTCTTGGGTGGTGACCTTAAATTTTTACTTATGGCTATGGGGATGAAAGGAGCCACCTCAGATTATGCTTGTTTGTGGTGCAAAGTACACAAACTACAACGGTGGGACACAAACAAGGATATATCTTTTTATAACATGGGGGACATGAAGAGAACTCTTGCAGATGTTAAAACCTGCCAAAGTAAAAACCAGTTTTCTTGTTTCAATCCTCCACTGTTCAACATTGAATTGGACCATATCATCTTAGATGAACTTCACCTGATGCTTCGGATAACAGATAGGTTAACCGAGAACCTAATAACAGAGGTGATGGAGCGCGATGGTGATGCTGACTTTTTGAAAACACCCCAACAACCACATGGTGTTTTCCTAGATACATTGGTGAAAACTATCAATGACATAGGGATACCCTTCTCAATTTGGGAGAAATCTAATGCAGATGGCAAAGGAAGTGGTGTATATGACTGGACCAGCTTGATGGGTTCAGACAAAAAAAAACTACTGCGTCTACTCCCAGTTCAGCTGGAAGCTAAGGATATTTTGTATCCAGAGACAAAGGCAATGATTGTCAAACTATGGAAGGATTTTGGGTCCCTCTATGAGTTACTAAGCTCATCAATCAATGACACTGAAAACCTATTCCTAGATGTTTCCTGCAAAACTAAAGAGTTTGTGGAGTTGTTTTGCTCCATTGGCACAGCTAGAATTGGCTACAGCAATGCACGTGTGACTCCATATATGCATGCTTTAGTATATCATGTACCGATATTTTTGAGGGACTACAATTCTTTAAAACAATTTACTGGTCAAGGTGTTGAAAAAAATAACGATGATGCCAAAAGAACATTTTATCAAAAGTCCAATAAATGGGATGCTGCCAGAGATGTTTTATTGCATGAATCAAGACAAAATGCACTCAAACACCTCGAAAGAAGAAAACGAAGCTATGAAAAACAAAAGGATGAGTATTGGGAGACTGGGATTGTGGAGTCGCGAAAAAAAAGAATAAGTTCAAAGAGAAACTATCAAGTCGGAGAAACACAAGTTGAACAAACAGTTTTATTACCTGACCAAGAACTAACTATAAATTATGATATCATGACTGTTAAAGAACTGAAGGCGCAAATCTTATCCAAGCATTTACAGGTGAAGGGACTTGGAAAGATGAAAAAAGTGCAACTCATTGACTTACTAAAATCATGTACATAACTGCAGAGGCAGTACAATTGCAAAGGTCAAGGGGTCGGTTTTGGTCAGACTGAGAGAGAAAAGATCAATGTTATTATTTACAGATATATAATTTACCATTGACCCTTTGTCTCCCAGAGCATAGTTAGTAGAGAAGGGTGGTTTGGAAGCTCCATTGTCTTTCAAGATGATGCAATGGTCATGTTATTGTATTGGAGAAAGTGTTTGTTATTGGTTGGAAAAAGGAAATTCTATGGACATGTGACAACACGTGACGATGAAGGACTACACTAATTAAATTTCAACGTTGTTATTGGATGACTGCTTCATTATACAGAAAATACAATACGTTCAATGACCGTGAACAACATTACAACAACATAGAACAATGGCTTTTGAGGACCTTCCAAACCATCCCTTCTAATAACTATGCCCAGAGGATCTCCCTTGTGGAGTAATGTCATCTGGTGTTAGACAGAGTAAAATAACAAAGGGCCAGTTTTGCAGAGAAAAGGTTGATGTTATTATTTACCGGTTTATAAGTTACCATTAACCCTTTGTCTCCAAGAGGCTCTCCCTTGTGGAGTAAGATCATCTGGTGTTAGACAGAGTAAAATAACAAATGGTCAAACTGGGAGAGAAAATATCAATGTTATTATTTACAGATATATAATTTACCATTGACCCTTTGTCTCCCAGTGGATCTCCTTTGAGGAGTAAGATCATCTGGTGTTAGACAGAGTAAAATAACAAAGGGCCAGTTTTGGCCAGACTGGGAGAGAAAAGGTTAATGTTATTATTTACCGATATATAATTCACCATTGACCCTTTGTCTCCCAGTGGATCTCCTTTGAGGAGTAAAATCATCTGGTGTTAGACAGAGTAAAATAGCAAAGCAGACTGTTTAGCAAGCCTGGGAGTTAAATGATTGTTCTTACTCTGATGAAACATCAGTATCTCGTTAAAAATCTCGGCAGTTCACCACCTTTTCACTTTGCTATACATCGTAAACACTGCCTACGCAGCACTCTACTTTTTACTATGGGAGTTAAATGGTTGTGCATCTCTATTCTCTACAATAAATCCTTAGTACAAGCAGATCTATTTACAATTATGACAGCCTTTTCTTTAGGAATCATTGGTCCTTTCTCAACCACCCCATTGTTTGCAATAAAGCGCTTTGGAACAAATCCTAACTTTACCTTAAACTTAATGGGGAAATTAATTTTCACCCCCTGACCTAATCCATCCAGATAATAGTACCAATACTGAGGCAGTCCAAATCTGATAAAGTCATCTTTGTCATACAGCATGAACTTCCCATCTGGTGACATTCTCCCCTTACCATTAAAAACAAACCGAAGTATATCATGGTCTATTTCAACTGTAGCTGTGAACAAAACTCGGTGTAATTTACACTTTAATAAGCCAAGAACAGCTTCCATCAAAGTCACAGCAACTCTCTCCTGGCGAACAGAAGCAATGGTTGTGTCATAATAACTCCTATACATATCAGAAAAAATACACAGTATTTTTACGTCTCTAAAGAGTAGATTGACTATACAAATATCAAATCACTTCCAAGTTCCAACATATAAGTCAATATTACAGTATATTTGTAGGTATACATCAATACAAATACTCACAAGGAAAGTATCAGAATATTTACCTTATTGCATCGTCATTTAAATTATCTTCAGGTTCCCAACTACAATACCACATGGCCCAATCCTTCCACTTTATTAAATATTCGGTTCCCTAATTAGTAAAACAAAATACAATGAATTTACACTGCCACACGGTAGATGTATAAAATAAAATGACAATCTCAAACCAAATTTCACTGCGTACCTGTTTCGTTTTTCTTTGGCTTATTACTCTTTCAACAGTGTAAATATCAGATCTTGGATTCAGTCTCCTCCTTTTTTTCACTGGTTCCAATAAATCGAC
>JAYKKM010000168.1:882500-910000 GCA_035772405.1 Chrysogorgia sp. JL179-B06
AACACGCCAATGTTACAGCATTATCAGCACACGCCTGGGAATTAAAGAAATCCAATCTGCATATTGGATTAAGTTGTCCATCCTCAAGCGCGCGAAAGCATACACCGCCGGAGCCAAACAATGCAACCTATTTGTAACCCTAACCCTATTTCTTTTGACGATTTTACCATTATATCCTCTGGTAATTCACAATTTCATCTTCTCCTTCGTGAAAGTTTACTTACTGTATAAGTAAATTTAATCATTCTCTAAATGCCAAGATTAGATCTTTTCCTTTGATGCTATTTTGAGTTGTCACTTTTGACATCATCTTACTGATTTCCTTTTCCTTTACATTCTTTTATTATCGTTACTAGATCTTAATATTGTAATAGCATAGTTATATAAGCTGAGACATGTAAATATAATTAGTTACTCTGAAGATGTTACTGGTTAAGTGACGAAACGTTAGTCTAAATAAATTTTCTTAAAATGTTCAATCCCGTGTTTTAATATGGCGTTCACACAGCAAAATCGTGATTCTTATTTTAAGAAAAAAAAATCTTGTTTTAAGCAAGATATTGCTCAAAACAAGTATAATCATTCTTGTCCATATAGTGAGAATATTATTCTTATCAAGAACATTATTCTTGACAAGAACATATGTGCTTTAAATAAGCAATATATTTCTTATCCGATTCTTATTTTAAGGAAAACAATTCTTGTTTTGAGCAAAAAATGGCTTAAAACTAGTAAAATTATTCTTGTCCATATAGTAAGAATATTATTCTTAGCAAGAATATATTCTTACCAAGAATATAATTCTTACCCGATTCTTGTTTTAAGAAAATAATTCTAATTTTAAGAAAATATTTGCCTAAATTGAGCAATTTTATTCTTGCCTGCATATTAAGTAATAATATAATTATTGGCAAGAATCTTTCAAGAATATTTGTGCTCAAAACAAGTAATATCCTAAGCAAACTGAATTTGTCTAGTCTAGCATTTGATTCTTACTTTTATATAAACTGCAAGAATCGCAACCACAAACAATATTAACATCTTAGAACATGTATATAAATATACAAACATTTATTTAAATAAATAAAATTCAAGATTATAGTCCTACATGAAAATACTTCGAACAAATTAAATGCTATAACCATGCATGCCAAGTATAACTGTATGCAAAAGTACAGGTCCCCTTATATATACTGTAAATATTTAAAACTATTATTAAAACTATAAATATTAATGCAGGATTAGTGAAAATGTATAGCAGTCTGCCCGGGTACCTGAGCTGGCTCGCCTCCATATAAACACCACCTAAGGTATAATTAGATATAGGTCTTTTGGATAAAGATGGCAGACATCACAGGAACGAGGCTTATGGGTCAAAATTACTTGTTTTGTCTCAGTCCAAACAACAAACGAATATATGTATAGCAAATTTCAATTGTTCACCCTGAGTTTATTTTTGGCCCACAAGCCTTGTTTCAGCTGCAATCTTTACGAAAAAGGTTTATAAATAATGTTAAGGTTATGATGTTGCTGTAATGTTAATGCAATAAATTTTCCTTCTCTACAGTAATAATAAAAATAATCATATCAATGTACATTAGCTTCTCTCAGCTTTGTAAGTTGTAATTTTGTCATCTTCCTTCCAGTTCCAACCATATTGTTATTTCCTGTGAATTCCACTGTCCTTTGGATAATGTTATCCTGATCAAGACATACCTGTATATGGTACTATCAGCTAAAAACAAAAGATGCACAATAAGAATAAATAAAATTAATAAGAATAATTAGGGAGTAAAGATGTAAATTAGGTTGCCCTGAAGTCGTTTGCAGTTCCCAGTGCCATCTGCTAACATTCAGATGGTTGCAAAATTATCCTGACACTCAGTCACGGCAACCTGAACCAGAAATTCTGGATGTTTAAAATTTAATTATGCATTGCATGGCAGTATACAGTATATGTAATAGCTGTAACAGAATGCCATTTCATTCAAATCCAAACATAACAGAAGCTTTTATTAAACAACACGATAACAACCTTTTAATATAAAAAACCTTATACCGGTACTTTATTATACAATATATGTATAAAATATATGTAGAAGAGTATTTTACCAGGAACTATTAAGGAACCGGTCTCACCAATTGAAATACACCAGCCATGCAACTTTTAAAACAATAACATGCATTTCCTTATTTCATATTGGATCTGCCCTACAGTACAATATGCATGTTTGGATGGGCAAGCTTAATGCTAAATATTGACTTTAATAATATATATTTAACTGCTCTTGAAGTTTTGTTCGGTTGAGTCTGTGGCATGTTGTTCGAACTGCAGATACACTGTATCTTACTTAATATCTGGAGTTTGGTTGTTCAAAGCCTGGATAGCTTACCCAATGGATAAATCCTATCCAGTGAATATATATTTCTATCCACTGAATGACCATCTAAGAAAAATAGCAGGTAAATATCACCAGCCATGTTTTCAACAACATATTCAACTAATGGTGGTATTCACTCACTATTTTACTGAGATGGCCATTCACTTCAGTGGATAGAAAATATATTCACTGGATAAGCTATATATATAGCTTATATATATAAGGATTTGAACAACCAACCCCAGGACTTATCTACAAGCAAATATCACTCATGTTAATGAACTAGTTCTGAATCCAGAGGATATAAGTACAGTATATATTTCCTGATAATTTCCAGTAAACATATAACAAAATATATATTTAATATTTTAATATATAAAACATAAAACAAAAAGTACAGTGTAATGCAATAGGGTATACATGTACATGTATACGAGACTGCTTTTACACTGCATTAAATTCCCATGTTTGGATACTTTTATCCAAACACAAGTATAATTAATATATTTCACTGTAGACGATACATGGGCAATCGTCAAGCTCAATTAAGTATCGTCAAGTACATACTGTATATCAATCAAACCAGTACATCGACATTGTAACTCTCGCTCTCCATCTGAGTCTCAGTAGCTGAATGGTTAGAGCGTCTCACCGGCAATCAGAGGTTACAGGTTCAATCCCTGTCCGGGACTCAGAAACATTTTCTGAGGATTTGAGCTTGATGATTGCCCATGTATTGTCTATCTACTCCAAGATCCCACATTCACAACATCAATATATATAAATATACAACATATTTCACTGTGTGACGAAGGACCTTTGCTCGAAATGTTAGACCTCCCATACACAATTTCGGCAGTATACCAACTTTTAAGAGTCGTAAAATGAATCGTAAAATGAATATCAGAGCCCAGCTCAAAATTCGAATGTGGAGAGCCATCTCATAACAAACATACATGTATATATATATATATATATATATATATTCATATGGATTTGTGGTGAAGGAAAATTTCGAGTGTTGGAATATATACATTGTAATACCAAACCGGGACCAGTGCGAAAAATGCAACTTCAAGGCCTTCCGGCTGGGAATTGAACCCGCAACCCTGCGATGCTAGTGCAGTACTCTGACCACTGAGCTACAGAAGGCGTTGCCGAGAGCCTAGTCACGAGTTCTGTATATATAGTGGTGGTAATGCCGGGATAAGATTCTGGGTATATTATAGGTAATATTTGGCATTTCACTCGATTAAACTACATGTTCATATGGATTAGTGGTGAAGGAAAATTTCGAGTGTTGGAATATATACATTGTAAGACCAAACCGGGACCAGTTGCGAAAAATGCAACTTCAAGGCCTTCCGGCTGGGAATTGAACCAGCGACCATGCGATGCTAGTGCAGTGCTCTAACCACTGAGCTACAGAAGGCGTTGCCGAGAGCCTAGTCAAGAGTTCTGTATATATAGTGGTGGTAATGCCGGGATAAGATTCTGGGTATATTATAGGTAATATTTGGCATTTCACTCGATTAAACTACATGTTCATATGGATTAGTGGTGAAGGAAAATTTCGAGTGTTGGAATATATACATTGTAAGACCAAACCGGGACCAGTTGCGAAAAATGCAACTTCAAGGCCTTCCGGCTGGGAATTGAACCTGCGATGCTAGTGCAGTGCTCTGACCAGTGAGCTACAAAAGCCGTTCACGAGTTCTGTATATATAGTGGTGGTAATGCCGGGATAAGATTCTGGGTATATTATAGGTAATATTTGGCATTTCACTCGATTAAACTACATGTTCATATGGATTAGTGGTGAAGGAAAATTTCGACTGTTGGAATATATACATTGTAAGACCAAACCGGGAGCAGTTGCAAAAAATGCAACTTCAAGGCCTTCCGGCTGGAATTGAACCCGCAACCATGTGATGCTAGTGCAGTACTAGTGCAGTGAAATGCCAAATATTACCTATATATATTACCTATATATATATATATACTTTATAAAGCAGATGTTAAATTAACAATATCCAAAATATAAAACTTACCATGAAGATAATTTTCCAGAAGCAAGACCTTGCATCACCTCAATACAACCACTTTATGTAATTATTTGTTAACCCATCAAATCTACCAAAGAATAAAAAGAAGTACTAGGTTTCAGAAGCTCAATATATATATATATATATATATATATATATGCCCTCTTTCAGACAACTCGACTTGTCAAAAGGGCAAAAGTCCATTAAAACTCCAAAACAATCTTACTGTTGCATATATATATAAATAATAGCCTGGGTAGTGGGTCTCTGGCCTCTGGGAATATCGTTGACGTTGGTGGAAAGTTCGTTATGGAATCCACACGTCCATACTTTGAATACTTTCCTTATGTCATTAAAATCAGTTATAAAACAGCGCGATTGCATGACTCGCGCGGTAAATTCAAATTTATAATGTAAATATTTGTTTGCGATACGTCTTATATTAAACAATACAAGCCAGTCCTACCTTTAAGATCGCCAGCAACTTGTTTATTGATTTCCGCAATCCTGGCAAACATCTTCAGACATTATGTATTGGTAATTGTTCCAAATTCTTTCAAGCAATCGATAAGCATTGACAAGCACGCTATTTTCTTCTCCAACTGAAGTTTGAAGGACGCTATCCCACAAACCATTGTAAACCAACAGACTGAACAGCGCATGCGTATTTCGGGAAATACTTCATGATAGTCCCACATATAGTTGACGTCAGTAACCGATGTTTGTCCGCTTTTACCCATGCCATAACAAAAGAAATAGTAGCCAGACTCTACGCTATTAGTCGTTTTAGTTAGGGTTTAGCCTCCTCCGTAGCACTGGGAGGGATAGACGAAGTTATCGCGGGTACTATATGTGGACTTCCATGAAGTATATACCTGTATTCCTTCATACATGTATTTCCATTTCTTATAAAAATAATATATCACTATCCTTTTTGCTTGTTTTCAGTAAACATATATACACTGTTATTTGAAAGTAGTAAATTTAACTACAAAAATGTAGTTAAAAAAAAAGGTTCAGAATAACTAAGATTTTTGTGGTAATTTTAACTACATCGATTTTAACCACGGTTTTGTGGTAATTTTAACTACATCGATTTTAACCACGGTTTTGTGGTAATTTTAACTACATCGATTTTAACCACGGTTTTGTGGTAATTTTAACTACATCGATTTTAACCACGTTTTTGTAGTAAATTTAACTACATCGATTTTAACCACGTTTTTGTAGTAATTTTAACTACATCGATTTTAACCACGTTTTTGTAGTTAATTTTAACTACATCGATTTTAACCACAACTTTGTGGTAATTTCAACTATATTAATTTCCCTCAAAATTCAATTTGCATTTAATCCAGACACAAGGATGCAATAAGGTTGTGAAGATATTATTGAACAGCAAACGTTTAACAAGTTCATTAGAATAGAAATATATACAGCCTATATTTACATGAGTTCCTTCAAAAACTTATTTATTAAAACCCTTTTCTTTGCCTCTGTCCAGTTATCCATCAATATGGTTTCCAGTAAAATAAAAAAGTTTTTACACCATGAAGGGTATTCCATATTAAATATATAATAACATGCAACCAGTAGAGATAAGGATGTTGCCATGCCCATGTTGTTCAGTTTACAAAACAAACCATACCCTCTGCAACAACATACACAGGGTGGAGGTTTGACAGCTTCCCAGAAGCAACAATTCTGGGCTCAACTGACTTTTCAATTTCTTGATCTATTGGTTCATCATTCTGATAAAATAAAAAGATGAGAAAATTAGAGAAAGGTTATGTGGTTAATTAAATATTAAACTGTCATAACATACCGAACAGATCTTGATAATATCAGGGTGGGAACTTGTTATCTTGTCCTTTAAAAGGTACTGTAGCACAGACACAGCAACAGTCTCCTCTATTTCTAGAAAATTAGGAAAAGAGAAAATATTTTAATATGAATATTAAGATGAAATTTTATTTAAAAATTAGTACAAAAATAAGAAAAATATATCCAGAAAAGAAAAAACTAGTAAATCTTATATCAACACAGGTTGATAAGTTTGAATACAAAAATGTATAAATTAAGCAGTTCATTCTTCTTAGTTTTGTGAATTAACCCCATTAAGGGATAAGGCTGCACTACAACATTTTATTCAGGCTAATGGCAATGCTATATGGTGCGTAGTATATTAAAGTTTGCTGTGCAAGCTGTTGTTCCAATAGCGTAGAGTCTGGCTGCTATTAATAGCTCAAAAAGCGGACAAACAAACCAAATTTGATTCACAAATGATTGCAAATGAGCTATTTCTTTTGTTATGGCCGCAAGAATTATGGGTAAAAGCGGGGACAAACATCGGTACTGACGTCATCTCGAGTGTTGGAATATATACATTTTAAGACCAAACCGGGACCAGTTGCGAAAAATGCAACTTCAGGGTCTTCCGGCTGGAATTGAACATGCGACCCTGCGATGCTAGTGCAGTGCTCTGACCACTGAGCTACGGAATTAGCCGTTGCCGAGAGCCTAGTATATTGGACTTGGCTTACGCATGATAACAAGAATTATCCCAGACCTGTTTCAGCCTTCAACTTTGGCACATGACATTGACCTTGGTCTGGTGAATTCTTGATATCAAGGCAGGCGCGACGTCATTTCCATAGAATACTGTGAATTATTGGATGGGGGTGTACAAAATTAAAATTATTGGACGCTGATGACATCACTAGGAAAAGCACGCGAAAATTACAATATAAAAAATGGCTTGTAGTAGATTACTACCAGACTGTCACTTTATATATTTTTAGTAAGACTATTTTGAACAATTATTGGATTCGGCTTACAGTACGTATGACATCAAGAATTATCCAGACCTTGGTCAATGTTATCTGCCTCAGCCTTCGGCAGATAACATTGACCTCAGTCTGGACTCTGGATAATTCTTTATCATGCTCAGCTTCATCCAATAATTGTTATAGTATTCGATGGACATTGAGAATTCACTGGAGTATGTTGACCAATAAGAAATGAGAATGAACTTTGAACGTATTATAATAAACAATTATTGGACAAGGTTGAGCATGATATCAAGAATTCACCAGACCAAGGTCAATGTTATCTGCCAAAGCCGAAGGCTGAGTGAGGCAAATAACATTGAAAGAGGTGTGGCTAATTCTTGTTATAATGTATAAACCAAATCCAATAATTGTTTTATTATACAATAATAAATGTAAAGCCTTTAGCAAGTTTGGAAGCCATGCAAAGACATTTACATCAGGCAAGACATCAAGCATTGTCTGTTGGTTTTTCAGCCAATCACAATCGAGATTGTATGAGTACGGTATTGTATAATAATTCTGATTGTTAGTGAGATGCTCTAACCATGCATTGAGCTACTGAGACTAGGATGGAGAGGGTTTCATCATTGATTTTGGACTGCCACTTCAAAAACACAGCTTTTGGGTGGATATTTATTATGTGGATGGCTTTTAGACAGCTTGTTAATTTTAGGACAGCTAAAGCATACCTTTCATATTCTAATATTTATGGTAGTTTGTGGCCTCAATTCAATTCAGTCAATTGGTGAAACAACATGAATACTAGTAGTATTATAAATACTCGATCAATAATGCTTGTGAGTGTACACACTTTGACAAACTTAAACATTAACAGGTACCGGGTGTACCATGTCATCCACTGAACACTCGTTTTTGTTGGTCAGAAGAAAAAAATTTTAAATTATTTAAAAATCAATATCATACAGATTATTGACGGTATGCATATGCTCTTTAACAAGCATAATACAAAAATATTAGTAGATAAGATAAACTTAAACTTTGAGTCAAACTTACCAAAATCTCTTAGTTTTGTTTAAGCAGGAATGACAAAATTGCAACTTCATCTATAATATTTTGAAAAGCAAGAAACAACCTAATTAAAATATAGATAACAGTTAATAATAAATTAAAGACTATAACCAAAGTAAGTAATTTATTAGCGTGCTCACAGCCCGACATTTCTAAACCCGGCCTTAAATTTCGGGCTGCAAGCAGGCTAATAATTTATTAAACTATCTTGTTATTCAAAATATATACTGTATAGTGATTATTATTACAATACATGATGATCGTCAAGCTCAAATCCTCAGAAAATGAATCCCACACAGTTTCCTAAGCATTACTGGTATATGGTGAATGTTGTATATACAGTGAATATAGTAATCAAACCAGTACATCATTGTGACCTCCCTTCATAAGAGTCTTGATATTAGAGCATGTCACAGGCAATCATCAGGTTACAGGTTTGAGCCATGTGAGGATTTGAGCTTGACAATGTCTTGTCCATGTATTTTCTGAGCTCATTCACTTGGCACTTTGTTTGTTAACATGCATTTTAATTCCATGAAAAATAAAAAATCTATAACTAATTGACAACCGGTATGCAATATGAAGAAATCTTTTGAATAATGCCAAATGTTTGGAAGTTAAATTTATACATAAAAATGATGATAACAACACTTCTAAAACGAAACCAATTTCTCATATCACATATGCCATTACTCTCTGAATTTGTGCTTTTCAGCAAGGATTTAAATCCTTAGAAGTTCCCTTTTGTGTTGATTATTTAATATTCATACTTAATCATATCATAAACAAATGAAAGGTTATGTAAACGGCTATTCCTGATAAATGTTTCTATAACATACCACTTTGTTTCCTGAGATCAAATACCAGTAAAGGATGGGCTTTCTCCATCACTCAAATTATTTTGATTAGACACATGGTATTATATCCCGCATTTCAATTGAAAAATAACTACAATGAAATGGAATCCTCTAATACAAAGTTTTTGATAGAGAAGCGAAGTTCAGGCAACTATTTGATTTGCTTCAAACTTTCAGATGCGTTTAGGATCAGGATTAATATATTAGTAGATCAGAGTCAGACTTACCTTCGTTCTTCGAACTTTGCTGAAACATCACTGCCGTATTTACTCCAGTATGCCAGTATTTTATAAGACCAACGAATGATTGATGATCAGCCACTTCTTTAGAATTGGTAACACAAACTCACAAAGCAATTTGCCAAACAAAGAATCCAAGACACAAAGCAGCATGCCATAAATGTTTCAACTTTCAGCGACAACAAGAGAATTCAAATATGGCGCAGCATTAACGTTAACTCGCTAGGACCTCTGGGAATGCCCATATACGGAATAATTTTCCTTTTACCGGCTCTTCTCTCCCGCTTGCGGGAGACCCCTTGCGGGAGAAGAGCCTGGGTACGAGATTGATGATTTTGCAGGCCTCTACCTGATAATTCCTTTTTGGATATGGTTGCCATGGAAACAAATTAGTTCACAGGTCTCCCACTTCCTTCAAAATTGTCCTTTGTTTACAAACAATAATATGTACAACAGCTTTTACATTATTAGCTCGGCTACTTAGGCTAGTGACTTGTTGAAAGACATTGTAGGAAAATTCAGCGATTTTAATGCAATACTGTATACACAAATCTATAGTTGAAGGAAATGATACAGCTCTGTCAGTGCAGGGGTGGTTAAATTTTCCACTGAAATTTTCAAAATCACCAAACTGCATGCACACCTGTAAGAAAGCCATCACAGAGTTTGCCAACGGCTTTGATTACAGTCATGGAGGTGAGTTGGCTCAGTATCAGAGCTGGCTTACTGAGAATTCTGGCTGCCAAACAAACCATCATGTTTGCTGGGTCAGCCTGGCAAGCAAGCCGGCCTTTGCTCATGTAATAACAATTCAGTCCGGCAAACAGGTTCACTTTGAGCAAGCATTAAATCAGTTAATCTTTTCTCAGTGTATAAGGCATACTGTAGCAGTAAACCAAACCATTTAGCTGGCAGTAGTAATGTATCATAAGCTAAACAGCTTAAAGAAGTGTAATTCAAAATCTTTATTTCTTTGTGAAGTCAACATTTTGAGCCAGTAAACGTATTCATAATTTTAGCACATTTATTATTTGATTTATGCATGGTTCAATTCTTGCTGTTACCATCCCCCCCCCCCCCCGGCAAACGTGGTTCCTGATTTCCCGGGGATAGTGAGCCAGCTTGCATCCATGCATGTACAGCTACAGTAATCATGAAAGCCAAAAATCAGTTTGAAAGTTGTGTATCTGGCTGTGCAGACCAAGTAATATTAGTGACAATGGAAAGTACATGGCTGAACAGGCTGTCATTGGTAAACCAGCAAACAAACTCTTTGATCTTGATAGTTGTACTGTTAATTTGTAAGGCATTCGCATATAATATGAACAATCGATACAGACTTATTGATAACCCAGAACATTTTGGAGCCCCGTTTAAGCTTACAGGTAAAATATCAAGTGCCTCCCCTTGTATAGTGAGTCGAGGCCAAAAATCAGTTCAAAAGGTATGTATCTGGCTATACAGACCAAGTAACAGTTGGAAAATGGTGTGCTTGTGAGTCAGTCTGGCAAGTGGGCTAGCCTGCTTAACTCACAAGCCTCGTGTAATATCATGACTATAAATTACTATCTCGGTTAGTGAGCCAGCTTGCCTCCATGCATGTACAGCTACAGTAATCATGAAAGCCAAAAAATCAGTTTGAAATTTGTGTATCTGGCTGTGCAGAACCAAGTAATATTAGTGACAATGGAAAGTACATGGCTGAACAGGCTGTCATTGGTAAACCAGCAAACAATAAGAAACTCTTTGATCTTGATAGTTGTACTGTTAATTTGTAAGCATTCGCATATAATATTATGAACAATCGATACAGACTTATTGATAACCCAGAACATTTTGGAGCCCCGTTTAAGCTTACAGGTAAAATATCAAGTGCCTCCCCTTGTATAGTGAGTCGAGGCCAAAAATCATTTCAAAAGGTATGTATCTGGCTGTACAGACCAAGTAACAGTTGGAAAATGGTGTGCTTGTGAGGTCAGTCTGGCAAGTGGGCTAGCCTGCTTAACTCACAAGCCTCGTGTAATATCAGGACTATAAATTACTATCTCGGTTAGTGAGCCAGCTTGCCTCCATGCATGTACAGCTACAGTAATCATGAAAGCCAAAAATCAGTTTGAAATTTGTGTATCTGGCTGTGCAGACCAAGTAATATTAGTGACAATGGAAAGTACATGGCTGAACAGGCTGTCATTGGTAAACCAGCAAACAATAACAAACTCTTTGATCTTGATAGTTGTACTGTTAATTTGTAAGCATTGCATATAATAATATGAACAATCGATACAGACTTATTATTACTTACTACTTATTATTGATAACCCAGAACATTTTGGAGCCCCGTTTAAGCTTACAGGTAAAATATCAAGTGAAACATATTATTCGATGGCAACATTCATTGAGTCAGCAGATGATCGACAATATAAATATTAAATTTATATACCTACTTGGTATTATATGAATTATGAAATGAAACAATATACTACAGGCAACAAAGCTCATAAAATATATATCAGTTACCTCAGAACAGTTCACAGAAGTGAAGAAAGAAGTCATATCAACAACCTCGTCCAAAGGTACAAAATAACTTGCCAAATCGAGCTTTTCCTATTTACAGCGTGTTTTACAGCCTGGATGTCATTAGGATGTCATCAGTTTCTTCAGCGGCTGACATAATGATTTTTAAACAATGAGTGGAACAATTAATTACAATCTGTATACAAAAAAACGACGACGTGCCAAGATCGCCGACGATCACAGTAGCCCGAGTAATAATGCCAGTTAAGACAAAATTATGTCAAATATTTGAAGAGGGGTAGTCTTTAATACATCTATAAGCATCCTTATATGTTCATAAAAACACTTGAATTCAACTCTAAAATTCCTGTTAGTAGCTTTCACTAAATCATTGTAGTTAAAATGACTTTGACTAAATTACTAAAACTACTGTAGTAAAAATGACTATGGGAATATAATATTAAGACACAGTAGTTTTAACTAAGTCATTGTAGTTAAAATTACTATGACCAAATTACTACATGTAAGATAGTTAAAATTACTACACCTCTATAGTTGTTTTTACTATCGGAAAATAAAATTTGAGTAGTTAAAATAACTATCGGGAAATAATAGTTATTTTAACTACAGTCAGAGTTGTTTTAACTACGAAATTGTAGTTAAAACTACTACAACCACAGTTACTACAACTCAGATGGTTGAAACTACTACACTTCTGTGGTTATTTTTACTACCGAAAAATAACAGTGTACTTATGTCTTCGTGTTTAATCTCGGTAAGAATATTTTCCATATTTTAAGAATAATCTTGTTTATTCTTGGACAGAATATTTCGATCGAATATTTTTCTTATTTTAAGAAAGATCAAGTTCTTCTTTATTCTTCCTAAGAATAATTTTCTTATTTTAAGAAAAATTAAGTTCTTGTTTATTCTTGGTAAGAATAATTTTCTTATTTTAAGAAAAATCAAGTTCTAGTTTATTCTTGGCAAGAATATTTTTCTTATTTTAAGAAAAATCAGGTTCTTATTAATCTTGGTAAGAATATTTTTTCTTGTTTTAAGTAAAATCGATTCTTTGTAAGAATAATTTTCCTGATTTTTCTCATTTTAAGTAAAATATTGACTAAAATAAGAATTTAACAAGAATTTTATTCTAGATAAGAATTCACAATTTTGCTGTGCATGAGAATTATCTGCTGGGCAATTATTTTTATTACCAGATTACGATTTCCACCTGGCACCTCGAATGCTATATATATATATATATATATATATATATATATATACATATATATATATATATATAATATATATATATATATATATATATATATATATATATATATATATATATATATTTATATATATATATATATATATATATATATATATATATATATAATAATATATATATACATATATATATATATATATATAATATATATATATATATATCGGAAGAGTAGCAGAGAGAAAGCAAGGCAGGAACTCATCCGCATATTCGACACTTTCGGCCTAAAAATCACCGCCCAAGCCAACCTAGAACGAATCAACTTCCTTGACATTACTTTTGACCTCACGAACGGCACCTACAAACCCTACCGAAAACCTAACGACGACCCACTGTACATTAACCGCTTATCTTACCACCCACCAACAAGGCAACAATCATCCGACAATTACCAACATCTATTAACAACCGCATTAATAAATTATCATGTGACGAAGAAACGTTCAACGCTGCGAAACCATTATACAACTACGCACTGAAACAAAGCAACTTTGACTCAGAACTGACATATGAACCGGCCACAGCAAACGACAACGGAAACGGCAACAGAAACCATTCACAAAGACGAACGCGACAACGCAACGCTATATGGTACAACCCCCCTTACAGCATAAACGTAAAAACAAACGTCGGACGCAAATTCCTACAACTCATCGACAATCACTTCCCCGCTACAAACAAACTCCACCAAATTTTTAACCGCCACACTGTACGAGTAAGCTACAGCTGCATGGAAAACATGCAAACCGCGATCCGCAAACACAATAACGCAGTACTGAGAGAAAACACGCTAACCAACAAAACGCAACGAGAAATGACGCCAACCAAACAAAACCCAGCAACAAACAACGATACTCGCAACACATGCAACTGCCGACAAACCGACCTATGCCCACTAAACGGAAACTGTTTGGCAAAGAGTGTGATTTACCAGGCCGAAATCACCCAAGACGACAACGCACAGACAAAATCATATATTGGTATAACGTCAGGTGAATTTAAAAACCCGCCACAGAAATCACACCAAATCCTTTCGCCACCAAAGGTATTCACAAGACACGGAGCTGTCAAAATACGTTTGGAGGCTAAAAGAAAACGACAAAAAATACAACATCAAATGGTCCATCATTAAGACAATCCCTGCGTACAAACCCGGAGCTAAAAGATGCAACCTATGTTTGGAGGAAAAGCTTCAAGTGATGAAAAGACGAACAAAAGACATGCTAAACAAACGATCAGAACTGTTTTCCACGTGTAGACACGTACACGACACTTAATTAGCCAGTGTATAATAGGAGTAACTTAATCCGATCTGTCAGTTGCCTGACGATCGCTTAACCGCGTTTTAAATATATTACCTCGCTCTACCTATAATGGTATTGAGCGCTCTTTTATATTATACCAATGCTATAACTTTTTCGTTATACTCACTACTTGGAATATATATAATATATATATATATATATATATATATATATATATATATATATATATATATAATATATAATATATAATATATATATAGTGAAAGTGGTCTTACCTCAAAATGATAAAAGCAGCAACTGTCAGTTTCACGCAAGGCGATCTAGGATTTCGCCTGAAGATCGCCTTGCGTGAAACTGACAGTTGCGGCTTTTATCATTTTGAGGTAAGACCACTTTCACTATATTCGCTCTACCTTTATGGTATTGAGCACTTTCAACGTTCCGTGAACAACATCACATTCGTTTTAGTAATATATATATATATATATATATTATATACACTGTTATTTGAAAGTAGTTAATTTAACTACAAAAATGTAGTTAAAATAAAAGGTTCAGGACAACCACAATTTTTGTAGTAATTTTAACTACATTTATTTAACCACACTTTTGTAGTACTTTTAACTACATTTATTTAACCACACTTTTGTAGTAATTTTAACTACATTCATTTAACCACACTTTTGTGGCAATTTTAACTACATTTATTTAACCACACTTTTGTAAATAGTTCAGTTTCACCAGCTGGAAGTTCAAGTAAATTAATATAGTGTGGTTGCCATTCCCACAGTTAGCATAAACCATCCCCTCGGCCGCAATATAGACTGGCATCAAATTTGACAGGTTTCTTGAAGCGACTATTGTGGAAATACCGTCTTCTCGATAAATGTGTCAATTGATTCATCATTCTAGCAAAATAAATACATGAGAACAATTACATTTGGGCCACTGATATGGGGTATAAGCCTCGACTAATATAAGCTCTGGTATAACCATTTCCCTCCCAGGGGCTCTCTTTTGATGAGTAAAATCGTCTGGCGTTAGACAAAGTAATTAACCTGGCGTTAGTCACAGTAAAATAACAAAGTGGCCGGTCTTGGAGAGAGAGAGTTAAACGAGATGTACATGCACATAAACAGACAATGAGATGTGGTGTATAAGCAGACAAAATAAGCCACGGCCTATTTTAATTGTGACCAAATGATCTGTTTATACGCCTATACTAGTTACATAATTCTGATAACATATACTGAACACATCCTAACAATTTATCTAAACTGTGAAATGCTGAATACAGACGTGTTGAGAAGGTAGTAAGCAGACTCCACAGAATAGAGATCAACTGTTGATCTCTGTTGATCTCTATTCTCGTCTGTGATAATAATATATTATGATAATAATATATTATCACAGAATAGAGATCAACGACAACAGTTTGTCTCTATTCTGTGGAGTCTGCTTGCTACCTTCTCGTCAAGTCTGTATTCAGATTTTTCAACAATAACAAGTTTTTACGCTGCGCTAGTAAACTATTTAAGAGGCCAAGTATATTGCAACGACAACAAAATAGGACTTAAAATGTGCACAAAATTAACCTCAACAATATTTCACACCAAATTTATATCGGTGATGAAACAATATCAAGACATGATTACTAACCAGTAAATCGCATAGTTATAATATTAAGTTAGTAGCAATTACCTCTGTCATTTATTGGAAATGGTTGCGTTGAAAGAAAATTGTTCAAATCCAAACGCGAAGTTGACTGTAGCTATGCCGAAGGATTCACGCATGTAATCGATTCGAGCTTCAATGATGTGTCGGATCAAAATCTCCTGCATTCTGATTGGTAGAGCCGCAGTCGGACCTCTGCGAAGACAGTGCTTCCATCTGTGTTGCTAAATTAAGAACACCGTCATTGTCGCCTGATTGGTTGAGAACTCATTTAATTGATCCGATTGAAATAAATGGTCAATCACAAAGATAGGAAATATGAAAATAAATATAAATATATGTTCACCTTAGCTTATAAAATAGTATTTTCGCGTACCGTATAAGGTAGCCTATTACATGTTCCGATCGTGTGTTACTACTGAGAGAACATTTATTTGACTGAAACCCGATTCAAACGCCAATCTGGAGACCAATCTGCTAATCGATTATCGCGGTCATTGTAGTTATTGACGGCGAAATAAATCATATTGACTGCCAATACGACTTTACGGGTCATCTCTTCACTCAGATACATATCATATATACATATGCATGCATGTAGTTTTCATGTGACGGGCTATACGGACAATACGAGAGGCAATGGCCTCTTATGCCCGTAGCCTTAGTCACATATGCGCTGTGGCATACGAGGCCATTGCCCGTCACATGAAAACTAACGGTACCGGAAAGTCCAGGCCCAGTTTGTCGTATGACTACAAAGATTGACTAGTTGTTTTTACTACAGTCAGTAGATTTAACTACAGCAAATTGTATAGTTAAGATAAATACGACAAAACATATAGCGTTGTGTAGTTAAAATAACTATTCAAAACACTAGTTGTTTTTACTAGTCTACAGTCATAGTAGTTTCAACTACCGGAAAGTGTAGTAAAAATGACTACGACAAAGTTAAAATTGAATAGTTAAAATAACTATATAATAAAAATAGTTATTTTTACTACAGCCGCAATCGTTTTAACTACGGAATTGTAGTTAAAACAACTATGGACAAGTTAAACTCGAGTAGTTAAAATAACTATGCGGAAAAACTAGTCGTTTTTACCACAGTCATAGTAATGTTAACTACAAAATTGTGGTTAAAACAACTAAGACAAAGTTACTACGTCCCAGATAGTTAAATCTACTACACGCGTATGTGGTTATTTTTACTACCTGAAAATAACAGTTTATATATATATATATATATATAACTACAAACGGTACTACTGTTTCGGCCTTTTGGGCCTCATCAGTGTAGTGCTGATGTATGGGGCGCCGAACCCGTCAATATTCTATACTTTGAAAAATTAGTTCTGTACATTCATTTTATGTCTTCTGAACTACGGATATCGAGTTTAAACTTCACATATTCTTTCTGAACTTCATATATTCTTTCTAAACTTCATATATGCTTTCTAAACTTCATATATTCTTTCTGAACTTCATATATTCTTTCTAAACTAAAATTATTTGTCTCAACTTATTTATGCATTTCTAAACAGTCAGAAAAGAACCTCTGAACCTCTGATGTCAAAAATATGGTCTGAACTCCAATGTCGGAAATCTATTCTAATTAAATATTCATACCCACAATGCAACGGGGGGAAATTTCACTGATTCAAGTATTCAAAATGGATGAAAATGCCACAGGCGCCATGCCATCCGTGGATGTTAATGCCATTATAACAAACGCAATTCAATGCATTTCGCGCCTTCGTGAATTGCAGCCTGTAGTAACAAATCCTGGTGTTGCTGAACAACCTTCTCAGTCATCGGTAGCGTCTGAAATTGTTCGTTTATTCCCAACATTTGCGAGTTCCTCGGCAAGTTCTCGGTCAAGCGCCTCAAGCCGGCCAACTGTCAATAATCAAGTGTCTCGAAGGCCGTCAACAAATTCAAACAGGCAATCGTCGGGCAAAAACAAAAGGAAACGAGTGGACCGACTCAAACTTGTTCATAAGGACCTTATTTTCATACTTAATCCTGCACAGACAAAAGTGCCAACGCACAAAACAAGATTGCAGCTTGAGAATAAAGGTCGGGTTATTCACGACTACGCTTTTGATAAAAGTTGGGACGAATACCGACTGCGTTCAGCTATTGAAGAAGAAATGCCCTTGCTGATGGACAAGGACTATGAGTTTTTAAAGGTACATTTGTTAGCAAATAATGGCTTGTTGCATTTTATATCCATATGCCCGTTGGGGCTGTGTGTGTGTGTGGGGGGGGGGGGGGGAGGAGGGTAGGAGGGGGAGGGGGGTGATGTTGGTCCAAAACCATGGAAAATCCAGGGGGAGGGGAGTGGAGCCATTGAGGGTCAAATTCCAAGGGCAGTGACATTTTGGGTTAGGTCTTTAGCAGGAGGTATACTGTATGAGCAAAACAATGCAATAAACCAATTTACCACAGGAATTCTGTCCCCCCCCTCGCCCCCCTACTAGATCACAACATTTTTTATTAAAAGGATTATTAAGGTAAGTATAAGGGTTAGCTCACCATTCTCATTTAAGATGTATATGTGAGTTGTTAGACTTAACTTAACCAATGACAGTGATCCCAGGAGGGTCACAGAATACCAGGAATAAATTGACAACAATATTTGTTAGTGATTTTGAAATCTATCCTTTTTATTTAGTAAATAAGTAGTATTTTTTTATATATTTACATATGGTTATTTTAAAACAGGCATCTTATGGTAGTTTGGTTAAACCAACCTTATCCAGTAATTCCACCTTGACATGTGATTCACTAATGAGAATTACTGGTCAAGGATCAGTTTATGTGAGAACACTAGATCAGCTGACAGGTGATGAAAATAGTGATGAGGAGGTGGTTGATGACATTGATCAGAGATTAGATACTGAAGTACCTTTACAGTCAGAAATGAGAGGTAGGTGACCAGGTAGAATAAGATAGTCTTTAGAAAACCATTTACTCTTAGGCCCTAATTTTGTATTTTACATTATAGTAAATGCACAAGAGAGTCTTGTCAACCCATTTGATGAAAGTGCTGCTGATGAATCTCAGTTTAATTCTGATGAATTACCACATGTTTTTCCTGTTGTTGATTTGACTGACCCTCCTTGTATACCTGTTCGTGAAATCTTAATACAAAGAAGCAATCTGCTCAAGTCAATGATATCTGAATTCAGTGTACCTGACATTCTGCAGCATAAACTGATTTTCATACTCATGGGAGATCAAGGTATCCCAGAGATGGGCAGAGGCGCTGGTGTCACACGTGAAGTACTGAGCCTTTTCTGGAGGGAATTCTCCATAGCCCTAGCAATTGGAGCATCGGAGAAGGTGCCTTGCATAAGGCATGATTACCAGAAGTCTGAATGGCTAAGTGTTGCCCGAATTATCATATTTGGGTTTAAAGAGGAAAACCACTTTCCCCTGTTTCTCTCAAGAGCATTTATTGCAAGCTGTCTTTATGGAGAGGAAACTGTCAATAAAAAGTGTCTTCTCGACTCGTGGTGAAATAGGTGCAGAAGATGAGGACATATTTGACCTCCTCAGCAGCTATAAATGTTACCGCAAGCCTTTGAAAGAAAACATTCAAGGCATTTTAGAGGAGCTGGCACACCAGGAGCTTGTCCAAAAGCCAAAGTACATAGACCATGCATGGAGTGTTGAACTGCAGAGTCTGAAAAGCTACCCTGAATTCCATGATTTCAACAGCCTGTCAGTCATGTATGGTGAAAAGAAACCTACATCAAAACGTATCATCAAACTTCTTGATGCAGAACCAAAGTCTGATGGAGAACGAGAATGTCTTGATCACTTGAAAAGGTACATCAAGTCATTGGACGACAACATGCTGGCTGGCTTCATGCAGTTCGTAACAGGAAGTGATATTATTACTGTGGAAAGTATTAAAGTGTCATTTAATGCCACCGATGGTATTGCACGGGTGGTTGTTGCACATACCTGTGGTCCAGTGCTGGAGTTGCCATCAACCTTCCAGACCTACAATGAACTCTCAGAGGAACTCAGCAATACATTGAGGAACTCTTTTGCCTGGTCATTTGTCATAGTCTAGTGCAACTAACATTCCAGCACCTGTATATTACTATTGTAATTTGACATATTAGCTGTCATTAATTTGTTAATTAGCTCCTGTCCAGAACAGTTTGTTTATGTTTGGTTGTGCTTGTTAATTTTTATGAACAGTGAACAAGATTGAAAACAACACTATAAAACCAGTATATTAATAACCAAATTTGATATTCACAGTTTAATGACATTCTGAGGCTTTCTGTATTTATCTCATGACACACCTACATTCTACAATTCTTTGTTCCAACAGAAATGTTAAAGCCTTAACTTGTTTAATTAGTATCTATAGCCAGTATGACTATTCAAAATAGCATGATAACCCTTGGTCACACTGTTCATTGCATATATGAGGCATGCAGACTACATGTACTAAGCTCCACTTGTGATCATTGACCAACCTTTACTTAGTGGTCATTTGCTCACCTACAATATGAAGCAAAAAGGAAACGTTTGTCGTCCCGTATAGGAAACCAATATGTCAAACTATATATATTTTTTGTTATGAGGGCATCACTCATATTTTGTGGAATTAAACAACTATTGTCTATTGGTATTGTATTACATATTTGAAATACTGACATTTAACAAGAAAAATATATATAATGCATGCATGCTCAGAGTAAAAAATTCCAATACACACTGTTCTGTAATTACTTAAGGAATGTTAGATCAAAAATGGAAAACATTGACAAGTATATATTTACATTGTGCAAAAATGTTTTTGCCAGAATTACCATCATCTTCTAATGAATTACAAGCATAGTGTAAATAGGCAAGTTGTCCATCTGTCATTTGTAAATCTATTTCTGGTACTGTAACTTGGTAATCTTCTTCATTAATAGGAAATGGCCCATCTGGATCCACTCCAAAGTCAGTGGTGTTGGTTTCATGTGTAGGATGTCCAGAACTGCCATTTCTAAGTAACCCTTCTGTGTATAACTGCAAAGGAGATAAGCCATTCTCCGTACTGCCATGATGCATCCACTGCTGTTTGAATTCTTTAAGTGAATTATTAATGCGTGGAATGTATACATAGTGCAATGCAAATAGGTGCAGTTCCACAAGAGGGTCAAGCTGGCCAGAATCTGCAAGCTCGTGAAAAACTTTTGCAAAGAAAGAAAGAACTCCAGCATATATATCTCTATGGGCCCTTTCTACACGACAATTGTGTACAGAACTGCCAGTTATTATACTTCCACGACCAGTGCCTCTTTGTTCTAACATGAACTTAGCCACTTTCACATTTTCAAGGCCATGGTCACTGCGGACTCTTGAAGGAAGGCCATAATTTTTAACTCCCACTCGAAAATGTTCCATTACAGTATCTGCTCTGTTATTACAAGCACAGTGAACATAAATAATCATACATGAACCACTAATCTGTAACGAATCAGTTTATGGTTCCCGTCAATATGCCAAAGGGCATTTGGTGATGGAACAGAATATTTTCTCCTAAAAATAGCAGATCTCCATCGCAGTGCTGTTCCCAAGGGATCTAATTCACGCAAACATTTCCGTACCCGCCAACGTTGCACATGTATGTTTCTGGACCTCAGTGCACCAACCAACCTTTGTTGCCCAATGTTGGGTGTCAAGCTTCTTATTTCAGTGACCATATTTCTGAGTTGATTCATTAGTGCAGTTGGTAGAATAAAAAAGGAAAGGGAAACTGTAATTATACCTATTGCACCAGACATTGCTCTACTAGTCTACTGACAATGTTGGGAGGGGGGGGGGGGGGCACTGCCCATCACCTAATAATACAGTTTATCACATCTCATATATGAAACTGTCAAATGTAGCATCTGCATGCAAGCCAAAACCAAATAATAAAAAATGATCCTTTTGTTTATGTGGATTTGCCATCACGTGATAGTTGGGCTCCGTAGTAGGGAATGCGTTATAGTTGAAGTCACAGGTGAAGTGCGTTATTGTGAGGAATTGCCAGAACTCATTCCCAGTACTCTTCCCCCTCGGCTCTGGCACAATATGTAGAAAGAACACTGGGAAAGAGATCAAATCACATCTGTAATAAAATGAACATGCATTTTCTGGGTTTTTAAATCTTTTTGTATATTACCCAGTAAATACTGTATCAGACAGATCAACTTTTTAATATATACTGTTTCCTTTTTAATCAAACAATTTGTAATTAAGGCAAGGGTTTGGAGTTTGGGATCCAAGGATCAATCTTGAGTTCATGCAATATTGATCTCAATAGCATTCAGTGATTCACTGCATGTGCACTTACAAAAACAAATGTATAAATCATAACTGTGCAGATTGTGAAATTGTGTGTGATATACAACCATTAGATTAATTCGTCTTAAAACACTTCTCAAATTATGCAGCAGATGGCATTTTGAAGACTTAATACCCAAAAAAATTTCCCTGAATAGTCTGAGTGCCATTAAATTAATCAGTATTAATTACGATTTTATAAGAAGAACCAGCACACAAATCCTCTCCCTATGTAGTATGTTGTAAGAAAACCTATTTATAATGTTAGATTATACACAGACTTTACCTGTTATGTTTGTCCAAGTGCATTGCTCATTAACAGTCAAATTCATATCCTGTCGTCTCCGTCGAAGCGTACTCTCACTAATCCCAAGTAGCCATGCTATTTTTTCCCACGAAAAGTGGAGGCTTTTCAGGAACTGAATTTGTTCCTCGTGAATTATTATTCTTGGCTTTCCAACTCCCGTGGGAATTTCTTTATTGCACGAAAATGGGATATCTGCTACTGAATGCGAAACGCCTCCAAGAAAACAACCGAGGTGTAGGCGTATATTTGAAATAAATCCAATGAGTTCTTGAAGATCTTGAAGCTGTCTATCGTTGTCTTCAAAAACATCCGATACCAACAACTGTGATGTTACACTTGCTTCTTCGAGTTGGGGAAGGACTTCTTCCGTTTCAGGATAACCAGTTCCAGTCACTTGTAAATTTTGGATTCCAATTAGAACAGAAGCAAGAGTGTCGAAGAAATTTCTTAGCCCAACTATGTTTCTCTCGTTTCTCTCCATGATGAGACCAATATGTAGCCTGCGAAACAGGCGCTTTATTTTTTCGAGTTTTTTAGAGCTTTATTTATTTATTTTAGAGCTTTATAAAATCGGGAGGAGAAAAATAAAAAGGCGAAAAAAATAGGGGGGGGGGGATCGGGAGAGAAATAAAAGGCGAATAAAAATTGGGGAAAATGGGGAAGAGAAAAAGAAATCGTGAGAAAAAAATTGGGGGGAAAATTGGGAAGAGAAAAATAAATCGGGAAGAGAAAAAAAAATAATAAATAAAGGGCCGCTTCGCAGGCTAACCAATATGCTGATATAATATTTCCCAATTTCTGTATTCTCCCCAGTTGCATTGTGGGTATGAATATTTAATTAGAATAGAGTTCAGACCATATTTTTGACATCAGAGGTTCAGAACACTTTTCTGACTGTTCAGAAATGCATAAATGAGTTGAGACAAAATAATTTTAGTTTAGAAAGAATATATGAAGTTTAGAAAGTATATATGAAGTTCAGAAAGAATATGTGAGGTTTAGAAAGAATATGTGAAGTTTAGAAAGAATATATGAAGTTTAGAAAGCATATATGAAGTTTAGAAAACATATGTGAAGTTTAGAAAGCATATATGAAGTTCAGAAATAATATGTGAAGTTTAAACTCGATATCCGTAGTTCAGAAGACATAAAATGAATGTACAGAACTAATTTTTGAAAGTATAGAATATTGACGGGTTCGGCCCCCCATACAGATGAGCAGGATGGAGATAACTGCTATTTACAGTCACTCTTGATGCCACACAAATGTGGGACATCAAAAACCATGCCAGAGCGCTCAAACTGCAAGCAGTGAGCGTGCGCACAATGCGTAAGCGACAATGGTTCATCCTATATATATATATATATATATATATATATATATATATATATATATATATATATATATATATATATATATATATATATATCTATCTAAGTCGAGCGCACTCGCACAGAGAGTATATATATATATATATATATATATATAACTACAGACGGTACCGTTTCGGCCTTTTGGGCCTCATATATATATATATCTTTCACTTAAAACAGTTCGTTGTTACTTACTTCAATTGTCTGAAGATCGTCTCTCGGCGTGAAACTCTGAGTATCAACGAAGTGTTTTAAGTGAAAGATTCTATATTCGCTAACGATATTGAGCACTCTATTTAACGTCAATATTCAGTATTTATTTCGTTTTATTTCATATATATATATATATATATATATATATATATATATATATATATATATATATATATATATATATATATATATATATATATATATATATATATATATATATATATATATATATATATATATATATATATATATATATATATATATATATATATAAATATATATATAAATATATATATATATATATATATATATACATTAAATACTAGCCTTTTATCAGGTATAAAAGCCTTGCGCGTGACTAAATACGGAAATGTGATTGGACAATTTGGTTAATGAATATTAATGAGTTTTTGAAATATATTTATTATATGACTATTTTCGTGAGCGGTCCGGAACGTGAAATCCGGCAATTTGATTGGTTCCTGAGCGGTCCGGAATCTGCCGTTCCGGACCGCTGACAGTTGCTGACAGTGAGAATTTTATAAACAAAATGAAAGTCATGTCATTATACGCAACAAGATGGATAATAATTTCAGAACTACTCATTGTTGAAATATATCGTGCAGGTACGTTGTTAGAAATTTTATAAGCTTTCATTTGATGTATAGCACAGGTTTCCGCATTATGTGAAACTTTTTAAAATGTCCAAAACGTTCGTAACATTGTTCGTGATAATATAACATTTACTTCTCGCAGGTAATGTAGAATTTCAGGTGGGGTTTTTTCAACTATACTTAACGCACAACTTTGAACATGTCAAACAAAAGCTAATGAAAAATGCTATTCGAGGTAGAAATTTTAGGAATCTAGCTAAACGGAAAGTACTATATAGAAATTGGAAAACATCTCTGCCATTTTGGTTTAGTTCGCAAGAAAGATGGTGGCGAATACGAGCCTAACACTGTAGAGTTTTGACAGAACGTTCGCAACATTTGTGGTCATATAATAAACTACTTATTTACCTCGCTTGTTCGGTCTGTACTAGTGAAATATCGGACCTCCGTTTTCTGCACGGACCTCGGCTCGCTGCGCTCGCTCGGTCCGTACTATAAACGTCGGTCCGATATTTCACTAGTACAGACCTCACGCTCGGTCAGTAAGTAGTAAATATTTTTATATATATATATATATATATATATATATATATATATATATATATATATATATATATATACATATATATATATATATATATATACATATATATATACATATATACATATATATATACATATATATATATATATATATATATATATATATATATATATATATATAATATATATATATATATATATATATATATATATATATATATATATATATATATATTTTCGCTTACCTCAAAACTGGTCTGCTACAACTTGTTTCATCTGTAAAAGAATCTTCAGGCAGTGACAATATCGAAAGGCATGACCGCTTATTTATAGGCTTTCTGCCGGAAAGTGGGGGCGTATGTGGGGGACAAAGCATGAGGTCATGGCTTTGTTTGCGTTGATTACGCGAAATTTATTACGATGACGACACTGTGAAATTATTTCCGCTCTTTTGTTGAGTAAACTATTCTTATTTTTTTCTTTTAAAATACAAAATTTTTCTTCTAAACATAAATTGCATCGTTTTGATCCTCCTGTGTACGAAATAGAATGTTTTAGAATTTGCCAATTAATACTGAAATCTTTATTGTTTTCTTTCAATGTCCAAATATATTTCGAAAGTTCGGTGTCATTTTCATGCTTTTTATGTTGAAAAGATTTAGTGTGGTTGGCCAATCGCTCTTTGAATGTGGTTGCAGTCATACCAATGTAGTGTTTTATTTCGTTTGTGATGTTTTACTGTCACTGTTGCTTTGTATACTATGTCTCTAGTCATGCATTGTTCTTGAAGCGGGCAAATGGTGTTCTCTCTACAACTGCAATTAGTAGCGTCCCTATCCTGCGGTTTGATGTTCCTAGCTATGCGTGCATTGTGCTTAGTGATTATTGACTTAACATTGTTCATGCAGCTGTAACTTACTTTAACTGTATTTCTGTTAAAAATCTTATGGAGCTTGTGGTGCGGAGGGAAATGTTTGTCAATTAGGCTAAGGAAATTACGTCCTATGTTAGTGCTGACACTCTTGCTAAATGGTGGGTTGAACCAAATGATATTGCGTTGCCTATTCCTACGTGGTCGTTGCGGTGTATCATGAGTGTAGCTAAGTTCATGATTAAAGTTGCTGTGCCTAAGCGCGTTCTGATATAAGGGTGCAGATTCCTGAAAAGTTTGCTCATCTGACGAAAGGAGTTTAATGCGTTTGTTAATTGATGCAGGTAGTTGCCTTGTTATGCTTGGTGGATGGTTAGATTGCATATTTATGTATAGCGGATCGTCATTGGGCTTCCTATAGGGCCTATAGTTTCCATTGTTAAGGTCGAAAGTTACATCTAAAAAGTTTACTATACGTAAATTTGATTCGGCGGTGATTTTTAGGTCAAATTGCTCGAAAATTTTGTGGAGATCTTTTCTTGTTTTGTCTGCTAAACGTGCTGATTTACTTTTTATGATAGCCAAACCGTCATCTCTATATAGGCCGATGCTTTCTTTGCCAAATTTCTTACTTAGGTGGTTTAAAATGAAAAGGCCTACGAGCTCACAAATTTCCGCGCCGTCGAAACTGCCCATGGTAACGTCGAACAAACTCTTGCTATCTTTTTTTATCCATGAAATTCCGCTATTGAAAAGGAGAGATTTTCTAGCGTGTTTTATTATTGAAATGTTGTTTTGAGGTATAGTAGCCAAATTTGAAGCCCAGGACAGAGCTTGGTCCAATAGTTTTTCAGAAATAGATGGATAGAAATCGACAATATCAAATGAAATGAAACTGTGTCTGTCCTTATCTTTTATATTGCCAAACCACTCAATAACTTGTTTTGTATTTCTCCATTGATTTAAATTCAGTTTTTGTCTCAAATTAGAATTAATTTTGTCCAAAATAGTTACACTACTTATTTACCTCGCTTGTTCGGTCTGTACTAGTGAAATATCGGACCTCCGTTTTCTGCACGGACCTCGGCTCGCTGCGCTCGCTCGGTCCGT
>JAYKKM010000168.1:912500-1050000 GCA_035772405.1 Chrysogorgia sp. JL179-B06
ACGGAAGCCGTTGCCGAGAGCCTAGTCACGAGTTCTGTATATATGGTGGTAATGCCGGGATAAGATTCTGGGTATATTATAGGTAATATTTGGCATTTCACTCGATCAAACTACATGTTGAAAGGTCCTTTCAACATGTAGTTTGATCGAGTGAAATGCCAAATATTACCTATAATATACCCAGAATCTTATCCCGGCATTACTACCATATATACAGAACTCGTGACTAGGCTCTCGGCAACGGCTTCCGTAGCTCAGTGGTCAGAGCACTGCACTAGTATCGCAGGGTCGCGGGTTCAATTCCAGCCGGAAGGCCTTGAAGTTGCATTTTTCGCAACTGGTCCCGGTTCGGTCTTAAAATGTATGTATTCCAACACTCGAAATTTTCCTTCACCATAAATCCTTTCTATATATATATATATATATATACGTGTAGGTTTTGGTCTACGAAATGCAAAGAGTGCTCAACAACATATAGTTAGAGCAAATAGATTTTCGCTTACCTCAAAACTGGTCTGCTACAACTTGTTTCATCTGTAAAAGAATCTTTAGATGAAATATTACAGATGAAACAAGTTGTAGCAGACCAGTTTTGAGGTAAGCGAATATATATATATATATATATATATATATATATATATATATATATATATATATATATATATATATATATATATATATATATATATATATATATATATATATATATATATATATCGCATATATATATATCTCGCAGAATGTGTGGCTTGTGGTTTGCAGGGAATAGGTTCTACTGTCAATTTTAAGAGCCGACTTGCAAATTACAAATCGCACATAAAGCATAAACGTAGAACTTGCAGTACTGTAAATCACTTTTTGGACTGTCATGGTGTTGATCATTCGGCATTAAAATTTATGTTGATTGATCAGAGGCATGACAGTCTTAGAGAATGCGAGAATTTTTGGATTGGCGCTTTGTTGACCAATCGGGGAGGTCTTAATTGTGATCATGATTTTGTACAACAATAGTTTTCTTTATACTGTTTAGTATACCATTGTTGGTATTTGTTCTATTTACGCATATTTATTAGTTAGTTTAATTTATTCAATTTTATGTTTATATATAAAGGAACTTTAGATTGTATTTCATTTTCTGACGAAGGCTGTTACATGCAGTCGAAAATTTATTAAATTGGTTTATAGTTGGTTTTGGGTCGTTGCCTATTATTTTGTAATCTATATATATATATATATATATATATATATATATATATATATATATATATATATATATATATATATATATATATATATATATATATATATATATATATATATATATATATATATATATATATATATATATATATATATATAGAAAGGATTTATGGTGAAGGAAAATTTCGAGTGTTGGAATACATACATTTTAAGACCAAACCGGGACCAGTTGCGAAAAATGCAACTTAGCGGCCTTCCGGTAGGAATTGAACCCGCGACCCTGCGATTGCTAGTGCAGTGCTCTGACCACTGAGCTACGGAAGCCGTTGCCGAGAGCCTAGTCACGAGTTCTGTATATATGGTGGTAATGCCGGGATAAGATTCTGGGTATATTATAGGTAATATTTGGCATTTCACTCGATCAAACTACATGAAGGCCGCTAAGTTGCATTTTTGGCAACTGGTCCCGGTTTGGTCTTAAAATGTATGTATTCCAACACTCGAAATTTTACATATATATATATATATATATATATATATATATATATATATATATACTATATATATATTATATATATATATATATATATATATATATATATATATAATATATATATATATATATATATATATATATATATATATATATATTATATATATATATATATTATATATATATATATATATATATATATATATAATCTCTTTTTCACCAAATTTGTCAGTTATGAAACACTCTTGTTGTAAAAGGTCCTAACCGCAATCATAGCCCTAACACCCCTAGAGTTTCATCCTAACCCACCTGCGGGATACATGTATATAATTGTTGATCACAAATCGGAAAAGCTGGATGCATGTTTAATCGTAGATTGTGAACGTTATCTCCGTCAATATTTAACCGATTTCAATTCTGAAAACAGATTTGCAATTACCGAGTCCAAATACTTAACGTACGTGTCTTCAGGTAATATCAACACAGCATGTTTACCTGAATTTGAGATCGCGGACCAACCTGTTTCGAAATCGCTCGTCATCGTTTAGTGTTGGTCTACCGCGATCGACGTGTCCAATTGTAAGCATTGTGAGCGTATATAAAACCACGATACTTGCCGCGACATTATACTATGTCTGTGAACGTAGAAAGAAAGAACACTTGACTTCGAACAGCTTCATCAAATGATCAGGGAAACGAAGAAAGCACGCGTGACGATTAGCATATTTATAACGCTCATGTTTCGCAAATCCTGACAGGATGATATATTATAGTCAGAGACCGAATTACATGATATTCATGCGTATAGTATATAAAGTAAAAGCAATATTGCACTGTATAATAATGGACATAAGATATAATATAGATATAATTGAATTAAATTAAAATTCAATAAAGCTAAAATATATGAAAATATGAATAAAATCATATAATCAAAACATAGTTAATAACAATGGCTAGATTATAGAATACCCGTCCACTTTTGAAACTCTTAGTTGTTATCATGATACGATGATACGAAGTCAGAATAATTACGTTGACTTCGTATCATCGTATCATCGTATCACGAAAAAATATATCTTACACTACGCAACATATCGCTATTGAATGAAACAATATTATGTTGATTACGTAATTGTTCTGACTTCGTATCATCGTATCATGTTAACAACTAAGAGTTTCAAAAGTGGACGGGTATTCTATAATCGCTCCGATACCCGTACAGGAGTTGAACCTGTTGCCTCTGATTGCCGGTGAGACTAACCTCTGATTGCCGGTGAGACTCACCGGCAATCAGAGGTTACAGGTTCGACTCCTGCACGGGACTCAGAATCATTTTTCTGAGGATATATGAGCTTGACGATCGTCACGTATCGTCTGTCTACTCCGAGCTCTCCCATATTCACTACATTATATATATTAACGCAATATGAATGTACATGGTTTATCACTTGGAATATCTTCGTACATAAGTCATGAAAAATGATTTGTTAACATTTAGGCAGCTGAAACATAAATTGTCGTTTATCACTCTTATACGTTTTAAGAAAACTGGTCGAATTACAGAAGAATATATTACAACGACGTTTGACCTACACTGAGCCTAGAACCGAAGTACTAAGGACCAGAACGTATAGTTTACCAAAATAGAATATTCAGCAGGTGGTGTGCCTTTACGCGCTTTTTTTACACCTGATCACCTTCCAAAACTTTCACCCGTTCTTATTTAAATGATATTTTAAGTTCCTTTTAATTTGTTCAAAAGTTCAAAATGCTCAATTATTTTACAACCCAATTTTGTGTTCTATTGATGTGGTGTGGCTATTCACCAACTAGCATTAAATTAAATTAAGTTTTTCTATAAAAAACTTATCATGCACTGATATTTGCGTCACCATCGTACCTGAAGACGCTTCTATGCAACGAAATATGTACACTTAACGTTTAAACAGGTTGATGATATTACTATGGGTTGCCCAATATTCCGGTGTTAGCAAGATAAACTTGCTGGATATTTTGAGTCTAAGCTATTTATAGCTACGTAAGAAGAAACGCATTGAAAACAACATCCAATTTTCAAGAAGTGTTGGTGCATAATAATCAGTTATGAACTACTAATCATGTGTAAGGTTTATGGAAAGAATATCTAATTTAGAACCACTTAAATATCTAGTCCGCAAACCAGATGTTATTCAACATGGGTATGGTCTGCTTTCTGGACAGTCTAGGACCTCGAGAGTTATAGGCAAGACCAAACGTTTAAACGACTTTGTTACGCTAAAATACATGGCTTGGATAATACATATGTATACATATTTACAATGTTAACCGTATTACTAGTATATCTGACGACCACTGTAATTCAGCAATTTGCTGCGAATGTTGGTAATTAAACATATATTATTATTATTATTACTGTTTATCACAAATCTATACATTCACATGATTTAATATACGTTTTGACAGCGTAAATTTGTTCTACGTCGCAAATGATAATCTGACCTTGCCGAACTTAAATCTATATTTTCCTGACGGATACGCAAGTTGCCTAGTAGGTTGTACATATAAAGAGAAGATAACTACAGATGTACATATACCTAACAGATATCTTATATTACTTGAAACTTTCCTGATTTGGTACAATTTCTGAACAATTTGAACGTGAAATTGTGGTCAGTTAAGGTGCATTATTCGTAGAAGATCAATCCTACTATACCGGAAACTGCTAAAGAACATATTCCTACTGTTTCTAAAAGATATGTAATTAATGATTTTAATCGCGAGTGCGGTTCTCGCTGTTAACTCGAGGAAGGATAACTATTTTGTATAGAAACACAGTTAGTGCAATTCTGCTAGAAGTAATGAATTGTTAAAAGACTAGAACATGACTAAATTGTATCAAATACGACTGGCAATTAATTTTGCTCTCTTTAATTAAACCCTAAAGTATATTTTATAATTAACCTCGGTCGTCTCACAGTATCTCAAGGGCTGTATTGACAGGGCGTATATTCTACAATACGTATCAAGCACGTTAGCACGTATATCAGCACAACACTTTTATATCACTCTTTTAGCTATATGAAGACTCTAGTGTAACTGGAATAAATATTGCCGTTATTAGTGTCCATATAGTCGTTGTGATGCTGCCATGACCTATATACAGTACGTATATAGCCAGCGATATGTAAACATAATGAATTATTTTACTAACAAATAATTGCAAACAAAATGGGATATAGAACGTATGTTAAATACAAAATATTTCAGTCAGAGACTTAATTACATGATATTAATTGAAAATAAGGTTAAAGCATTATTACGCTGCACTATAATATTTATAAGATATATATAATTAAATAGACATAATTAGATAATAAAGTTAAAATTATAAAAATACGAATAATCTCATAAAGTTAATAAAAGTATGAATGAGCTAGTATAAATTACTTGGAATATCTTCCAACATAAGTCGTGAGAAATGAGTTCTTACATCGATTTGTAAACATTTTAGGAAGCTGAAACGTTATGAAACTTCCCATTGTGAACTGTTTGTTTCGAAAGCTATATTGTAAGTCAACTAACGTTTTTTGTCCTCTGAGATGTTCGAGTGCCTGGTATAAATATACATATTCTGTATGACTATCCTCATGTCAAAATTTCAGTGACCCATATTACTTAACAAAAGACATTACTATACCCATAGTTACTGTTACTAACATTTGAATCAATCGTGCACCGTTAGGTGTAATGTGAACACTTGACGCAATAAAAAACGTAAGGCTACCGTTGTTGTTTATTTTCATCCTATTTTTCAAAAAAACGTTCCCTCAAAACACTAATGCACTAGAAATATAATATTCAATTTAATGTTTAAACTGACCATCGCTATATTGTACGCAGAGATAATGAAGCATTGCTAATATTAAATGCGTTCCATATTATGCTTTGGAAAATTTATATAACAGTACAATTTTTGAGATATCACTTTAGCGATACGATCGTTTACATTCTGTCCCTTACATTCTTCTAATTATTTTGTCTTGTAGAAAGGATACTGCTGCACGTCAGAGATAAGTAAACATGATATTGGTTTTTATCATCACAGCTATTTAAAATCCTTTAAATATCTAAAGTCCTTCAAACCACTCAAAAATTCCTCTTGAGTAACCTTTGCCGAACGAAAACTGAATAAGTAACGTATATAAAAGGCAACGATTTCAACGGGTTGGCCACATCGGAGAAGCAGCATCTTTGTATCTCACAGCTTAAGATAAAAACTACATGATGAATTCGACGTATTTCATCTTTGCTATGGCAGTGATTTTTACAGTGGCATGTGCACTGCCAATCGAAGAAGACGATGAAAAAAGGTAAAGAACCAATAAGTTTTATGAACATTCAAATCCAAGTTTTTTGAAAAATGTTTCAGTTATGAAATAGCTCATGATCTAGCCCGGGAAATTTTGTAAGGTGTGTATGCATGACTTTTGTCATCATGAGAATAGTGTAAGTGATGCTCGGCGAGAGAGCATCGCATATACTCCTAATATATCGCCGCACTTCGCATAGATACATGTTTTCAGGCTAAAAATCGAATTCGCTGAATCGATCCCTATTTTTGTGGAGCTTATCGTAATTAAACGTTATATGGCTTAATGTCTAAAAAAGTTTATAAGTTATTGTGGAAACGCGGCTTCTCCATATTAATCCTTTGTCAAAATTTAATCTACCGCCTTCGAATATTCTCCATATTTTATTGTAGTTATTGCGTTTCGAAAAGCACTTTTGTTTGATGGACTATATTTTCCGTCAAACAAAATGACAGGTTACTGTATGGGTAGACTTTTATAGATTGCTGTAAAATTAAATACAAATCTCCATATATTGCTATACATGCACGACATTGATTGATTCATTAATAACAGTTTATTGACCAAGCGTGAGGTTGATCTGCACAGTCAAATATTGAGCCGATGTTTTCAGTAGGGAGCGAGCGAGCGCAGCGAGGTGAGGATTCGTGCAAAAAACGGAGTTCCAATATTTCTCTGTACAGACCGAACAAGGCGACCGAAATCGGAAACCGAAACGACCGAAATCGCCAAAATATTCCTTTACAAATCTCGTTTATGTCACGCTTATTTGTCACGATCCATTGGCACTGCTCGTAATATTTTAAGGTTCCAAATATATAATGAAGTGCATGTGGTTACTCGCTCGGTTATAAACAATTAAAAAGCCACAAATGTGGAAAATAAAGGAATTTTTTAGAATTGATCAAAAGTTAAATTTCCCATGTAAGTCAAAAGTATTTTCATAGCTGCTTATTGTTAATATGACATCGAAATGGAGTTTTTCAACCTGATTTATGATAATTAATGCTAATTTATATTATCATGATGTGTCTTGTTCGGAAAATTCAAAAGCATTGGTAACAGTCGGTTTATTGGACTTTCAGAAAAGGTATAGATTTCGCAACAGTTATAGGATATTTCCCGAGATATCAATAGAACAAAGAGCTAGTTCAATTTTGGATGTTTTTCAGCCGGACAGGAAAGAGTTAATACACAATTTTATATAAACGATTTAACATTTCGGCTGTTTTCACTCGAATAATTACTGAATACTGAATAAAAGTTTTCAATAAAAGTTTTAATAACAGTCAAAACTGGCTTTCCTTTTACTGGCTTCCCTCGCTGTCACTGCCGATTATAACACGTCGCCTTTTGGTAGTGCGGAACTCGCCGACAGTTTGACCTTTCGTGAAAACATTGACAGTTCCTATTTGTCGGTGCCGAGAAACTCAAGGAATACCTTGATATCATAAAACGTTTTTCTTTTGGTATTTACATTTTCTTGCTCCTCGCTAAACGACCTAATGTCTTCGTTCGTCACTTTCACAAACCTCATCATTTTTGACTGCGAAACACAGTGCAATTGGCGGGAAATGATCACGTGATCGATATCTTCACTAGTGAAGATATGGAAAATATCTTACTGTTTATTTTTCAGTATCTCACTGTCAGATTGAAAGGGTGGATTTCAAATGCTTCATAAATAGCATGCATATATTCTTTATATACAAACATATAATTAATATGGAAGGTTGATCTTTAGTGCTGGTTCTTTTATCCCAAGTGAAGCAAAACCTTTTATGTAATGGAAGATCATTTATAAAGACATAAAGAATTAGTAAAACGAAATTCATTAGAAGCATAAAATTCATTTGGTATTTTTGTGTATTCATTCAGTTACACTACTGATAAAATAAACTAAAAACCAGATAATTATTTATCATTGATGTCTATGGAAAGTTAAACTCCACGTTTTAACAATTATTGTTCCAGTATTTTATACTTTAACTGATTTTCGAATTTTTGGTAATATTGTTATAGCGTCGAAAATGAAGCTGATCCATCAAGGTATAATCCCTATTATCGACCAGTATATCGGCGCCCAGCCCACCGAATAAATCCTTACTATTACGACAGGTACTGTACGCCAATTTATTCAACAGATAATTTCATAAATGACGAAACCAGTTTATCATAAACGTTTCTAATTCAATTATATAAGTAAACGACTTTAGCTTTTGATTGAACTATATTTAAGCTTTTAATGTAACGTTGTTTAAAAACTTTCTTCTTGTGGTTCGTCTTCGCGTCAGGTATTGTTGTCTGTCGTCAATTCGGAATCTTTCCGCTGCAAAATAAATCCATTAAAATTGAAACAAACATACTAAAAACAAATTGCAGCTTTTATAGTTTTGAAGTGCGAAAGTAGAAATTGAGGCAGCATACTAATAAATAATATTAAATACCAACGCCGTGGTTGATGCTTTGGACCAAAGACCTCATGGGAAATTAATCTATTCATATTTTATTTTTTTACAAATATCCGCTTAGGAAGAATAATTTCTTCCTTTGCATTTTCCTTTTTTCAAATGACTGAAAATTCTAATTTTCCTAGAAATATAAATCAAATATTTAAAAAGGTTGGTGTACTACCGAAATAGCGTGTTAGTTTTCTAACATTTCGAGCGAATGCCTTTCGTCAGAGAGTGAAACATAAAGTGAATTTAAATCTGAGTGAGGCTTTTGTAGAATAAATAATCGCGTCAGAAAATAATAAGCCAATCAGGTGCGAGAAACAATATCAAATAATAATGAGATGTAAAAATAGGAAAGTCATTAAATTTGCTATTTTTACCGACAATCAGCAAACAGACCATACAAAGGGATGTTACGTGTGACATTTTCTAATGACCGCGCAATCGTGACGTTGCGTTATAATACAGACAAACACCAGCTTTTACGCTTTCACAGTAACATTTTGTAATGGGAAAGGATGCGCGAAATACCATGCATCAAAGGGGAACTGTAGTAAAATATCGAATAATATTTGTATCAATCAAGACCTCTAGTGTTATATTTCGAAATGTTAATAGTTTTATAGTATATATGGTTGCCCGCGAAAGTATGTACTCGAAAAATAGCATTTTCATTCTCGTATTTTATGCTCTGGACGCCGCCATTTTGGAGTTTGTTCCATGGCTCAAATTGAATCAGTGGGCGTTTTTGTTTCAACTTTGACGTCATTGAGCACAATGAACAATAGCCAACAACTCAAGCGCTAACTATAAAATCATGTCGTCCAGAAGCATAAAATACGAGAATGAAAACGTTACTTCATGAGTAGAAGAGGAGACACCATAAAACTATCAACATTTCTAAACACTATTCTTAAAGGTCTTCTATAAAAAAGTTATTGATATTTTACTGCAGTTCCCCTTTAAAAGGGCTGTTAGAGGCCATTGTTGTAGCATTACTATATCCATTATGCTCTAACGTGATAGTGTAAACGAAATTAAAGCAGCACTCAAGGAGCTGCTTGTACGCATTTCTAATATATTTTATGTTTTGTAGTGATGAAACTGAATCTGATCCTTCAGCTAGTTATTACAATTATCGTGGTAACGGTTATCGACCAGCAATCCGCAAAGGACTTCACTCTTATGGGTAAATATACTATTTATTAATGCACGGTCTGCATAACTAATGTATCATGATGGCCAAGCATAATCATTATTTTAATCTTGTACAGTTTATACCAGCAAATTGAATAATACATAAAGAAAAATATGAAAAGTTGGTGTACTGCCGCAATAGTGTGTAGAAGGTCCAACGTTTCGAGCGAAGGCCCTCCTTCTTAAAGTGAAACGTTAGACCTTCTACATAATATTTCGCCAGTGGTATTATAGTGTTGATTTTTTAATTATTGGTCGAGAGGAGTGCAGTTATTTCGTTAATTATATCCTCTCTGTAATAGCTCACAAATTACGCAATCTTATTGGTTCACAAGAGTGCCATTAATCATTAATCACACCCTTTAGGGGCTGTAATCGCACTCCTTAAGCAACCAATGAAAACTAGGCTACTATCACAATTGGTAGGTTGTATATGGGAAATATCGAAAGAACAGGCCTGCGTTTTTCGCGACCCCGTCCAGCATCAAGTAGTTTCCTAACATTGGTTTACACATGATACTCGTGTAAACCAATGTTAGGAAATTGACCCGTGAGACACTGTCACTTAATAGCACAAAGTAAATGGGAATCCACGTTTTGGAGAAGATATCTACAGAGTAAAATAAAGAAGAGTTCTTTTGGTTCGAGCATTAAAAAGACTCTACAATTCTCACGTTAAAATTATGCTTATTGATTAGGACAATTTTTTCTTGCAGTCCCATATCATCGTATTACGGCAGAAGAAATCGACATCGCAACAACCGCAAGGGAAGCTACTATCGGTATTATTAAAGGTATGAATAGCTGTATAAATTGGATACAACAAAAACATTTTTACTGCAAACTTTTACTGCAAGCTCAATCCCCATTTTATGATTCTAGAGATTAAAACCGTATACGGATCTTAATATACCATTTATTATATACCACTTATCTTAAACCTCCTTATTTCGTATCTCATTGCAATAACTTGTATAATTTCCAGCCAGTATTTTTAACATACCGGCAATCAGAAGGATACAGGTTCGATTCCTGTCCGGGACTCACAATCATTTTCTGACGATACGAGCTTGACGATCGCCCATGTATCGTCTGTCTACTCCAATTCTCCCACATTCACTACAGCAGTGTATATATTAACACATAATATTAACTGTCGAATATTAGTATTTTTCGTTATACCAATTGTAGTCAATTGTGTTTTTTGAATGACTTAATCTGTTGGAAAATGTGTAGTAAAATAGCTTTTTTCAAATATTTTATCATTTATTCATGATGGTAACCACTGGGTGTTTTTTTATTTCAGGAAAATGAAATGGATCTTCCGTCATGACAATATATCAGCTATTATTTGTTTTTGTAGACATGGGACCAAAATATGTTCTAATTAGATTTGTAAACATTCGTTGTTAAGCATTAAAAATTCACAAGCATTCATTCTTCGTTTTCTTTAATTTTTGGGTTTCTAAAAAATAGTATTTAATATCGTTATGACAAGCACTGGGCAGGAACGACTTTATCATGGGTGTTCATAATGTATTAAGGATCGTTACGATATTGCGCTATCTAGATCTATTATCAATATTGTACTGTCTAGTGCATCCACTCCACCGCTAACATGGCTTGTTTTCGTTTGGTCGGTTTTCATCCACGTCCGCATAGAAAAACGTGCACTACGGTGGTTTAATGCTCTTGTAGGTAAACCGAGTTCTTAAAATGAATAATAATATAATTTTCAATATAGCGCTCTCAAAATGGCAGCCGCAGTGGCGCTTACATGAAAATAGCAGCTTAAATTTTCAATAGACAATAACTACAAGAGCCATAATCCTTGTGTTGTCTGGATTTTATTGGCATAAATTTTTAAAATTTTGGAATAGGGACTAAGTGATATATACTAAGTTTGCTCCGGCTTATGCAAATATTTTTATGGGATACTGGGAAAATACTTTTTGGAGACATGTGGTTGTAGGCCGTTAGTTTCGTGGCGCTTTTTGGATGATATTCTCATGGTGTGGCTTCATAGTAGAGAGAAACTTGATCAGTTTTTGGGACCATGAATTCTTACCATGAATCTATCAAGTTTACGTGGGAGCTCAGTGATAACAAACTTTCATTTTTGGATGTCATAATCTTTAAAACGACCCATTTTTACCACCGATACTTAACATAAACCCACGGATACACACCAATATTGAAGGGGAACGCCCTGAAATGGGAGAGGACTGGGGCGAAAGAAGAGCCTGCCAGCAAGTCCGGTAATTTTTATCACTCTCGGCCGCATTTTCTATTGGTCGAAATCTGATTAACATACAGATTTAATAATTTATGTCCCTCAGCGACGATGTTTGATTTACCAAATATGGGTATATGGGTATCTAGTACGTATTCCTTATAAGGAGGCGCAAATAGAAGGCATTTACGAGTAAATAGAGTGAATTAACGCGCAAATAGCTGACACGTTGCACCCTCGTAGCAGCCAATAACAAAGGTCCTAACCCTAACCCCCGCCTAACGAGTTTTCAAAGCCTAACCCCCCCGGCTGTGTTTCAAACTCTTTGAATCAGGCGCTAGAACCATTCCAATTTAATAGCCGTTCAACGGTCTGTTATAAAATTTCAAACGGTTTATCAAACCGTTCGAACAGCTTCTAAAAGCGTTCAAACGTTTACCGAACGCCGCTGAACGCTAAATTTATGTACCCGCGCAAGACAGCTGTTCCTCACGTTGTACCCAATAAATTATTGGCATTAATTTAGCATTGTACCAATAAATTATTGAATTGTTAGCACAAAATAACCCTAATCCCGAAATAACCCTAACCCTAAGCCCCCATCTAACGAGTTTTCTAACCCTAAACCCCCTAATTAGTTTTCTAGCCCTAACCCCCCTAATTAGTTTCCTAACCCTAAGCACCCGCCTAAAGTGTCTTCCTAACGCCCAGCTGTAGTTTACAGCCCAAAGACTGGTTGCCACTTCATGTTAGGATCACAAAATGGTTTTGGACAAAATTTTGGTTAGGATTATAGTTGTGTTGGGGCAGGCTTAAATGAAGTACATACCCAAAGACTACAATGATCGATTTTTGTAACGAAATGTTCGTCGTTCGCTTTTATATCACTTTTTCGGCTAGTAATTATGCGACGTTCAGATTTATTATTGTTAGTATTCGCTAATTACTGACTTTATTACTACACCAGATGACGTAAAAAGCTGCCGCGTGGATGTGTTTATTAAGTCATCGGAGTAATTGATGTAGCTTTAAAATTCCAGAAATTCCTTTAGTTCTTTTATTTGGTAAAGAGTATGTTTAAATAATCGAGATCTCCAACAATAATGAGCTGTTTTCCTTTCCTTAGCCGTTCGCGTGTTAAATCGTCAAGATATAATCAATCAGTATTATGATGCTCGATAAACTCAAACCACTGAGTAAGATAGTTTTTTGTTCAAGTTGAGTTGAATGACGGACAAGACGGACGCTAGACGGACGCTAGACGAACGCAAGACGGACGCTAGACGAACGCAAGACGGACGCTAGACGAACGCAAGACGGACGCTAGACGAACGCAAGACGGACGCTAGACGAACGCAAGACGGACGCTAGACGGACGCTAGACGAACGCAAGACGGACGCAGACGCAGTGAGAGGTTATTTCTTAGCAGTACTGTATATTCGACTCCTTAAGATCACGTCTTCTCACATACCTTGTCTCTTATGTCAATATACACGTAGTTACGCCTCCACTATCAGCTTCTGCCAAGACGGTCGATCGTATACCTATAATGTCCACTTCCAAATCGGAAAGCGAATCATTAAGCCACGTTTCAGTCACAGCAATAAACATGGGTTTAGCGGAAGTTCCAAACATTACACAAAGTTAATAACAGCTTCCCACACGTTGATAACTGCTTTATAGTTGAAGTGTATATATCCTGTATAAATATTCCTATTATTATTCTGCTTTGTTACTTTGTTGCATTGGCATTTGTCATTTTATCTTTTTGAAATATGTGTCATCTGCATTATTTTGTGAGTACAACTGAAATTACCGGTAGGCATATGTTATTACCTCCGCCAGAGCGCTGTTGCCTGGTCGAGCCTTCTATCGGTACTTGGTATCGGAACTGTCAGACAGGGCCGCCGAGAGAAAGTTAGGGCCCTGGTCAAAACATATTTACGGGCCCCTCTACCCCCTCCCCCCAATTCCCAAATTTGTCCTTTTTATCACGCAGACAAGCTTTCAAAATGTCTGAAATTTAAATTTCCATTAACCTGGGATTTACAGTAAAAAGTCAAAATTCAAATTAACGAGCAAAACATGCATGTATTTTGTTTAGTTTAATGTTTGTTCATGTTCATTTTACAAGTTCATTAACAGTATATTAATATCACATCAAGTATTAAGATAATAATAATCCGCGAGCCGCATGCCGATGGTGAAGTGTCCCACATTACCAAATTTCTGTCATGAATAATGATTGTATTTATGAATTAATATTATGCCAAAAAGGGTCCCCATCGCAGTGATAAAGCCATAAAGGGCTCTATGCCAGTGCATTAGCGAGTTTACAGACACTGCAATGTAACGATTAATGCTAAAACTGCAGTTCTTGATTATTATAAAAACGATTTTATCGCTTCACAGTTAAGATAATGTATAACATATTCTTTGTAATGTTTTAATGTATAACGTTTGCTTAAAAATGGGTCAACGACCAGGCTGACCCCCCCCCCCCCCCCTCGTCAGGCCTGCTATCAGATCTCTCATAACTGTTAAATAACTGTCCAACGGATCATAAGACTTCAGTTTTTCAATCCAAAAGCTTTCTGTGCGTGTTGCATACCTAATATTTGTGAAGTCAATAATTTGGACGGCTATATCTTATAACCATTATGGCCACCCTCGCAAAAATATCAATATAAATGCTCCCCGCAAATTCCCCTCTGCCCACTAATATATTTATTCAAAGAACTTTTATGGTTGTTAAACCTTAATCTAAAAGGAGCCACGTACTTCCAACATATCGCTTTCTACATTTCCTACACATTATCAAATATATATCAAATATATATCAAATATATATCAAATATATCAAATATAGAATCACAATTAATGTGCCCATAACCTCAAAATGTTTTATTGTCTTGTTTGGAAGAACTTTTAAAATGATAAAGTAACTTCTTTTGGCCTAAATAATAGTGATTTCAGATCTCAAAATACTTACTTCAAAATACCATTTTTTAGGGTTTTTTTGCAACTTCATAGTTGAAATGCTATTCTATGCTAAAGAAAATCTAAAAGACGGGGGTACATTTTCATCGTAGTGGCACTTTAACGTTCAAACATTTCGATGATATTGCTACATGAGCTTCCCATTACTCCGGTGTTATATATATATATATAAATTCAATATAAATTTGTTGGTACTTCAGAAAAAACGTTGCTATTGCATAAATGCTATATCGATGATACATATATTGATTTTAATTTAATGTTTACTATTTATATAGCGCAAATTAGCATGTGTACAGTATATGATCAAACGCGCTTTACAACATCGACAATTTATTCTATTACATTCGGTACCTAGTACCCAGTACCCCAATCAATCAAGCTTATCTATTTATGTTTACAGTTTTTATCATCATTATTTTTCCGCTAACTATTTATCCTAACCCGCCCTGTCGACTTCCCTGTGGGAGGAAACCGGAGAACCCGGAGGAAACCCACGACTTTCGGCAGAGCTAGTGTAGACCAAATCTTCCCACGTGTGAACAAATGCCCGAGAGCTCTTGACCTCAGATGTGGGAGGCCGAGTGGCCCTGACCACTTGACCACCGAAGCTCTACAGTAGGGGCCGATTATATGAGAGTTTTCAGCCCGTTTGTAACTTTAACTGGGCTGAAATTTGCATCGATTATATGGTGATTTTCAACCCGGGCTGAAATCCATATTTTTCGCGGAAATCTTTTCAAAATGGCGCCACGCAACATGAAGAAAATGGCTCTTTTCGTATTTTCGCAGTTCAGTTTGCTTCTTGCTCTTCGTTTTCAACTGAATGGCATAGTGATTGCGTGAAAGCTGTTGGAAGCCAAAAGGAACTTGATTTTGGCAGCATACCTATCTTCAAAGAGAACAAAGAGTGGTATAGAAAAATAAGATATTTACAACAGCAGCGTTTGAGACGAAAACCAAGATCAACATGGGTGGTAAATGGGATAAACTGACCAGTGGTGGCAAAACATTCTGGGAGCTAATGTGCCTGAGACTGCATGGAAGAAGAATTTTCGAATGAGCAGGCAGTCTTTCTTTTATTTAGTTGCAGAGCTAGAACCATTCATATCACCGAAAACCAATACCCCCAATTATCGCTTCCTTAGCACAGAGAAAAAACTGGTGTCACGCTTTATTATTTGAAGGACACTGGTTCATTGTAGATGACAGCAAATACGTTTGGCCAGAGGCGAAGGCTAGCCGTAGCAACTGGTCATGCTATGCTAATTTATATACATCTGCATATTTTGAAAACAATATATTTCTAAAGATCTGAATATAAAATCGTTTCAAAATTTGCATAGCATGACCAGTTGCTATGGCAAACTTCGCTACAGCGTTTGGCATCTACTGTGCACGGACACAAAGACTATTGAAGAAACATGTCATGCAATCAGTAATAAACTAGGCCCAAATACATTTATTTGCCTAAAAATAAAGAGGAAATGAGGAAAATAGTTTCTGAATTTGAGCTGAAGTTTGGTGTGATATATACAAGCATCAGAATCAAGAGCCTTCGTCAAATGCGCAAGATTATTTCAACTATAAGCAATTTTAATCACTCAAAATATTTATCTTCGTACATGCATACCACTTTGTAACTTGCCAAGCGCACATTTGATCAGATTATCAACTTTTTCGCCCTTGTCCATCTAAAACGTGTAGCCACAACAGCCTTCTCAACTGAATTCGCCGCCATGTTGATTTACAGGTAGTTACTATGCGTTTGCTCCAATAATTTCAGCCCGGTTTAAAATTCTGATTTGCGATTATATGGAATTTTCAAGCCCGTTTTGTTGAGCTGAAAATCCTAGTCCGGTTGGCAAATCCATGCTGAAATTTCAGTCTGGTTTGCCGGGCTCAAACTATCATCATGTAATCGCAAATTTGTTTTACATGACTTGACCACGACGCCGGGCTGACTTTTCAGCCCGGAAAAAGTTACAAACGGGTTGAAAACTCTCATTTAATCGGCCCCTTGGTTACCTTGTAAATTCTCTTAACTCATTGTTAATATTTTGAAAACGGCATCCAACTTTTTCAGACGAGTTGGTTACATAATAATGTTTATCACAAAGGTTCACATGATTTAATTTTGACAGCTTAATTTGTTCTACTTGGCAAATGATATCGATATAGTTAAGTGACTAATAAAGATCGCACTCTCAAAATCTCTCCAGAGATATTTTTAGAATCATAAATCTATATTTTTGGCCGATGGATATGCAAATTAGCAAATTAGCTAGAAGGTTGACAGATATCCTGTATTACTTGAAACTTTCCTGGTTTGGTACAATTTCTGAACAATTTGAACGTGAAATTATGTTATAGTCAATTAAGGTGCATTTTTACTACAAGATCAATCCTACCACACACTGCTGAAGAACATATTCCTACTGTTTCTAAAACATGTTAACTTAAGGTTCTCGCTGTTAATTTGAGGAATGATAAACTATTTTTCATATAAAACCAACTTTAAGTTAGCACAATTCTACTATTAGAATTGTTGTTATTACTTCTATAAGTAATGAACTAGAACATGATTAAAGTATAAATTACGATTGGCAATTGACTTTGCTCTCTTTGATTAGAACATAAAGTTTATTTTATAATTACTAACCTCGATCGTCTCACAGTATCTTAAGGCCTGTATTGACAGGGCGTATTGTCCAATACGTATCAAGCAAGTTAGCACGTATCAGCACAATACTTTTATATCTTTTATCAACGAGGACTCTGTAACTGGAGTACATTTTGCCGTTATTAGTGACCATATAGTTGTTGTGATTGCCATAACCTATAAGACCTCTTTCATAATGGCGGCCAGTCTAAATATTATTTTATATATGCATGTAAATTAGCCTTTCTGGCCTCGTTACAAAGCAAAGATTCTTTGGAATTATAGACACACGAACGAGGTCAGAAAGGCTAATTTAAATGAATATAAAAGAATATTTAATTTGCGTTCCATTATGAAAGAGGTCTATATATATACGTATACAAATATAAGAGTTGTAAACATGAGATAATGAGCGTATGTATGAGCGCCGTGATGGCTGCCACAAATCTTTATGCTGTACGATTTCTATATTTATCATATAATTTATAATAAGTTTATTTTACTCTTTTTTTTGACTATATGGACAATTGTTTGTCGTTTTATCTACATATCTTAGAATTCTTGTATTTTAATCTTGTAAAGCGCTTCAGAATATTTTTATAGTTGTAAGCGCTATAGAAATTAAAGTTATTATTGTAAAAATGTTAAATGAAAAATATTTCAGTCAGAGACTGAATTACATGATATTGTGTATATAAGGTAAAAGCAATATTACACTGAATAATATTTATATATTAGATAATAAAGTTAAAATACCTGCATATAAAAATACGAATAATCACACAATAAAGTCAATAAAAGTATGAATGTGCATGGTTAATCACTTGGAATATCTTCCAATATATGTTATGAGGAATGAATTCTTACATCGATTTATAAACATTTTAGGAAGCTGAAACGTTATGAAATTGCCCATAGTGAACTGTTTGTTCCGAAAGCTATATTGAAAGTAAACTAACGTTTTTTGTCTTTTGAGAGGTTGGAGTGCCTGGTATAAATATACATGTTTTGTATGACTATCCTCAAGTCACAATTTCACTGACCCATATATTACTTCATCGACATTACTATACCCATAGTTACTGTTACTAACATTTGGATGAATAGAGTTCCGTTAACAGTTTAGAACTGTTGAGGCAATAAAAATACGCAAAGCTAACGTTATTGTTTATTTTCATATTTTTGCCAAAAAACCTTAGGGGTCATCCATAATTATCAACATTTTCACAAGCGTACAGAGCGTACTCTTAAATGTTGAACCTCAAGAATAATGCTCACGGCCAAATATTAGCATATGTATATTGTACACAATCTACATTTTATGCCATAACAAAATTGACCAGCGAGAGACTGTACCACACACTAGCAAACAATGTATTATTAAAAACAATCTCTATTTCAATATTATAAAAAATATATCATGAGAAATATGTTTAATACAGCAACTAATTTATAACCAATAGATGATATAAGTTCTAGTCCTTTTGTGCTGATGGCCTGTTTTTTTGTTTTTATTTCGTGGTCGAGTGAGCTATTGTCGGTCGCCATTGTTTGTGATAATGAAGCACCGTTAGAAAAGTGCTTCCACCACGATCCAGTTTTCTTTTTTGAAGGATAATTTTCTTGCCAAAATCGCTGCAAGTGGAAGTACTGCTGTGCATTCAATGAAAGCCATAATCGACATTTTAAAAAGCGTACATTGTTCATTAACCCCCCCCCCCCCCCCCCCCCCCCGCCGTACGCTCTGTACGCTTGTGAAAATGTTATATAATTATGGATGAACCCTTGATCAATTTAATGTCTAAACTGATCATAATATTTATAGTATTAAGTACATGTGGTGTTGATATTTAGCATGAAAATACCGCCTTATTGTACGCAGAGATAATAATGAAGCATGGCTAATATCAAGTGCGTTGTTCTTCCATTTCATTGCCTATGATGCTTTGGAAAATTAATATTACAGTACAATTTTGAGGCAACGCTTTAGCCATACGATTATCAAGCGATCAGAGATTCTGTTCCATATTCAAATATTAAGTATTTTGTCTTAGAAAGAACAGACTGCAGGTCAAGTACTTAAACATAATATTGATTTTCTATCATCACACCTATTTAAAATCCTTTAAATATCTAAAGTCCTTCAAAACCACTTAAAAATTCCTCTTGAGTAACCTTTGCCAAACGAAAATTGAACAAGCAACATATATAAAAGGCAACGATTACAACGGGTTGGCCACATTGGAGAAGCAGGATCTCACAGACAAACAAGATAAAAACTACATGATGAATTCGACGTATTTCATCTTTGCTATGGCAGTGATTTTTACAGTGGCATGTGCACTGCCAATCGAAGAAGACGACGATGCGGAAAAAAGGTAAAGAACCAATAAGTTTTGTGAACATTCAAATGCAAGTTTTTGGGAAAATGTTTTTTTATGAATTAGCTCATGAGCTATCCCGGAAAATTTTGTAAGGTGTGTATGCATGACTTTTGTCATCATGAGCTCGGTGAGAAAGCATCGCATACTCGTAATCAACGCCGCACTTGGCATATATACATGTATACAGGCTAAAAATCTAATTCGCTGAATCGATCGCTATTTTTGTGGAGCTTATTATCGTAATTAAACGTTAATGGCTTAATGTCTAAAAGCTAGTTTATAAGTTATTGTGGAAACACGGCTTCTCCATATTAATCCTTCGTCGAAATTTAATCTACCGCCTTCGATGATTCTCCATAAATTCTATCCGATATTTTATTGTAGTATTGCGTTTCGAAAAGCACTTTTGTTTGATGGACTATATTTTCCGTCAAACAAGGTGACAGGTTACTCACTACCAAAAGGCGACGTGTCATAATCGGCAGTGACAGCGAGGGAAGCCAGTAAAAGGAAAGCCAGTTTTGACTGTTATTAAAACTTTTTATTAAAAACTTTTATTCAGTATTCAGTAACTATTCGACTGAAAACATCCGAAATGTTAAATCTTTTTATATAAAGTTGTGTATTAACTCTTTCCTGTCCCGCTGAAAAAACATCCACCTCTTTGAACTACCTCTTTGTTCTATTGATATCGCGGGAAATATCCATAACTGTTGCGAAATCTATACCTTTTCTGAAAGTCCAATAAACCGGCTCTTACCAATGCATTGTGAACAAGACACATCATGATAATATAAATTAGCATTGATTATCATAAATCAGATTTAGATGTTATATTACCAATAAACAGCTATGAAAATAGTTTTGACTTGCATGGGAAGTTTAACTTTTGATCAATTGTAAAAAAGTCCTTTATTTTAAACATTTGTGGCCTTTTAATTGTTTATAACCGAGCGCGTAGCCACACTTCATTATATATTTTAAACCTTAAAATATTACGAGCAGTGCCAATGAATCGTGACAAATAAGCGTGACATAAACGAGATTTGTCAATGCATATTTTGGCGATTTCGGTCGTTTCGGTTTCCGGTTTCGGTCGTCTTGCTTGGTCTGTACAGAGAAATATTGGAACTCCGTTTTTGCACGAATCCTCGGCTCGCTGCGCTCGCTCGGCCGCCCCTATTAAAAACATCGGCTCAATATTTGACTGTGCAGACCTCACGCTTGGTCAATAAGCTGTTATTAATTAATCAATATCGTGCATGTATAGCAATGTGGAGATTTGCATTTGATTTTACATGAGCAATCTATAAAAGTCTACCCATAGGAACTCGCCGACAGTTTGACCTTTCGTGCAAAAAAAAAAACAGTTCCTATTTGTCGGTGCCGAGAAACTCAAGGAATACCTTCATATCATAAAACATTTTTCTTTTGCTATTTACATTTTCTTGCTCCTCGTTAAACGACCTAATGTCTTCGTTCGTCACTTTCACAAACCTCGTCATTTGTGACTGCGAAATGACAACTTGTAAACACAATGCAATTGGCGGGAAATGATCACGTGATCGATATCTTCACTAGTGAAGATATGGAAAATATCTTACTGTGTATTTTTCAGTATCTCACTGTCTGATTGAAAGGGTGGATTTCAAATGCTTCATAAATAGCATGCATATATTCTTTATATACGAACATATAATTAATATGGAAGGTTGATCTTTAGTGCTGGTTCTTTTATCCCAAATGAAGCAAAACCTTTTATGTAATGGAACGAAATTCATTATAAGCATAAAATTCTTTTGGTATTTTTGTGTTACCTGGTAAGTGGCATTCGTTCAGTTACGCTACTGATAAAATACAGCAAAAACCAGATAATTATTTATCATTGATGTCTATGGAAAGTTCAACTCTACGTTTTAACAATTATTGTTCCAGTATTTTATACTTTAACTGACTTTTCAATTTTTGGTAATATTGTTATAGCGTCGAAAATGAAGCTGATCCATCATGGTATAATCCCTATTATCGACCAGCATATCGGCGCCCAGCCCACCGAATAAATCCTTACTATTACGACAGGTACTGCACGCCAATTTATTCAACAGATAATTTCATAAATGATGAAACCAGTTTATCATAAACGTTTCTAATTCAATTATATAAGTAAACGACTTTAGCTTTTGATTGAACTATATTTAAGCTTTTAATGTGACGTTGTTTAAAAACTTTCTTCTTGTGGTTCGTCTTCGCGTCAGGTATTGTTGTCTGTCGTCAACTCGGAAACTTTCCGCTGCAAAATAAACCCATTAAAATTGAAACAAACATACTAAAAACAAATTGCAGTTTTTGTAGTTTTGAAGTGCGAAAGTAGAAATTGAGGCAGCATACTAATAAAGAATATTAAACACCAACGCCGTGGTTGATGCTTTGGACCAAAGACTTCATGGGAAATTAATCTATTGATATTTTATTTTTTTACAAATATCCGCTTATTATTCTTCCTTTCCATTTTCCTTTCTTTCAAATGACTGAAAATTCTAATTTTCCTAGAAATATAAATAAAATATCTAAAAAGACTGGTGTACTACCGAAATAGCGTGTTAGTTTTCTAACATTTCGAGCGAATGCCTTTCGTCAGAGAGTGAAACGTAAAGTGAATTTAAATCTGAGTGAGACTTTTATAGAATAAATAATCGCGTCAGACAAAAATAAGCCAATCAGGTGCGAGAAACAATATCAAATAATAATGAGATGTAAAAATAGGAAAGTCATTAAATATGCTATTTTTACCGACAATCAGCAAACAGACCATACAAAGGGATGTTACGTGTGACATTTTCTAATGACCGTGCAATCGTGACGTTGCGTTGTAATACTGACAAACAACAGCTTTTACGCTTTCGCAGTAAAATATTGTAATGGAAAGGATGCACCGAATGCCATGCATGACATGCATCAAAGGGGAACTGTAGTAAAATATCGAATAATATTTGTATCAATCAAGACCTTCTAGTGTTATGTTTCGAAATGTTAATAGTCTTATGGCATATAGTTGTACGCGAAAGTATGTGCTCGAAAAATAGCGTTTTCAGTGGGCGTCCAGAGCATAAAATACGAGAATGAATCATTCTCGTATATTATGCTCTGGACGCCCAAATAGCACTCCGTCGAGATGACGTCAATATCCATGTTTTGTCCGCTTTCACCCATAATTATTGAAGCCATAACAAAAGAAAATAGCTCATTTGCAATCATTGGTTTGTTTGTCCGCATTTTGAGCTATTAATAGCAGACGAACGCTACGCTATTTCATCAGTGGGCGTTTTTGTTTCAACTTTGACGTCATTGAGCACAATGAACAAGCAAGCACTCAATAGCTAACTATAAAATCATGGCGTCCAGAAGCATAAAATACGAGAATGAAAACGTTACTTCATGAGTAGAAGAGCAGTCACCATAAAACTATCAACATTTCTAAACACTATTCTTAAAGGTCTTCTATCTAAAAGTTATTGATATTTTACTGCAGTTCCCCTTTAAAAGGATATCCATTATGCTCTAACGTGATAGTGTAAACCAAATTAAAGGAGCACTGAAGGAGATACTTGTACGCATTTCTAATATATTTTATGTTTTGTAGTGATGAAACTGAATCTGATCCTGCAGGTTTTTACAATTATCGTGGTCACGGTTATAGACCAGCAATCCACAAGGGACTTCACTCTTATGGGTAAATACACTATTTATTAAGGCACGGTCCTGCATAACTAATGTATCATGATGGCCAAGCATAATCATTATTTTAATCTGATACAGTTTATACCAAACAAATTGAATAATACGTAAAGAAAAATATGAAAAGTTGGTGTACTGCCGAAATAGTGTGTAGAAGGTCCAACGTTTCGAGCGAAGGCCCCCTTTCTTAAAGTGAAACGTTAGACCTCCTACATAATATTTCGCCAGTGGTATTATAGTGTTGATTTTTTAATTATTGGTCGAGAGGAGTGCAGTTATTTCGTTAATTATATCCGCTCTGTAATAGCTCACAAATTCCGCAATCTTATTGGTTCACAAGAGTGCCATTAATCATTAATCACACCCTTTAGGGGATGTAATCGCACTCCTCAAGCAACCAATGAAAACTAGGCTTCTATCACAATTGGTAGGGTGTATATGGGAAATATCGAAAGAACAGGCCTGACAAAAATCGTTTTTCGCGACCCCGTCCAGCATCAAGTAGTTTCCTAACATTGGTTTACACATGATACTCGTGTAAACCAATGTTAGGAAATTGACCCGTGAGACACTGTCACTTAATAGCACAAAGTAAATGGGAATCCACGTTTTGGAGAAGATATCTACAGAGCAAAATAAAGAAGAGTTCGTTTGGTTCGAGAATTAAAAAGACTCTATACAATTCTCACGTTAAAATTATGCTTATTGATTACGACAATTTTTTCTTGCAGTCCCATATCATCGTATTACGGCAGAAGAAATCGACATCGCAACAACCGCAAGGGAAGCTACTATCGGTATTATTAAAGGTATGAATAGCTGTATAAATTGGATACAACAAAAACATTTTTACTGCAAACTTTTACTGCAAACTCAATCCCCATTTTATGATTCTAGAGATCTAAAACCGTATACGGATCTTAATATACCATTTATTATATACCATTTATCTTAAACCCCCTTATTTCGTATCTCATTGCAATAATTTGTATAATTTCCAGGCAGTATTTTTAACATACCGGCAATCAGAAGGATACAGGTTCGATTCCTGTCCGGGACTCACAATCATTTTCTGACGATACGAGCTTGACGATCGCCCATGTATCGTCTGTCTACTCCAATTCTCCCACATTCACTACAGCAGTGTATATATTAACACATAATATTAACTTTCGAATAGTAGTATTTTTCGTTATACCAATTGTAGTCAATTGTGTTTTTTGAATGACTTAATCTGTTGGAAAATGTGTAGTAAAATAGCTTTTTTCAAATATATTATCATTTATTCATGATGGTAACCACTGGGTGTTTTTTTATTTCAGGAAAATGAAATGGATCTTCCGTCATGACAATATACCAGTTATTATTTGTTTTTGTAGACATGGGACCAAAATATGTTCTAATTAGATTTGTAAACATTCGTTGTTAAGCATTAAAAATTCACAAGCATTCATTCTTCGTTTTCTTTAATTTTTGGGTTTCTAAAAACTAGTATTTAATATCGTTATGACAAGCACTGGGCAGGAACGACTTTATCATGGTTGTTCATAATGTATTAAGGATCCTTACGATATTGCGCTATCCAGATAAATTATCAATATTATACTGTCTAGTGCATCCACTCCACCGCGAACATGGCTTGTTTTCGATCGTTTGGTCGGTTTACATCCACGTCCGCATAGAAAAACGTGCACTACGCTGGTTTAATGCTCTTGTAGGTAAACTCAGTTTTTAAAATGAATAATTGAGAATATAAAAAACCCTATAGCGCTAACAAAATGGCAGCCGCACTGGCGCTTACATGAAAATAGCAGCTTAAATTTTCAATAGACAATAACTACAAGAGCCATAATCCTTGTGTTGTCTGGATTTTGTTGACATAATTTTTTTAAATTTTTGTGGAATAGGGACTATGCAAATATTTTTATGCGATACTGGGAAAAATACTTTTTGGAGACCTGTGGTTGTAGGCCGCTAGTTTGGTGGCGCTTTTTGGATGATATTCTCATGGTGTGACTTCATAGCAGAGAGAAACTTGATGAGTTTTTGGGACCATGAATTCTTACCATGAATCTATCAAGTTTACGTGGGAGATCAGTGATAACAAACTTTCATTTTTGGATGTTATGGTATCTTTAAAACGGGGTATTTTTACCACCGATGTTTACCATAAACCCACGGATACATACCAATATTGAAGGGGAACGCCCTGAAATGGGAGAGGACTGGGGAGAAAGGAGGGCAAGGAGAGCCTGCCAGCAAGTCCGGTAATTTTTATCACTCTCGGCCGCGTTTTTCTATTGGTTGAAATCTGATTAACACACAGATTTAATAATTTATGTCCCTCAGCGACGATGTTTGATTTACCAAAACGAACGATATGGGTATCTAGTACGTATTCCTTATAAGGAGACGAAAATAGAAGGATTTACGAGTAAATAGAGTGAATTAACGCGCAAATAGCTGACACGTTGCACCCTCGTACCAGCCTCCTAGTTAATTGGATTGTAACCGACCCCAAAATAACAAAGGTCCTCTAACCCCCCTAATTAGTTTTCTAACCCTAGCGCCCGCCTAAAGTGTCTTCCTATCGCCCGGCTGTATTTTACAGCCCAAAGACTGGTTGCTACTTCATGTTAGGATCACAAAATGGTTTTGGACACAATTTTGGTTAGTATTATAGTTGTGTTAGGTCAGGCTTACATGAAGTACCTACCCAAAGACTACAATATACCGCTGACCAAATATTGTTAGTTTTGTTTCATTTTATGGGGCCCGTCACCCAACGGTTTAACAATAAAGGAATATGGGATTAGTCAGCGGACAACATCGTTGGGCGGCGGGCCTCGGTCGTAAATTTTGGGCGACGCCCATTTTCATAGCAATTTTGAACAATTGAACAATTGAATTGAACAATTTTCCGAACGTGTAATTTGTCATCGGGTTGATCGAAAACATCCATCACACTCCATGGTATAAGATCGATTTTTGTAACGAAATGTTCGTCGTTGGCTTTTATATCACTTTTTCGGCTAGTAATTAAGCGACGTTCAGATTTATTATTGTTAGTATTCGCTAATTCCTGACTTTATTACTACACCAGATGACGTAAAAAGCTGCCGCGTGGATGTGTTTATTAAGTCATAGGAGTAATTGATGTAGCTTTAAAATTCCAGAAATTCCTTTAGTTCTTTTATTTGGTAAAGAGTATGTTTAAATAATCGAGATCCCCAACAATAATGACCTGTTTTCCTTTCCTTAGCCGTTCGCGTGTTAAATCGTCAAGATATAATCAATCAGTATTCTGACACTAAAACGTGGTGCTCGATAAACTCAAACCACTGAGTAAGATAGTTTTTGTTCAAGTTGAGTTGAATGCATATAGCCTCTATATTCAACTCCTTAAGATCACGTCTTCTCGCATACCTTGTCTCTTATATCAATATAGTTACGCCCCCACTATCAGCTTCCGTCATGAGTCTCATCACGCTCGATCGTATACATATCAATGTCCACTTCCAAATCGGAAAGCGAATCATTAAGCCACGTTTCAGTCACAGCAATAAACATGGGTTTAGCGGAAGTTCCAAATATTACACGAAGTTAATAACAGCTTCCCACACGTTGATAACAGCTTTATAGTTGAAGTGTATATATCCTGTATAAATATTCCTATTACTAGGAGTTCTTATCAGAAGTGAAATGCTGCCTCTGGACTGACAGGAGCAGTTCATGGTACGAGGTTGGAGCAGTGTTCAGGATCACTGATCAGGCATGCCAGCAGAATGATGCCAGAAATTTCTATAGCAAATAGAGGATAAAATAGACTGTAGACGAATCTACACCACATATCAAGGCGATCATATAGCCTTGTAATATTAAAATAACATACGGTAATCATATATGGCGCGTTTATGTCAAAATTCAATGTTTGAACGCCATACATCTAATTCGAACAACATTTACTCGAAAGAGCAAGCCATAAATTTTCCATGATCAAGCGACCCTTCTGCCAAATCGAACTTCACGTTTGTAATATTTGCTGGCGGTCGTGCGGTCATATTTCAAATCAAACAAACGAACGCGAATAGGCGTTCGGACTACAGGCTACTTGGGCTTGTGCATGTACGCAGCCGGCAGCACAACGTATGAATATACCGCAATTTGAAAGGCAACGAATGATGGAATGAGGCTATGAGCTATGTTTATATTGAAGTAAAAGCTAATATATATTATTGTAAGCAATGATAGTATTAAATTTGACAATTGGATATCTAAATGTAAACAATGTCGAACTGCGAACTATGTTGAACCGTGTAGCTTTGTTTTTTCAATAGACCACTTTGGGTGCAGCGGCATGTAAAAGTACTTTTAAAATTTAAATGGAGCGCTCTGTGGAAATCTCGCGCTTGACGAATGACATATCACGAATATCAAGGCATGTTCGATATTGCGCTTTTTTTAAAAACAACTAAGTAAGGTAGCACAATAACGTTTACGTATATTGTAGACAGATAAATTATCTTTGTTTTAAGGTATAAGAGAGCCTGTAGAGTTGATTATTTGTCAAGAAAACGTTCGACGTATTTGGGTTAAATTACGATGCTGTTTTTGGAGATGGCGGCCAAATTATATTTTAATTTCGTCGTCAATATTAAAGTACTGAAGCCGTCGATTAAGGACGATACAAATAAGAAACATACAGCGATTGCGTTTGTTATCGAAATATCGGGTAATCGGGATTCTTGTCCACAGGCTCTCAAATACTCTCGAATTTCGGCAGTTCATAAGCAAGCGAAAACAGACAAAACAGCGGAGTCGATTTTAGTGTCAACTATTCGATAACTGGTTATTCTTACCGTGGAAGCCTGTGAAAGCAGAGAAGCAATCTTTCTATAGTTTGGGAAGACAGCGGAAGACAGCGCGGTGCAAATAGAACATGCGCAGTTTTCCCTAGTTTCCCTAGTAAGTGCCCCGCCCCCCGTTTCCCCCCGGAAAGTTCGTCCAGACACCTAAAGCTCGAACAAATCGAAATATTCGTCGGCTATACATAGCTCGGCAAAGAGACTGAGCACGAGTTACGCACAGAAACCCAAGAAGTGTCAAGAATAGTGTGCTGCCTCCCTGAGGGGAGGCAGCAATTATTGTGCTTTGTTACTTTGTTGCATTGGCATTTGTCATTTTATCTTTTTAAAATATGTGTCATCTGCATTATTTTGTGAGTACAACTGAAATTACCGGTAGGCATGTGTTATTACCTCCGCAAGGAGGTTATGTTTTCACATTGGTTTGTTTGTGTGTTTGTATGTGTGTTTGTGTGTGTGTGTGTCTGTCAGCAGGATAACTAAAAAACTATTAAAAACTACGAAAATTTGTGGACCTAATGGCCGTAGGCCAAGGACAAATCGATCAAACTTTGGTTCAATTTCGATGAAAATTGGGTGAGAAATTTTGTCTTGCTTTCCCGGGCTGAAACGAACTGAATACGTAATTATACTTGATTTTCGTTGTCGGAGGTATGCAGACTCTAAGTGCCTTCTAGTTATTAATATTATGAAAGCCATTGAAATCTTTCGCAAGATATATAAAAGGTTTATCAAGGTTAGTAGTGGTCTGACAACCCTCTGGCTCTGGGAAAAGTTTTAAAAGCGTTGAATCTTTTACTATCTGTTTACTGACAATTAGACAAAGAACTTGCAGTTTACGTATTTAGGGCAATGACAGTAAGATAATTCATTATGCACTGATATATGTGTCGATTATATATTATGAAAATGAAAGCAGAAATTGAAATTGAGTTAATTATTAAATTTCAATCCGTAACATGTATTTATTTCATAGTAACTTATTATAGAAACACCTATAGACTTTCCCACTGTTTTATTTACTACATCCCAGTGGGTATGGAGACATTGCAACAATGTTGTTTCAAAGTCGATTCAAAACGTTGAAAAGTCGTTGTATTTTGGTTCTATATGTAAATTGAATCAGTGTCAAATTTGAACTTTAAACGACGCAGCAACATCGCAATGACGTTGGAATTTGTTATTTATGTTATAAAATAAAAGTCCAATGATAGCGTTTTAATCCCTACTCTGAAATTTACATAAAATAATCATTTACATATATGTCATCTACTCTATCTATCTATATATTTACTCCAGCGTATATTAACCACGAGAGTGCAATGAATAGCAGGTGCTGATCCCATTGATTGAAACTCGACTTATTCATCATTTCTTTTCAGAGTTGTGTCTTGTCCAACCCAGTTCTTTCCTCGATTTTTTTCCATCGGTCCGGTTTTCTGCGTATTCCACGTCGTGACGTTATTTCAATAAAGAGTGTTTGTTTTTGCAACATGTTGTTATTCTTTCTGACACAGTGACCCAACCATTTCAGGTGTTGTTGCTCTTGCAATTGGGTAACTGGTTTACAGCCTGTGATACGGTAGATATCCGCATTACTGTAATAATAATAAAGACGTATTAGGAGCATTATACAATAGTCTCAAAATTATGCTCTTACAACAATATATTCTCAATAATGTTACTTATAAAACTAATTACAGTTTCATTATAAGATAAAGCTAAGCCTACTACATATATTACCACTATGAACAAAAAACTATTAATTAATTATTATTAATTATTGCGTAACAAGGCCACTATAGGTTCTCCTCAGTTGACGAATCCTGCGAAAAACCAACCAAATAAAAAGGATAACGTGGATTGTTCGGAGCAAAATAATGGCACGTGTGTCGACAGCGAGTACAGTTGACAGTTCGATGAGTTTTATTCCAAGTATCGTAGACCCATGCATAGTCCCAGTTCCCGTTTTTCTTATCCTCAGCTGATATCCCTTTTGGTGGAGCATCCCGCCTCTTGAACCCACCCTTAACGATTCGTCGCAGTAATCGTACCCATTCTACTTCTATAGCTTGCAGCTAGCGTTGTACATGAATCTTGATCTGATGAAGGAAGTCATGAATATTCCCCGGATTTTGCATTTAATGCGGTGATCTTGTAATACTTTACGAAGCTCTGCAAATTTTTGTATTCGCAATTGGTATTATTTTGGTAGTCGGTATTCGATGAGCCTCTCAGGTTTCGTTGACGAGATCATGACTCCAAGATATTTAAACTTGGTGGTGTTTACAATTGACTGACCGCCAAGGGATATAAGAGATTCTGCGTTTGTTTCTTCGTCGCACCCATTGAATACCATTGGCATTGTTTCCGTCTTTTTCCGAGAAAGCGTTAGGCCATATACCTTGTGAAGACTCGTTTGGTGATATTTAATCCTTTCTGTAGGCTTATCTTATTTTTAAAAATGACTAGTATTTTATCATCTGCGTAAAGAATGTTAGTGCATCGTGCTTCGCAAGTTGTGGGGTATTCAGAGCGCTGTTGCCTGGTCGAGGCTTCTATCGGTACTCGGTATCGGAACTGTCTGACAGTGCCGCCGAGAGAAAGTTAGGGCCCCTGGTCAAAAAATATGTATGGGCAATAAATATAATGTTCTAATGTTAGTCCTACAAAAGGGTAAATGATACAAGTTAGAATGACGTGTATCATAGTTATGGACTTGACTCGTGCGAAGAAATAGATAATCGAAACTTTTGGGTAGTAAGTTATTTTGGTATAAATACATAAATTTCCCCAATTGATACAAATAGATTTTTTCGAATTTCAATATCTTAAGTTCATCAAAGATTAAATCAGTGTGTGCATTAAATGTTTCTTTATTAATAATTCTAATAATACGCTTTTGAAGCAAGATAATACGTTTTAAATTTGTTGCGTAGGCAGAACCCCAAACAATTATACAATACTGTAAGTAAGGATAGACTAGAGAATAATACAATTTATATAAGGATGACTTTGAAAGGGAAAAACTAGCCTTATATGTAATACCTATAGATTTTGATATTTTCCTGGCAACTTGAGAAATATGCGGTTTCCAGGATAAGTGCTCATCCAGAATAACACCAAGGAAAACAACCTCTTTTACTCTATCAATTATATGTCCATTTAATGTTATAGATAAATCATTTACTATTCCTTTTTGTCTAGGTTTGAAGATCATATAATTAGATTTATTTATATTAATTGATAGCTTATTTGCCTTAAACCACTCAGATAACTTATCAATTTCACAGTTAATAGTATTTACCAATGAAAAAAAGTCCTTATGGGAGCAGAATAGATTAGTGTCATCAGCGAACAAAATCAATTCAAAAATATCATAAACATTGTCTAAATCATTAATATATAACAGAAACAGAAGTGGACCAAGAATTGAACCTTGGGGCACCCCACACTTTATAATTTTGTAAGTGGAAAAAGTGTCATTGTATTGAACACACTGTAGACGGTTGTAAAAATAACTTTTCATCCAATCTAGAGCCAATCCTCTGATACCGTAATGTTGGAGTTTATCGAATAAAATATCATGATTTACGGTATCAAATGCCTTGGAGAGGTCTAGAAAGATTCCAACTGTAAATTCCTTTTGGTCGATCGCCGATGCTATTCCGTCATACAAGTGCATCAATGCCAGAGAAGTTGAATGTTTTTTTCTAAACCCGTACTGATTATCAGAAAGGATGGATGATTTATCTATATAATTTATTATGCGTTTAAATACAACTCTCTCTAATAGTTTAGAAAAAATAGGTAAGACTGATATAGGTCTATAGTTTTGAAAAAGTCTATGGTCACCCGACTTGAATAACGGAATAACACGAGCAATTTTCATGAGATCAGGAACAATACCAGATGAAATGGATAAATTAATAATATGAGTAATGGGTTCTGAAATTATATTAATAGAATCTTTTAATAATAATAATAATAATAAAGACGTATTAGGAGCATTATACAATAGTCTCAATGCTCTTACAACAATATATATATTCTTAAAGTTACTTTTAAAACTAATTACAGTTTCATTATAAGATAAAGCCTACTACATATATTAACACTATGAACAATAACTATTAATTTAAAAAAAGAAAAGTCTTAACTGCAGACTTAAAATTACTTAACATTTCAAAGCTTCTAATTTCCTGTGGTAACGAATTCCACAGTTTTGGCGCTGCAACCGAGAATGCTCTGTCTCCATGAGTCACCGTTTTGGATTTTGGCTCGAGTAGCAGATTTTGGTCAGATGATCTCAAAGTACGAGTAGGTTTATATTTAGTTAGCAAATCAGTAATATAAACATGCGCCTGGCCATGCAAAGCCTTGAAAGTAATTATTAGTATCTTAAAAACAATCCGTGATCTCACCGGCAACCAGTGAAGATTACGTAGCGCAGGGGAGATATGCTCCGATTTTTTAACCCCTGCAACAAGTCTAGCAGCTGTATTTTGAATTCGCTGTAACTTGCTCAATTCAGTATCTGGTAAGCCATATAGGATGCTATTACAGCTGTCAAGTTTTGATGTTATGAATGCATGCACCAACTTCTCACAGTCCTTTTTACTCAAATATTTCCTGATCTTGCCAATATTTCTGATAGCCAAAGTGGCAGATTTACAAATGTTATTTACATGAGTATTTAATTTTAAATGTCTATCAACAGCAACACCGAGATCACGTGCAACCGGAGCCGGTTGGATTATCACATCATTGACACATATAAGGCGGATATCGGAATCTTATCGTAGCCAGCCGCAGTTCCAGATCGCAATGAATGAATTATTTCCACTACTTCATCTTGGGTTGTTAATTCAAGAAATATTGAATCAACATAATTGCCAGATAAATAGGAACGATGGGAAACTGTAGAATCTGGTATATTCTTGGCTAAATTAATCCCAATATTAGTAAAATAATCACAAAAATGATTCGCAATGTCCGTTGGATTTGATATTTCTTTGTCATTAGAAACAAAAGTCGAAGATAGTTTATTGGCACGCTTTTTCTTATTAATGACTTCATTCAAAATTTGCCATATTCTTTTAGTATTTGTTTTAAAATAATCTAATTGTTTATCAAAGTAGATGCGTTTGGCAATTCTTAGAGAGTGGTTTAATTTGTTTTTATAATTTTTGTAAGAAACCTGATTGACATCATTTGGAACATTTAAATATCGCTTATATAATCTATTCTTACGCCTTATAGATTTGAGAAGTCCCTTGGACAACCAAGGTTTATTCAAAGTGCATTTTCTTTTTCTGACTCTTTTTAGAGGGAAACAATTGTTGTAAATATCTCGATATTTATTTAAAAAGCTTTCATACGCCTTTAGCGGATCATAAAACCCATCTAGATTATGCCAATTAAAATTGTTTAAAGACTGGTGAAATTTGGACATATTTGCTTCATTTTTGTTTCGAAAAACCACGTATGTTTCTTGGTTCGAATCCTTTAATCGTTCTCGAGTAATACAGAATATTGGTAAATGATCAGATATATCAGAGAGTAATAAACCGCTACATGAATAGTTCTCTAAGTGGTTGGAAAATATGCCATCAATAAGAGTTGCAGTATGTGACGTTATTCTTGTGGGAAGCGTTATTAGAGGAAAGAACATATGACCAAACATTATATCTAGAAATTAACCGGTTAGTAGATGATTATGATTTATGGTGATTCAGAAGATTTAAGTTGAAATCACACATTAAATAACAGACCTTGTTTTCCCTAGGAATTATTCCCATGAGCAAATTCAGGTTATTAATAAAATCATTTACGTTTTGGCTTGGTGGTCTATAAACAATACCTACAATTATGTTTTTTCTTTCAACATTAGTTATTTCAATGAACAAAGATTCAACGCACGATTGACTAGGGAAAACTAAATCATTACGGAATTTGTATTCTAATTCAGTTGTTAAATATAATCCAACTCCGCGCCTCCAAATCTATCAGATCGGTAGTTATGAACAAAGTTGTATCCTTCGATATCAACGGTATGTGAAGATTCTTGTAACCAGGTTTGAGAAATACCGATAACTGAGAATTTATTGTTGATTGACGCAAGCAAGTTTGTTAAACCAGAAAAATTACGTCTAATGCTTCGAATATTTACATGAAATAAGGATAAACCTTTGTTATACGAAGTATTTTCATGTATGATTTCGTTTAAACCACTCTCCGTATAATAATCACACTTAAATACATCAGGAAAAAAGTTCGAATCAGGATCTATATCATGCGATAAAGATAAATTTGTGTACTTGTCAAGAGACAATGGATTGAATTTTAAACAAGCGAGTCGGTCAGCTCGGTGAAAATTCACCGGACCGTTTGACATTTCGTATATAGCTAATTCAAAGCTCACATCGTCTAAGTGATTAAAAGGTAATTCATGCATATCATGCAACGAAGCGAAAGGAATATGATAAACTATTAAAGTTTACACATCACACGACTTATCTGAATTCAGATCCTCCATTTGATCGACGAATAAATTTATTGTTGAACTCTTCAAATTCCTTCATTGTAGCAAATATATGGGTTTCTGACTGGTCTTCGTCTTTCTTGAGCAAAACTTTTCCTTGCCGAGTCCAAACAAACTTGTAATGATTTCTTCTTTTGAATTATTTAGCTTCGTTGAGGATGGCGCGGGATCCGGCGGTAAAGCTCTCATTAATATACAACTTGAAAATTTGAGAGAACCCGATATCCAGAGAGCTTTTTGAACTAAGATTACGCTTTTTCTTATATATTGCATCTCGAATGTCACGTCTGGTGAACTTGACGATGATTGGTTTATGATTTTCTTTATTTGAAGGCAAGCGATGACTTGTCGATATGTCTGATTCAGTGAGATTTAATTCAGGGACGATCTAATTTGCAACTTGCACTACAAGTTTATTAGTATTCTCGGTTGAACTCTCCGGGAGTCCATGTATTTCAAGCAAATCTCGTCGTGAATAACGCTTCATATTCTCGGTTTCAAATATATATCAAATATATATCAAATATATCAAATATAGAATCACAATTAAAGTGCCCATAACCTCAAAATGTTTTATTGTCTTGTTTGGAAGAACTTTTAAAATGATAAAGTAACTTCTTTTGAAGATTTTCGTTTCTTTGCTTTCTTTTTGAGATATATAATTTTGCTTGATATGCAAATGTATGGCATTTCGTCACACATGCATAATGACTTGTTGGAGAAATGTGTGTATCTCTTTCATTCTCAAACGAAATCCTTTAAAATCAAGAAGTTTGGTGTTGTGGGGGAAACACGCACACGCGTTATTCACACTTTAGTGTTTTTATTTTATGAACGCAAAGATATATAACATTCTCTGATAACTCAATATGCATGTGTGACGAAATTCCAGATATTTGCATATCAAACAAACTGATATATCTCACAAAGAAAGCGAAGAAGTGAAAATCATCAAAAGAAGTTTGATGTAGAAAGGCCGTTTTTTCTCATTCGTCCAGATCGTTTTCATTTCTTTGTATTTCTACTCGTAGTCGTTCATCGCTTCGTAAAAAATGTCTAAACGGTTGACTTGTTCTTTTCAGACGGTCGTACAATGCACGATGCAAATTATTTGCTTTGTATGAACATTAGGTTATACTAGAAATACGTGTACGCAACAACCCCTCGCCCGCTTACTGTTTGAGGCTTTAACTTATTTTTTGGGTGCAATTTGTGGGTAGTGTACTGAACAGAACCCAAGTGAGAAAGTCTGCCAACACAATTGTCTCGCAGGCAGGGTTGGAAACCAATTGTGTAACTATTGATTATTGAAATTAATAATTAATTTTAATAATTATTAATTTAAATAATAATTTTATTAATTATATATTACATAATTAAAGTTAATTAGGTCAGTTATGCTTTTAACAATAAATTTCAACATGCATGTTTACAGTACCCTAACAGTGGCATACTCATAATTTTACTCAAAGTACAATTGTATTCACGAGACTGCATAACCTTGTACATACATGTACCCTACTGTTATATATAATGTAATCTGCATGTTCCTTATTGTCTAATTGTTAGTAGCAGATACCAAAAGATTCCATACCTAAATTTATCCTAGACCAAATTGATAAGTCTGATAAACCTTTTATTCTTTTAGAAGACTTCTGTTTCTTAACTTTTATTAATATTATATAATTATGCACATTCATGTACCAGTATTTCAATGGTATTCAAGCACCGGTAACACAATTTCAAAAATTGAAATGACAAAAGCCCATAATATACAACAAAGAACGATATTGCTTAATCTAATTATTTCACCAATATATATATATATTAATTCAGGATGAAATTCCTTTCAGCTGCTTCTTGTCAGTGGGGTGATACCACTTGTTTAATCCTAACATGTTCCCCTGACACAGTCAGTGTTAACCTACCCAATTATACATTATACAGTATTTATCCTTCAAAAGCTGTGTAAAAATATACATTGAAAGCCTAGGACTGGCACTGTCCAGGTCTACTATTCAGAACAAAGGTGAATTTAAACAGACACACTAAGCCATTGGCCAGAAGGGCATATGCCATAATATCAGATGAGCGTAAATGCTGATTGTTATAGCCAGTATGGTGTATGTTTACACTATTAAAGTGAGTATAATGTAAGCCAGGCCCAAGGTGGCATCCAGCCAGGTTGGTCCTGGTTAGTCCTATAGACTTGCAGTATAAACACAGCTATAATCTGTACTTTTTTACATCCTTACCACCAGTACTGGTACTCACTATATAGCTAATTATCAAGTATTGCAATTATTCCATTGTGGATGAGGTTGCAAAGTGACCGAGTGAAACAATGGTGATGGATAATTTAAATAAAAGTATAAAATCTGCCATTCAAAATTTGTATTAACATTTGTTATTCTGCAATATTATAAAGCACATAATTTATTGGTATATCTTATGTAAGGACTATTCAATTTCGAGCGAAAGCCCTTCAAAGAGTGATTTCGTGATGTCTGATTGGCGCTTTCTCGATATATAAACAAACCGAAATTCAAATAATCGCTGATCCTAACCCTATTCCTAATCCTAATGCAAATCCTAACCCTAAAACTGACTTGGGTTGATGTTATAATAATTTTAAATTTCGGTTGCCATGACGACATGCCAAAAGTGAAATGTTCCGACCACAATATCTTTTGAAGTACTAACTCTAAGAACTCATTCTACATATCTAATGAAAGCTTGATTAACAGCCTCTGACATACCTACAAAAATATTTTTGTAACTGATACCTAACAGCTTGAAAAAAGCGACGACGCTTGGATTGGATTGACAAACTCCGTATAAATATTTTAGATATTCAGACGACGATATCTTTTGAACTACTAACGCAAGAAAATCATGCTATACATCAAATAAAAGCCTGAAAAACATACTCGGACATGTTTGCCAAACTATCTTAAAAAACCGAAAATGGGTTTACCTTTAGTTTTGACGCCACATATTAAAAACTTGATTTACGAACTTGATTTACGAACTTGACATCTTCGGACGACGATATATTGCATTTTCACTGCCTTTTCACGATCTTTTTGAACTCAAATCTTCATTCACCGTATAACCCGACAAAACACGAATTCAAATGCAGATATTTATTATTTACCATATCTAGTTACCAGGGCCAAATTTCCCGATGCCGCGCATCCTCCGGTTGATGCATATATAAAAACAAACAAACTCGTCATGATAAGGGACTAAACGCCGGTCGATATTAGCACCCTCGCCCTCAGGCCTTCGGCCTTCGGCCGGCGCTTCGCGCCGGGCGAGGGGACTAGGGTAAGATACGATGACCATGAGAAAACAGGATAGAGCTGAGGATTATTGAGTAGGACTCGATGACTCAATTTCCTTATCACTTCCGTCCGTAACGCATACGTACCGCAAATTACTTTTGTGCGTATACCATGTCCGTAACGCATGTGTAACACTAAATACTTTTGCGCGTACCATGTCTGTACCATGTCCATCTACTACATAAAATAAAATCCATTAGAAGTCCAAACTACCAGCTATAGACCTCTTTCATAATGGCACCAAATTAAATATTATTTTATATTCATTTAAATTAGCCTTTCTGACCTCGTTCGTGTGTCTGTAATTCCAAAGAATCTTTGCTTTGTAACGAGGCCAGAAAGTCTAAATTGCATGCATATAAAATAATATTTAGACTGGCCGCCATTATGAAAGAGGTCTATGCAATTATGAGACCAATAAAGTGAGCTTCGGCTGTTTTGACGAGAAAAGATACCTCCATGAAAATCGAATAGACTCCTATACCTATGCAGAAGGGCTGTCGCGCGTGCGATAGGACCGACAGAGTTTATGTTACGTACATCCATCCAATTTGACCATTTGAACCATGCTAACTACATACAATTAGGGTGAACGTGAAGTGACCATATAACCTGCATACCCAATTTGACCATTTGAATAATTTAACCCACTGGGAAGGTTTGTCCAGCAGACCTTGTGTCCATTTTATTTGACCATTTAAAGATTCCACAGAAAGTTGAGGACTTAATGGGGCACTAGCACTAGCAGAGTTTTCACAAAAATCGATTGGCGATGCATGAATCTGCCATTTATCGGAAATTAGTTTGTGAACCCTGGTGTTTCTAAACGATGTGTAATTCTAAAAGATGTGTAAATGTAGAATTCGAACCTAAATCTAGATTTTCCTGATGGATACGCAAGTTGCCTAGTAAGTTGTACATATAAAGAGAAGATAACTACATACCTAACAGATATCCTATATTACTTGAAACTTTCCTGGTTTGGTACAATTTCTGAACAATTTGAACGTGAATTTGTGTGATAGTCAGTTAAGGTGCATTATTCGTAGAAGATCAATCCTACCGAAAACTGCTAAAGAACATATTCCTACTGTTTCCAAAAGATAGGTAATCAATTGTTTTAATCGTGAGTGCGGTTCTCTCTGTTAACTTGAGGAAGGATAACTACTTTTCATAAGACTAGCTTCAATACAGTAGCAATAACGAACTGTTTGGAATGTACATATATTTATATGTATATAGAAATGTAAAAAAAATACACTGCATAATATTTATGGAAATAAGAAATAATATAGATATAATTAAATTAAAATTCAATAAATTTAAAATATATAAAAATATGCATAAATTCACATAATAAAAGAAAGTTAATAATAATATGAACGTGCATGGATTAATCACTTGGAAGTTTGTTCCAGCTAGGTGTTTTCCTTAATGTAATAGAAAGTTATATTGTATATCAGCTAACTGATCACTCTTATTATATGTGTTAAGGAAGCAGGTCGAATAACAGAAGAATATATTACAATGATCGATGTTAGACGACATAGGACTAAAACCGAAGTACAAATGACCAGAACGTATAGTTTACCAAATGTTCAGAAGGATGGTGTGCCCGTACGCCCTATTTTGACACCTGATCACCTTTCAATTTTAAAAATTCCTTTTAATTTGTTAAAAAGTTCAAAATACTCAATTTTGTACAAAGAAAATTTGTGTTTATTGATGCGGTGACTCTATTCACCAACTAGCAATCAATTGAACAATTAATATATTTGCAGAAAAAGTACTTCATTTGCGCCACCACCAATTTATGAAGACGCTTAAATGCAACGAAATATGTACATTTTTGCTTTGGTGACTTAAAGTGCCACTACGATCAAATTTTTACCTGTCAATATTTTTACGTATTTATAAAGCAGAGCTGCTAAATATTACTTGGTCGAAACGGTTTTGCGATTCGACGATGGCAAGTATTATTTTTCTTACTCCGAATCTGGAGTTGTTATGTCCGCCATTAATCGTTCATGTTCTTGACCAGCGTAACGAAGTGACGTCAGATTCTCAACGCGAAGACTCCACGTGGCTAATTCTTCAAGTAAATCAAGGTCGTTTTTTCAAATTCTTCGTCTGAAAGGCTGGACATTTCATCTACTTCTCGAAAAAAACAAAAAAACAAATAACCTCGACCGAAATTCAGGCGTAGCATTGAGAATCTGACGTCACAAACAATATTACCTTTTGAAATTGCGGGCTCACTTGGAACACATTTTTAGTAATGGTGGCCTAAATAATAGTGATTTCAGAGCTCAAAATACTTACTTCAAAATACCATTTTTTAGGTTTTTTTTGCAACTTCATAGTTGAAATACTATTCTATGCTAAAGAAAATCTAAAAGACGGGGGTAAATTTTCATCGTAGTGGCACTTTAACGTTCAAACATTTCGATGATATTGCTACATGAGCTTCCTATTACTCATAAACTAGGCCCAAAATACATTTATTTGCCTAAAAATAAAGAGGAAATGAGGAAAATAGTTTCTGAATTTGAGCTGAAGTTTGGTGTGATATATACAAGCATTTGGGTGCATTGATGACACCCACATCAGAATCAAGAGCCCTTCGTCAAATGCGCAAGATTATTTCAACTATAAGCAATTTTAATCACTCAAAAATTTATCTTCGTACATGCATGCCACTTTGTAACTTGCCAAGCGCACATTTGATCAGATTATCAATTAACTTTTTCGCCCTTGTCCATCTAAAACGTGTAGCCACAACAACCTTCTCAACTGAATTCGCCGCCATGTTGATTTACAGGTAGTTACTACGCGCTTGCTCCAATAATTTCAGCCCGGTTTAAAATTCTGATTTGCGATTATATGGAATTTTTCAGCCCGTTTTGTTGAGCTGAAAATCCTAGTCCGGTTGGCAAAACCATGCTGAAATTTCAGTCTGGTTTGCCGGGCTCAAGCTATCATCATGTAATCGCAAATTTGTTTTACATGACTTTGACCACGACGCCGGGCTGACTTTTAAGCCCGGAAAAAGTTACAAACGGGTTGAAAACTCTCATATAATCGGCGCTTTGGTTACCTTGTAAATTCTCTTAACTCATTGTTAATATTTTGAAAACGGCATCCAACTTTTTCAGACGAGTTGGTTACATAATAATGTTTATCACAAAGGTTCACATGATTTAATTTTCACAGCTTAATTTGTTCTACTTGGCAAATGATATCGATATAGTTAAGTGACTAATATAGATCGCACCCTCAAAATCTCTGCAGAGATATTTTTAGAATCATAAATCTATATTTTTGGCCGATGGATATGCAAATTAGCAAATTAGCTAGAAGGTTGACAGATATCCTGTATTTACTTTCCTGGTTTGGTAACTTTCCTGGTTTGGTACAATTTCTGAACAATTTGAACGTGAAATTATGTTATAGTCAATTAAGGTGCATTTTTACTACAAGATCAATCCTACCACACACTGCTGAAGAACATATTCCTACTGTTTCTAAAACATGTTAACTTAAGGTTCTCGCTGTTAATTTGAGGAATGATAACTATTTTTCATATAAAACCAACTTTAAGTTAGCACAATTCTACTATTAGAATTGTTGTTATTACTTCTATAAGTAATGAACTAGAACATGATTAAAGTATAAATTACGATTGGCAATTGACTTTGCTCTCTTTGATTAGAACATAAAGTTTATTTTATAATTACTAACCTCGGTCGTCTCACAGTATCTTAAGGTCTGTATATTGACAGGGCGTATTGTTCAATACGTATCAAGCAAGTTAGCACGTATCAGCACAACACTTTTATATCTTTTATCAACGAGGACTCTGTAACTGGAGTACATTTTGCCGTTATTAGTGACCATATAGTTGTTGTGATTGCCATAACCTATAAGACCTCTTTCATAATGGCGGCCAGTCTAAATATTATTTTATATATGCATGTAAATTAGCCTTTCTGGCCTCGTTACAAAGCAAAGATTCTTTGGAATTATAGACACACGAACGAGGTCAGAAAGGCTAATTTAAATGAATATAAAAGAATATTTAATTTGGGTGCCATTATGAAAGAGGTCTATATACCTATACAAATATAAGAGTTGTAAACATGAGATAATGAGCGTATGTATGAGCGCCGTGATGGCTGCCACAAATCTTTATGCTGTACGATTTCCATATTTATCATATAATTTATAATAAGTTTATTTTACTCTTATTTTTTTTGACTATATGGACAATTGTTTGTCGTTTTATCTACATATCTTAGAATTCTTGTATTTTAATCTTGTAAAGCGCTTCAGAATATTTTCATAGTTGTAAGCGCTATAGAAATTAAAGTTATTATTATAAAAAGTATGTTAAATGCAAAATATTTCAGTCAGAGACTGAATTACATGATATTGTGTATATAAGGTAAAAGCAATATTACACTGCATAATATTTATATATAAGATAATAAAGTTAAAATACCTGTATATAAAAATACGAATAATCACATAATAAAGTCAATAAAAGTATGAATGTGCATGGTTAATCAATTGGAATATCTTCCAATATATGTCATGAGGAATGAATTCTTACATCGATTTATAAACATTTTAGGAAGCTGAAACGTTATGAAACTGCCCATAGTGAACTGTTTGTTCCGAAAGCTATATTTAAAGTAAACTAACGTTTTTTGTCTTTTGAGAGGTTCGAGTGCCCGGTATAAATATACATGTTCTGTATGACTATCCTCAAGTCACAATTTCACTGACCCATATATTACTTCATCGACATTACTATACCCATAGTTACTGTTACTAACATTTGGATGAATAGAGTTCCGTTAACAGTTTAGAACTGTTGAGGCAATACAAATACGCAAAGCTAACGTTATTGTTTATTTTCATATTTTTGCCAAAAAACCTTAGGGGTCATCCATAATTATCAACATTTTCACAAGCGTACAGAGCGTACTATTTTTTTCGACCCCCTCCCTCCCAGAGCTTACTCTTAAATGTTGAACTTCAAGAATGATGATCACGGCCAAATATTAGCATAATGTATATTGTGCACAATCTAGATTTTATGCCATAAAAATTGACCAGCAAACAATAATATATTATTAAAAACAATCTCTATTTCAATATTATAAAAAAGTATATCATGAGAAAAATGTTTAATACAGTAACTAATTTATAACCAAAAGATTATATAAGTCCTAGTCCTTTTGTGCTGATGGCCTGTTTTTTTGTGTTTTTATTTCATGGTGGAGTGAGCTATTGTCGGTCGCCATTGTTGTGATAATGAAGCACCGTTAGAAAAGTGCTTCCACCACGATCCAGTTTTCTTTTTTGAAGGATAATTTTCTTGCCAAAATCGCTGCAAGTGGAAGTACTGCTGTGCATTCAATGAAAGCCATAATCGACATTTTAAAAAGCGTACATTGGTCATTAACCCCCTCCCCCCGCCGTACGCTCTGTACGCTTGTGAAAATGTTATATAATTATGGATGAACCCTTGATCAATTTAATGTCTAAACTGATCATAATATTTATAGTATTAAGTACATGTGGTGTTGATATTTAGCATGAAAATACCGCCTTATTGTACGCAGAGATAATAATGAAGCATGGCTAATATCAAGTGCGTTGTTCTTCCATTTCATTGCCTATGATGCTTTGGAAAATTAATATTACAGTACAATTTTGAGGCAACACTTTAGCCATACGATTATCAAGCGATCAGAGATTCTGTTCCATATTCAAATATTAAGTATTTTGTTTTAGAAAGGACAGGCTGTAGGTCAAGTACTTAAACATAATATTGATTTTCTATCATCACACCTATTTAAAATCCTTTAAATATCTAAAGTCCTTCAAACCACTTAAAAATTCCTCTTGAGTAACCTTTGCCAAACGAAAATTGAACAAGCAACACATATAAAAGGCAACGATTACAACGGGTTGGCCACATTGGAGAAGCAGGATCTTTTTATCTCACAGACAAACAAGATAAAAACTACATGATGAATTCGACGTATTTCATCTTTGCTATGGCAGTGATTTTTACAGTGGCATGTGCACTGCCAATCGAAGAAGACGACGATGCGGAAAAAAGGTAAAGAACCAATAAGTTTTGTGAACATTCAAATCCAAGTTTTTGGGAAAATGTTTTTTTATGAATCAGCTCATGAGGGATGCATGACTTTTGTCATCATGAGCTCGGTGAGAAAGCATCGCATACTCGTAATCAACGCCGCACTTGGCATATATATATACATGTATACAGGCTAAAAATCTAATTCGCTGAATCGATCGCTATTTTTGTGGAGCTTATTATCGTAATTAAACGTTATATGGCTTAATGTCTAAAAGCTAGTTTATAAGTTATTGTGGAAACACGGCTTCTCCATATTAATCCTTCGTCGAAATTTAATCTTCCGCCTTCGATCATTCTCCATAAATTCTATCCGATATTTTATTGTAGTATTGCGTTTCGAAAAGCACTTTTGTTTGATGGACTATATTTTCCGTCAAACAAGGTGACAGGTTACTCACTACCAAAAGGCGACGTGTCATAATCGGCAGTGACAGCGAGGGAAGCCAGTAAAAGGAAAGCCAGTTTTGACTGTTATTAAAACTTTTTATTAAAAACTTTTATTCAGTATTCAGTAACTATTCGACTGAAAACATCCGAAATGTTAAATCTTTTATATAAAGTTGTGTATTAACTCTTTCCTGTCCCGCTGAAAAACATCCACCTCTTTGAACTACCTCTTTGTTCTATTGATATCGCGGGAAATATCCATAACTGTTGCGAAATCTATACCTTTTCTGAAAGTCCAATAAACCGGCTCTTACCAATGCATTGTGAACAAGACACATCATGATAATATAAATTAGCATTGATTATCATAAATCAGATTTAGATGTTATATTACCAATAAACAGCTATGAAAATAGTTTTGACTTGCATGGGAAGTTTAACTTTTGATCAATTGTAAAAAATTCCTTTATTTTAAACATTTGTGGCCTTTTAATTGTTTATAACCGAGCGCGTAGCCACACTTCATTATATATTTGGAACCTTAAAATATTACGAGCAGTGCCAATGAATCGTGACAAATAAGCGTGACATAAACGAGATTTGTCAATGCATATTTTGGCGATTTCGGTCGTTTCGGTTTCCGGTTTCGGTCGTCTTGCTTGGTCTGTACAGAGAAATATTGGAACTCCGTTTTTGCACGAATCCTCGGCTCGCTGCGCTCGCTCGGCCGCCCCTATTAAAAACATCGGCTCAATATTTGACTGTGCAGACCTCACGCTTGGTCAATAAGCTGTTATTAATTAATCAATATCGTGCATGTATAGCAATGTGGAGATTTGCATTTGATTTTACATGAGCAATCTATAAAAGTCTACCCATAGGAACTCGCCGACAGTTTGACCTTTCGTGCAAAAAAAAAACAGTTCCTATTTGTCGGTGCCGAGAAACTCAAGGAATACCTTCATATCATAAAACATTTTTCTTTTGCTATTTACATTTTCTTGCTCCTCGTTAAACGACCTAATGTCTTCGTTCGTCACTTTCACAAACCTCGTCATTTGTGACTGCGAAATGACAACTTGTAAACACAATGCAATTGGCGGGAAATGATCACGTGATCGATATCTTCACTAGTGAAGATATGGAAAATATCTTACTGTGTATTTTTCAGTATCTCACTGTCTGATTGAAAGGGTGGATTTCAAATGCTTCATAAATAGCATGCATATATTCTTTATATACGAACATATAATTAATATGGAAGGTTGATCTTTAGTGCTGGTTCTTTTATCCCAAATGAAGCAAAACCTTTTATGTAATGGAACGAAATTCATTATAAGCATAAAATTCATTTGGTATTTTTGTGTTACCTGGTAAGTGGCATTCGTTCAGTTACGCTACTGATAAAATACAGCAAAAACCAGATAATTATTTATCATTGATGTCTATGGAACGTTCAACTCTACGTTTTAACAATTATTGTTCCAGTATTTTATACTTTAACTGACTTTTCAATTTTTGGTAATATTGTTATAGCGTCGAAAATGAAGCTGATCCATCATGGTATAATCCCTATTATCGACCAGCATATCGGCGCCCAGCCCACCGAATAAATCCTTACTATTACGACAGGTACTGCACGCCAATTTATTCAACAGATAATTTCATAAATGACGAAACCAGTTTATCATAAACGTTTCTAATTCAATTATATAAGTAAACGACTTTAGCTTTTGATTGAACTATATTTAAGCTTTTAATGTGACGTTGTTTAAAAACTTTCTTCTTGTGGTTCGTCTTCGCGTCAGGTATTGTTGTCTGTCGTCAACTCGGAAACTTTCCGCTGCAAAATAAACCCATTAAAATTGAAACAAACATACTAAAAACAAATTGCAGTTTTTGTAGTTTTGAAGTGCGAAAGTAGAAATTGAGGCAGCATACTAATAAAGAATATTAAACACCAACGCCGTGGTTGATGCTTTGGACCAAAGACTTCATGGGAAATTAATCTATTCATATTTTATTTTTTTACAAATATCCGCTTATTATTCTTCCTTTCCATTTTCCTTTCTTTCAAATGACTGAAAATTCTAATTTTCCTAGAAATATAAATCAAATATCTGAAAGACTGGTGTACTACCGAAATAGCGTGTTAGTTTTCTAACATTTCGAGCGAATGCCTTTCGTCAGAGAGTGAAACGTAAAGTGAATTTAAATCTGAGTGAGACTTTTATAGAATAAATAATCGCGTCAGACAAAAATAAGCCAATCAGGTGCGAGAAACAATATCAAATAATAATGAGATGTAAAAATAGGAAAGTCATTAAATATGCTATTTTTACCGACAATCAGCAAACAGACCATACAAAGGGATGTTACGTGTGACATTTTCTAATGACCGTGCAATCGTGACGTTGCGTTGTAATACTGACAAACAACAGCTTTTACGCTTTCGCAGTAAAATATTGTAATGGAAAGGATGCACCGAATGCCATGCATGACGTGCATCAAAGGGGAACTGTAGTAAAATATCGAATAATATTTGTATCAATCAAGACCTTCTAGTGTTATGTTTCGAAATGTTAATAGTCTTATGGCATATAGTTGTACGCGAAAGTATGTGCTCGAAAAATAGCGTTTTCAGTGGGCGTCCAGAGCATAAAATACGAGAATGAATCATTCTCGTATATTATGCTCTGGACGCCCAAATAGCACTCCGTCGAGATGACGTCAATATCCATGTTTTTGTCCGCTTTTACCCATAATTATTGAAGCCATAACAAAAGAAAATAGCTCATTTGCAATCATTGGTTTGTTTGTCCGCATTTTGAGCTATTAATAGCAGACGAACGCTACGCTATTTCATCAGTGGGCGTTTTTGTTTCAACTTTGACGTCATTGAGCACAATGAACAAGCAAGCACTCAATAGCTAACTATAAAATCATGGCGTCCAGAAGCATAAAATACGAGAATGAAAACGTTACTTCATGAGTAGAAGAGCAGTCACCATAAAACTATCAACATTTCTAAACACTATTCTTAAAGGTCTTCTATCTAAAAGTTATTGATATTTTACTGCAGTTCCCCTTTAAAAGGAAAGCCATTATGCTCTAACGTGATAGTGTAAACCAAATTAAAGGAGCACTGAAGGAGATACTTGTACGCATTTCTAATATATTTTATGTTTTGTAGTGATGAAACTGAATCTGATCCTGCAGGTTTTTACAATTATCGTGGTCACGGTTATAGACCAGCAATCCACAAGGGACTTCACTCTTATGGGTAAATACACTATTTATTAAGGCACGGTCTGCATAACTAATGTATCATGATGGCCAAGCATAATCATTATTTTAATCTGATACAGTTTATACCAAACAAATTGAATAATACGTAAAGAAAAATATGAAAAGTTGGTGTACTGCCGAAATAGTGTGTAGAAGGTCCAACGTTTCGAGCGAAGGCCCCCTTTCTTAAAGTGAAACGTTAGACCTCCTACATAATATTTCGCCAGTGGTATTATAGTGTTGATTTTTTAATTATTGGTCGAGAGGAGTGCAGTTATTTCGTTAATTATATCCGCTCTGTAATAGCTCACAAATTCCGCAATCTTATTGGTTCACAAGAGTGCCATTAATCATTAATCACACCCTTTAGGGATGTAATCGCACTCCTCAAGCAACCAATGAAAACTAGGCTTCTATCACAATTGGTAGGGTGTATATGGGAAATATCGAAAGAACAGGCCTGACAAAAATCGTTTTTCGCGACCCCGTCCAGCATCAAGTAGTTTCCTAACATTGTTTTACACATGATACTCGTGGTAAACCAATGTTAGGAAATTGACCCGTGAGACACTGTCACTTAATAGCACAAAGTAAATGGGAATCCACGTTTTGGAGAAGATATCTACAGAGCAAAATAAAGAAGAGTTCGTTTGGTTCGAGAATTAAAAAGACTCTATACAATTCTCACGTTAAAATTATGCTTATTGATTACGACAATTTTTTCTTGCAGTCCCATATCATCGTATTACGGCAGAAGAAATCGACATCGCAACAACCGCAAGGGAAGCTACTATCGGTATTATTAAAGGTATGAATAGCTGTATAAATTGGATACAACAAAAACATTTTTACTGCAAACTTTTACTGCAAACTCAATCCCCATTTTATGATTCTAGAGATCTAAAACCGTATACGGATCTTAATATACCATTTATTATATACCATTTATCTTAAACCCCCTTATTTCGTATCTCATTGCAATAATTTGTATAATTTCCAGGCAGTATTTTTAACATACCGGCAATCATAAGGATACAGGTTCGATTCCTGTCCGGGACTCACAATCATTTTCTGACGATACGAGCTTGACGATCGCCCATGTATCGTCTGTCTACTCCAATTCTCCCACATTCACTACAGCAGTGTATATATTAACACATAATATTAACTTTCGAATAGTAGTATTTTTCGTTATACCAATTGTAGTCAATTGTGTTTTTTGAATGACTTAATCTGTTGGAAATTGTGTAGTAAAATAGCTTTTTTCAAATATATTATCATTTATTCATGATGGTAACCACTGGGTGTTTTTTTATTTCAGGAAAATGAAATGGATCTTCCGTCATGACAATATACCAGTTATTATTTGTTTTTGTAGACATGGGACCAAAATATGTTCTAATTAGATTTGTAAACATTCGTTGTTAAGCATTAAAAATTCACAAGCATTCATTCTTCGTTTTCTTTAATTTTTGGGTTTCTAAAAACTAGTATTTAATATCGTTATGACAAGCACTGGGCAGGAACTACTTTATCATGGTTGTTCATAATGTATTAAGGATCCTTACGATATTGCGCTATCCAGATAAATTATCAATATTATACTGTCTAGTGCATCCACTCCACCGCGAACATGGCTTGTTTTCGATCGTTTGGTCGGTTTACATCCACGTCCGCATAGAAAAATGTGCACTACGCTGGTTTAATGCTCTTGTAGGTAAACCCAGTTTTTAAAATGAATAATTGAGAATATAAAAAACCCTATAGCGCTAACAAAATGGCAGCCGCACTGGCGCTTACATGAAAATAGCAGCTTAAATGTTCAATAGACAATAACTACAAGAGCCATAATCCTTGTGTTGTCTGGATTTTGTTGACATAAATTTTTTAAATTTTTGTGGAATAGGGACTATGCAAATATTTTTATGCGATACTGGGAAAAATACTTTTTGGAGACATGTGGTTGTAGGCCGCTAGTTTGGTGGCGCTTTTTGGATGATATTCTCATGGTGTGACTTCATAGCAGAGAGAAACTTGATGAGTTTTTGGGACCATGAATTCTTACCATGAATCTATCAAGTTTACGTGGGAGATCAGTGATAACAAACTTTCATTTTTGGATGTTATGGTATCTTTAAAACGGGGTATTTTTACCACCGATGTTTACCATAAACCCACGGATACATACCAATATTGAAGGGGAACGCCCTGAAATGGGAGAGGACTGGGGCGAAAGGAGGGCAAGGAGAGCCTGCCAGCAAGCCCGGTAATTTTTATCACTCTCGGCCGCGTTTTTCTATTGGTTGAAATCTGATTAACACACAGATTTAATAATTTATGTCCCTCAGCGACGATGTTTGATTTACCAAAACGAACGATATGGGTATTTAGTACGTATTCCTTATGAGGCGAAAATAGAAGGATTTACGAGTAAATAGAGTGAATTAACGCGCAAATAGCTGACACGTTGCATCCTCGTACCAGCCTCCTAGTTAATTGGATTGTAACCGACCCCAAAATAACAAAGGTCCTAACCCTAACCCCCCTAATTAGTTTTCTAACCCTAGCGCCCGCCGAAAGTGTCTTCCTAACGCCCGGCTGTATTTTACAGCCCAAAGACTGGTTGCTACTTCATGTTAGGATCACAAAATGGTTTTGGACACAATTTTGGTTAGTATTATAGTTGTGTTAGGTCAGGCTTACATGAAGTACCTACCCAAAGACTACAATATACCGCTGACGAAATATTTTTAGTTTTGTTTCATTTTATGGGGCCCGTCACCCAACGGTTTAACAATAAAGGAATATGGAATTAGTCAGCGGACAACATCGTTGGGCGGCGGGCCTCGGTCGTAAATTTTGGGCGACGCCCATTTTCATAGCAATTTTGAACAATTGAACAATTGAATTGAACAATTTTCCGAACGTGTAATTTGTCAACGGGTTGATCGAAAACATCCATCACACTCCATGGTATAAGATCGATTTTTGTAACGAAATGTTCGTCGTTGGCTTTTATATCACTTTTTCGGCTAGTAATTATGCGACGTACAGATTTATTATTGTTAGTATTCGCTAATTCCTGACTTTATTACTACACCAGATGACGTAAAAAGCTGCCGCGTGGATGTGTTTATTAAGTCATAGGAGTAATTGATGTAGCTTTAAAATTCCAGAAATTCCTTTAGTTCTTTTATTTGGTAAAGAGTATGTTTAAATAATCGAGATCCCCAACAATAATGACCTGTTTTCCTTTCCTTAGCCGTTCGCGTGTTAAATCGTCAAGATATAATCAATCAGTATTCTGACGCTAAAACGTGGTGCTCGATAAACTCAAACCACTGAGTAAGATAGTTTTTGTTCAAGGTGAGTTGAATGCATATAGCCTCTATATTCAACTCCTTAAGATCACGTCTTCTCGCATACCTTGTCTCTTATATCAATATAGTTACGCCCCCACTATCAGCTTCCGTCATGAGTCTCATCACGCTCGATCGTATACATATCAATGTCCACTTCCAAATCGGAAAGCGAATCATTAAGCCACGTTTCAGTCACAGCAATAAACATGGGTTTAGCGGAAGTTCCAAATATTACACGAAGTTAATAACGGCTATCTTTAAAACCAGGAACGGGGAATCGGGGAACGGAACGGGGAACGGAACGAGGAACGGAACGGAACTTTAAAAGCCGGAATCTTTAAAAGGGGGAATCTTTAAAAGCCGGAATATTAATCTTTAAAAGCCGGAATCTTTAAAAGGGGGAATCTTTAAAAGGGGGAATCTTTAAAAGGGGGAATCTTTAAAAGGGGGAATCTTTAAAAGGGGGAATCTTTAAAAGCCGGAATCTTTAAAAGCCGGAATCTTTAAAAAGCCGGAATCTTTAAAAAGCCGGAATCTTTAAAAGCCGGAATCTTTAAAATGTTGGGACAAAACGCGCATACGGATACGGACGGACGGACAGATAAGATACGGTTGAAAGTACAAAACGCGGATACGGATAAAAGTGCAAAATGCGGATGAACGTAATTTTGTTGATATTATGCTTTCCCGTACTTTTTTTAACGAGTTTTATTACGCCTTTTAAAAACTTATAATTGAATATATTATAACTGTGATTTTGTGTCGCTAGCGTTTCCGCGACGAGTAGTTTTGCGGTTATTTAAACTCTATTTTCAGGTGAATTCCTGAGATAATATCTCAATCATAACAAACACGATCAAAATACACGCGTAAACAACAATTTATGTTTTCGAACTTCTCATTCTTCCGAAACCTAATTCAGCGAGTTAAGTTGCCGAGTATTTTACGAGTTTCGGAATTCGGATGTATTTTTAAAAATGCGAGAAACGAGTAAAATGCCCTACATTATTATCGGACAAACCACTCAATGGGATATTTATTATGACTTGTATTTTATTCGCCATTCAAATCTATCTTCCGGCGGGTAGGCGAGTCTTGCCATTCGATGGAAAAAATGGTCCCGAAGGTTTGAGAATCTTTTGATTAGTTTACGTGAATTTGACCCCGTCGGAGAGGCGACGAACGATATATTTGACACGCTTCCAGATACAGGAATAAACTACGACAGCGCTATGAAATGTTTAACCGAGTACTTCGACCCAGTGCGCAACAAAGATAGGCAATCTACGAATTCAGACAACTCAAACGAGAAACCGGCGAAGCAATCAACAATTTTTATCGAAGATTAAAAGAGAAAGCAAACACCTGTGAGTTTACCGACACAGACTCTGAAATCCGAACACAGATTATTCATACGACGTCTGACCCGCGACTACGGAGAAAAGCGCTTCGAGAACAGCTCAATCGTCAGCCAACTGACGTACTCGTTTCCCTCAGCCTCAAGACCATCTTTTCTGGAGGAGTGAGAGCGATTCCATATTTCCAGCAGCTAGCGACTGTGAAGGAGACTATAGCCATAGGCGGGAATCGGAAATTCACTCATGATAAACACGTCTCACTTACTGGGCTATGCAGGCTCGCCTCCATATATAAAACAGGCCCTAACAGCAAGTTGATCAGGAAGAGACCGATATTGAGTTAATTAATTTATACAAACTTGGTTAAGTAAAAACTATTTGTTATGATAGTGTTTAAAATAAAGACAAGTGAATTTAACTCGAAAACATTGAGTTTATTATTTATATTTTAACCCAAATTTCTGGAGTAAAATTAACTCTTCATTGCCGAGTTATTTTTAACTCCAAAAAGAAGAGTAATATTTAACTCCAAAATTCGGATTGCATGTTTTGGATTCAAAATTTAGACCCCGATTTTGGAGTTGAAACTACTCGTTGAAAATAGCAGTGGCGCGAACCATTGCGTTCTCATTTTGTTTTTAACCTTATTTATTTCATAACCCATTAATTCATATTGTCAGTTTTATTATAAACGTTATCCGTTACTGATAGCAAATGGCAGTTTGTAACGTTAGCCGTTGTGGTTTTTGTTATCATTTTGACAGACGGAAAACGCAGTATTGAACATTTCCTGAAGCATCTGCCGAATGGAGTCTTATTTCATTTCAGTCTAGAAACGATTAATCGCAATTATTTCATTACAAATCTCAAAGAACGGTAATATGTGTAACGAATAAATGGTTATTGTAGGTTAAAAGTATTAAATGTACAGTGAAAATATTACTGTTTTTATTATTGGATTTTCTAAAAGACGTTCAATCCAGCCTTTTTAAAACCACGGTCGATTCAAAAAGACCCCAACGTGCAAGTGCCGAGCAGTTGCTTCGCTTGTAAGTTTCCCATAGCAATGTAACCTTCAACGTGCTTTGGTATGTCTTTGTTTTGGAAAGTTGGGGGGGGGGGGGGACGAAAAGTCAGCATGACTTTTTACGTTCTCTGAACACTGAGGGTTTGCCACGTTTTGAGTAACCTGATCAACAAGGAAGAAATTGGTCGTGGAGGTCTTGCTGCCGTTTTCACGGCCGTTCTACCGGCTCCCGACAAGGAGAAAATAGTTGTCAAATAAAGTATCTGGATTCAGACGACACTGCTACAAAAACACTCGTGAAGGAAGCGCGTTTACTACGTCAGTTAAACCACCCTAACATTGTGCAACTGAAGGGAATCTGCGTGGACCAGTTTGCCATACTTTTGTATGTGTATTTTGATTTCTCGCCCATTGGTGGTATTGGAATATCTGTCATTAGCCTTGCAGATTCCCCCTTTTAAAGATTCCCCCTTTTAAAGATTCCCCCTTTTAAAGATTCTCCCTTTTAAAGATTCCCCCTTTTAAAGATTCCCCCTTTTAAAGATTCCCCCTTTTAAAGATTCCGGCTTTTAAAGTTCCGTTCCGTTCCTCGTTCCGTTCCCCGTTCCGTTCCCCGATTCCCCGTTCCTGGTTTTAAAGATAGCCAGTTAATAACAGCTTCCCACACGTTGATAACAGCTTTATAGTTGAAGTGTATATATCCTGTATAAATATTCCTATTACTAGGAGTTCTTATCAGAAGTGAAATGCTGCCTCTGGACTGACAGGAGCAGTTCATGGTACGAGGTTGGAGCAGTGTTCAGGATCACTGATCAGGCATGCCAGCAGAATGATGCCAGAAATTTCTATAGCACATAGAGGATAAAATAGACTGTAGACGAATCTACACCACATATCAAGGCGATCATATAGCCTTGTAATATTAAAATAACATACGGTAATCATATATGGCGCGTTTATGTCAAAATTCAATGTTTGAACGCCATACATCTAATTCGAACAACATTTACTCGAAAGAGCAAGCCATGAATTTTCCATGATCAAGCGACCCTTCTGCCAAATCGAACTTCACGTTTGTAATATTTGCTGGCGGTCGTGCGGTCATATTTCAAATCAAACAAACGAACGCGAATAGGCGTTCGGACTACAGGCTACTTGGGCTTGTGTATGTACGCAGCCGGCAGCACAACGTATGAATATACCGCAATTTGAAAGGCAACGAATGATGGAATGAGGCTATGAGCTATGTTTATATTGAAGTAAAAGCTAATATATATTATTGTAAGCAATGATAGTATTAAATTTGACAATTGGATATCTAAATGTAAACAATGTCGAACTGCGAACTATGTTGAACCGTGTAGCTTTGTTTTTTCAATAGACCACTTTGGTGCAGCGGCATGTAAAAGTACTTTTAAAATTTAAATGGAGCGCTCTGTGGAAATCCCGCGCTTGACGAATGACATATCACGAATATCAAGGCATGTTCGATATTGCGCTTTTTTAAAAACAACTAAGTAAGGTAGCACAATAACGTTTACGTATATTGTAGACAGATAAATTATCTATGTTTTAAGGTATAAGAGAGCCTGTAGAGTTGATTATTTGTCAAGAAAACGTTCGACGTATTTGGGTTAAATTACGATGCTGTTTTTGGAGATGGCGGCCAAATTATATTTTAATTTCGTCGTCAATATGAAAGTACTGAAGCCGTCGATTAAGGACGATACAAATAAGAAACATACAGCGATTGCGTTTGTTATCGAAATATCGGGTAATCGGGATTCTTGTCCACAGGCTCTCAAATACTCTCGAATTTCGGCAGTTCATAAGCAAGCGAAAACAGACAAAACAGCGGAGTCGATTTTAGTGTCAACTATTCGATAACTGGTTATTCTTACCGTGGAAGCCTGTGAAAGCAGAGAAGCAATCTTTCTGTAGTTTGGGAAGACAGCGGAAGACAGCGCGGTGCAAATAGAACATGCGCAGTTTTCCCTAGTTTCCCTAGTAAGTGCCCCCCCCCGTTTCCCCCCGGAAAGTTCGTCCAGACACCTAAAGCTCGAACAAATCGAAATATTCGTCGGCTATACATAGCTCAGCAAAGAGACTGAGCACGAAGCCAAGGACAAATCGATCAAACTTTGGTTCAATTTCGATGAAAATTGGGTGAGAAATTTTGTCTTGCTTTCCCGGGCTGAAACGAACTGAATACGTAATTATACTTGATTTTCGTTGCCGGAGGTATGCAGACTCTAAGTGCCTTCTAGTTATTAATATTATGAAAGCCATTGAAATCTTTCGCAAGATATATAAAAGGTTTATCAAGGTTAGTAGTGGTCTGACAACGCTCTGGCTCTGGGAAAAGTTTTAAAAGCGTTGAATCTTTTACTATCTGTTTACTGACAATTAGACAAAGAACTTGCAGTTTACGTATTTAGGGCAATGACAGTAAGATAATTCATTATGCACTGATATATGTGTCGATTATATATTATGAAAATGAAAGCAGAAATTGAAATTGAGTTAATTATTAAATTTCAATCCGTAACATGTATTTATTTCATAGTAACTTATTATAGAAACACCTGTAGACTTTCCCACTGTTTTATTTACTACATCCCAGTGGGTATGGAGACATCGCAACAACGTTGTTTCAAAGTCGATTCAAAACGTTGAAAAGTCGTTGTATTTTGGTTCTATATGTAAATTGAATCAGTGTCAAATTTGAACTTTAAACGACGCAGCAACATCGCAATGACGTTGGAATTTGTTATTTATGTTATAAAATAAAAGTCCAATGATAGCGTTTTAATCCCTACTCTGAAATTTACATAAAATAATCATTTACATATATGTCATCTACTCTCTCTATCTATATATTTACTCCAGCGTAGATTAACCACGAGAGTGCAATGAATAGCAGGTGCTGATCCCATTGATTGAAACTCGACTTATTCATCATTTCTTTTCAGAGTTGTGTCTTGTCCAACCCAGTTCTTTCCTCGATTTTTTTCCATCGGTCCGGTTTTCTGCGTATTCCACGTCGTGACGTTATTTCAATAAAGAGTGTTTGTTTTTGCAATATGTTATTATTCTTTCTGACACAGTGACCCAACCATTTCAGGTGTTGTTGCTCTTGCAATTGGGTAACTGGTTTACAGCCTGTGATACGGTAGATATCCGCATTACTGTAATAATAATAAAGACGTATTAGGAGCATTATACAATAGTCTCAAAATTATGCTCTTACAACAATATATTCTTAATGTTACTTATAAAACTAATTACAGTTTCATTATAAGATAAAGCTAAGCCTACTACATATATTACCACTATGAACAAAACACTATTAATTAATTATTATTAATTATTGCGTAACAAGGCCACTATAGGTTCTCCTCAGTTGACGAATCCTGCGAAGAACCAACCAAATAAAAAGGATAACGTGGATTGTTCGGAGCAAAATAATGGCACGTGTGTCGACAGCGAGTACAGTTGACAGTTCGATGAGTTTTATTCCAAGTATCGTAGACCATGCATAGTCCCAGTTCCCGTTTTTCTTATCCTCAGCTGATATCCCTTTTGGTGGAGCATCCCGCCTCTTGAACCCACCCTTAATTAACGATTCGTCGCAGTAATCGTACCCATTCTACTTCTATAGCTTGCAGCTAGCGTTGTACACGAGTCTTGATCTGATGAAGGAAGTCATGAATATTCCCCGGATTTTGCATTTAATGCGGTGATCTTGTAATACTTTACGAAGCTCTGCAAATTTTTGTATTCGCTATTGGTATTATTTTGGTAGTCGGTATTCGATGAGCCTCTCAGGTTTCGTTGACGAGATCATGACTCCAAGATATTTAAACTTGGTGGTGTTTACAATTGACTGACCGCCAAGGGATATAAGAGATTCTGCGTTTGTTTCTTCGTCGCACCCATTGAATACCATTGGCATTGTTTCCGTCTTTTTCCGAGAAAGCGTTAGGCCATATACCTTGTGAAGACTCGTTTGGTGATATTTAATCCTTTCTGTAGGCTTATCTTAGTTTTAAAAATGACTAGTATTTTATCATCTGTGTAAAGAATGTTAGTGCATCGTGCTTCGCAAGTTGTGGGGTATTCAGAGCGCTGTTGCCTGGTCGAGGCTTCTATCGGTACTCGGTATCGGAACTGTCTGACTGTGCCGCCGAGAGAAAGTTAGGGCCCCTGGTCAAAAAATATGTATGGGCCCCTCTACCCCCCCCCCCCCCCCAATTCCCAAATTTGTCCTTTTTATCGCGCAGACAAGTTTTCAAAATGTCTGAAATTTAAATTGCTATTAACCTGGGATTTACAGTAAAACGTCAAAATTCAAGTTAACGAGTTTTGTTTAGTTTAATGTTTGTTCATGTTCATTTTACAAGTTCATTAACAGTATATTAATATCACATCAAGTATTAAGATAATAATAATCCGCGAGCCGCATGCCGATGGTGAAGTGTCCCACATTCCCAAATTTCTTTCATGAATAATGATTGTATTTATGAATTAATATTATGCCAAAAAGGGTCCCCATCGCAGTGATAAAGCCATAAAGGGCTCTATGCCAGTGCCATTAGCGAGTTTACAGACACTGCAATGTAACGATTAATGCTAAAACTGCAGTTCTTGATTATTATAAAAACGATTTTATCGCTTCACAGTTAAGATAATGTACAACATATTCTTTGTAATGTTTTAATGTATAACGTTTGCTTAAAAATGGGTCAACGACCAGGCTAACCCCCCCCCCCCCCTCGTCAGGCTTGCTGTCAGATCTCTCATAACTGTTAAATAACTGTCCAACGGATCATAAGACTAATATGTGTGAAGTCAATAATTTGGACGGCTATATCTTATAACCATTATGGCCACCCTCGCAAAAATATCAATATAAATGCTCCCCGCAAATTCCCCTCTGCCCGCTAATATATTTATTCAAAGAACTTTTATGGTTGTTAAACCTTAATCTAAAAGGAGCAATCGTACTTCCAACATATTGCTTTCTACATTTCCTACACATTATCAAATATATATCAAATCAAATCGAATCAATTTATTCTGCCACAAATTAAATATTTACAAAAGAAACAGTTAATCAGTTATAGGCAAGGTAGCCCAAAAGAAACTAAAAGGCTTATAAAATCGGGCTCCTTTATCTTATAAATTTAATCCGATAGATATGGAGACAGCTAAGTGGAGACAATAATTATAATAATATCAAATACAGTAATTACAATATTAATAATATATTATTACAAATTGAATAATAAAAGCAGAGAAAAATTCAATTGTCAAGTTCAAAGAATAATCAATAATATGAATGTTAAGACAACTATTACGACTAAAACAAGTAGTTTTTTAATTTATACTGGAATAAAGAAACACTTGACGCATTACGAATATCACAACTTAATGTATTAAAATATTTCGGGGCTTGATAAATAACTGAAAATTTTCTAATGTTAGTCCTACAAAAGGGTAAATGATACAAGTTAGAATGACGTGTATCATAGTTATGGACTTGACTCGTGCGAAGAAATAGATAATCGAAACTTTTGGGTAGTAAGTTATTTTGGTATAAATACATAAATTTCCCCAATTGATACAAATAGATTTTTTCGAATTTCAATATCTTAGGTTCATCAAAGATTAAATCAGTGTGTGCATTAAATGTTTCTTTATTAATAATTCTAATAATACGCTTTTGAAGCAAGATAATACGTTTTAAATTTGTTGCGTAGGCAGAACCCCAAACAATTATACAATACTGTAAGTAAGGATAGACTAGAGAATAATACAATTTATATAAGGATGACTTTGAAAGGGAAAAACTAGCCTTATATTTAATACCTATAGATTTTGATATTTTCCTGGCAACTTGAGAAATATGCGGTTTCCAGGATAAGTGCTCATCCAGAATAACACCAAGGAAAACAACCTCTTTTACTCTATCAATTATATGCCCATTTAATGTTATAGATAAATCATTTACTATTCCTTTTTGTCTAGGTTTAAAGATCATATAATTAGATTTCTTTATATTAATTGATAGCTTATTTGCCTTAAACCACTCAGATAACTTATCAATTTCACAGTTAATAGTATTTACCAATGAAAAAAAGTCCTTATGGGAGCAGAATAGATTAGTGTCATCAGCGAACAAAATCAATTCAAAAATATCAGAAACATTGTCTAAATCATTAATATATAACAGAAACAGAAGTGGACCAAGAATTGAACCTTGGGGCACCCCACGCTTTATAATTTTGTAAGTGGAAAAAGTGTCATTGTATTGAACACACTGTAGACGGTTGTAAAAATAACTTTTCATCCAATCTAGAGCCAATCCTCTGATACCGTAATGTTGGAGTTTATCGAATAAAATATCATGATTTACGGTATCAAATGCCTTGGAGAGGTCTAGAAAGATTCCAACTGTAAATTCCTTTTGGTCGATCGCCGATGCTATTCCGTCATACAAGTGCATCAATGCCAGAGAAGTTGAATGTTTTTTTCTAAACCCGTACTGATTATCAGAAAGGATGGATGATTTATCTATATAATTTATTATGCGTTTAAATACAACTCTCTCTAATAGTTTAGAAAAAATAGGTAAGACTGATATGGGTCTATAGTTTTGAAAAAGTCTATGGTCACCCGACTTGAATAACGGAATAACACGAGCAATTTTCATGAGATCAGGAACAATACCAGATGAAATGGATAAATTAATAATATGAGTAATGGGTTCTGAAATTATATTAATAGAATCTTTTAAGGCGGATATCGGAATCTTATCGTAGCCAGCCGCAGTTCCAGATCGCAATGAATGAATTATTTCCACTACTTCATCTTGGGTTGTTAATTCAAGAAATATTGAATCAACATAATTGCCAGATAAGTAGGAACGATGGGAAACTGTAGAATCTGGTATATTCTTGGCTAAATTAATCCCAATATTAGTAAAATAATCACAAAAATGATTCGCAATGTCCGTTGGATTTGATATTTCTTTGTCATTAGAAACAAAAGTCGAAGATAGTTTATTGGCACGCTTTTTCTTATTAATGACTTCATTCAAAATTTACCATATTCTTTTAGTATTTGTTTTAAAATAATCTAATTGTTTATCAAAGTAGATGCGTTTGGCAATTCTTAGAGAATGGTTTAATTTGTTTTTATAATTTTTGTAAGAAACCTGATTGACATAATTTGGAACATTTAAATATCGCTTATATAATCTATTCTTACGCCTTATAGATTTGAGAAGTCCCTTGGACAACCAAGGTTTATTCAAAGTGCATTTTCTTTTTCTGACTCTTTTTAGCGGGAAACAATTGTTGTAAATATCTCGATATTTATTTAAAAAGCTTTCATACGCCTTTAGCGGATCATAAAACCCATCTAGATTATGCCAATTAAAATTGTTTAAAGACTGGTGAAATTTGGACATATTTGCTTCATTTTTGTTTCGAAAAACCACGTATGTTTCTTGGTTCGAATCCTTTAATCGTTCTCGAGCAATACAGAATATTGGTAAATGATCAGATATATCAGAGAGTAATAAACCGCTACATGAATAGTTCTCTAAGTGGTTGGAAAATATGCCATCAATAAGAGTTGCAGTATGTGACGTTATTCTTGTGGGAAGCGTTATTAGAGGAAAGAACATATGACCAAACATTATATCTAGAAATTCACCGGTTAGTAGATGATTATGGTGATTCAGAAGATTTAAGTTGAAATCACCCATTAAATAACAGACCTTGTTTTCCCTAGGAATTATTCCCATGAGCAAATTCAGGTTATTAATAAAATCATTTACGTTTTGGCTTGGTGGTCTATAAACAATACCTACAATTATGTTTTTTCCTTCAACATTAGTTATTTCAATGAACAAAGATTCTACGTACGATTGACTAGGGAAAACTAAATCATTACGGAATTTGTATTCTAATTCAGTTGTTAAATATAATCCAACTCCGCCTGCAGATCTATCAGATCGGTAGTTATGAACAAAGTTGTATCCTTCGATATCAACGGTATGTGAAGATTCTTGTAGCCAGGTTTCAGAAATACCGATAACTGAGAATTTATTGTTGATTGACGCAAGCAAGTTTGTTAAACCAGAAAAATTACGTCTAATGCTTCGAATATTTACATGAAATAAGGATAAACCTTTGTTATACGAAGTATTTTCATGTATGATTTCGTTTAAACCACTCTCCGTATAATAATCACACTTAAATACATCAGAAAAAAAGTTCGAATCAGGATCTATATCATGCGATAAAGATAAATTTGTGTACTTGTCAAGAGACAATGGATTGAATTTTAAACAAGCGAGTCGGTCAGGCCGGTCAAAATTCACCGGACCGTTTGACATTTCGTATATAGCTAATTCAAAGCTCACATCGTCTAAGTGATTAAAATGTAATTCATGTATATCATGCAACGAAGCGAAAGAAATATGATAAACTATTAAAGTTTACACATCACACGACTTATCTGCATGAATTCAGATCCTCCATTTGATCGACGAATACATTTATTGTTGAACTCTTCAAATTCCTTCATTGTAGCAAATATATGGGTTTCTGACTGGTCTTCGTCTTTCTTGAGCAAAACTTTTCCTTGCCGAGTCCAAACAAACTTGTAATGATTTCTTCTTTTGAATTCTTTAGCTTCGTTGAGGATGGCGCGGGATCCGGCGGTAAGGCTCTCATTAATATACAACTTGGAATTTTGAGAGAACCCGATATCCAGAGAGCTTTTTGAACTAAGATTACGCTTTTTCTTATATATTGCATCTCGAATGTCACGTCTGGTGAACTTGACGATGATTGGTTTATGATTTTCTTTATTTGAAGGCAAGCGATGATTTGTCGATATGTCTGATTCAGTGAGATTTAATTCAGGGACGATCTAATTTGCAACTTGCACTACAAGTTTATTAGTATTCTCGGTTGAACTCTCCGGGAGTCCATGTATTTCAAGCAAATCTCGTCGTGAATAACGCTTCATATTCTCGGTTTCAAATATATATCAAATATATATCAAATATATCAAATATAGAATCACAATTAAAGTGCCCATAACCTCAAAATGTTTTATTGTCTTGTTTGGAAGAACTTTTAAAATGATAAAGTAACTTCTTTTGAAGATTTTCGTTTCTTTGCTTTCTTTTTGAGATATATAATTTTGCTTGATATGCAAATGTATGGCATTTCGTCACACATGCATAATGACTTGTTGGAGAAATGTGTGTATCTCTTTCATTCTCAAACGAAATCCTTTAAAATCAAGAAGTTTGGTGTTGTGGGGGAAACACGCACACGCGTTATTCACACTTTAGTGTTTTTATTTTATGAACGCAAAGATATATAACATTCTCTGATAACTCAATATGCATGTGTGACGAAATTCCAGATATTGCATATCAAACAAACTGATATATCTCACAATGAAAGCGAAGAAGTGAAAATCATCAAAAGAAGTTTGATGTAGAAAGGCCGTTTTTTCTCATTCGTCCAGATCGTTTTCATTTCTTTGTATTTCTACTCGTAGTCGTAGTCATGCTGACGCTGACCTGCCTTTGATCAGAAAATTATTTTGTAACTGAGACTTTTTGAAAAATGAAAGCGAGATAAGCGACGATTTAGCCAAAGTTATTCGGCTTCATCTCTTCGTAAAAAATGTCTAAACGGTTGACTTACTTGTTCTTTTCAGACGGTCGTACAATGCACGATGCAAATTATTTGCTTTGTATGAACATTAGGTTATACTAGAAATACGTGTACGCAACAACCCCTCGCCCGCTTACTGTTTGAGGCTTTAATATTGCCAAACTGAACGAATTGTCTCGCAGGCAGGGTTGGAAACCAATTGTGTAACTATTGATTATTGAAATTAATAATTAATTTTAATAATTATTAATTTAAATTATAATTTTATTAATTATATATTACATAATTAAAGTTAATTATGTCAGTTATGCTTTTAATAATAAATTTCAACATGCATGTTTACAGTACCGTAACAGTGGCATACTCATAATTTTACTCAAAGTACAATTGTATTCACGAGACTGCATAACCTTGTACATACATGTACCCTACTGTAATAATGTAATCTGCATGTTCCTTATTGTCTAATTGTTAGTAGCAGATACCAAAATATTCCATACCTAAATTTATCCTAGACCAAATTGATAAGTCTGATAAACCTTTTATTCTTTTAGAAGACTTCTGTTTCTTAACTTTTATTAATATTATATAATTATGCACATTCATGTACCAGTATTTCAATGGTATTCAAGCACCGGTAACACAATTTCAAAAATTGAAATGACAAAAGCCCATAATATACAACAAAGAACGATATTGCTTAATCTAATTATTTCACCAATATATATATATATTAATTCAGGATGAAATTCCTTTCAGCTGCTTCTTGTCAGTGGGGTGATACCACTTGTTTAATCCTAACATGTTCCCCTGACACAGTCAGTGTTAACCTACCCAATTATACATTATACCGTATTTATCCTTCAAAAGCTGTGTAAAAATATACATTGAAGGCCTAGGACTGGCACTGTCCAGGCCTACTATCCAGAACAAAGGTGAATTTAAACAGACACACTAAGCCATTGGCCAGAAGGGCATATGCCATAATATCAGATGAGCGTAAATGCTGATTGTTATAGCCAGTATGGTGTATCTTTACACTATTAAAGTGAGTAAAATGTAAGCCAGGCCCAAGGTGGCATCCAGCCAGGTTGGTCCTGGTTAGTCCTATAGACTTGCAGTATAAACACAGCTATAATCTGTACTTTTTTACATCCTTACCACCAGTACTGGTACTCACTATATAGCTAATTATCAAGTATTGCAATTATTCCATTGTGGATGAGGTTGCAAAGTGACCGAGTGAAACAATGGTGATGGATAATTTAAATAAAAGTATAAAATCTGCCATTCAAAATTTGTATTAACATTTGTTATTCTGCAATATTATAATAAAGCACATAATTTATTGGTATATCTTATGTAATATGGCGGGCAATGAATGTCAAAATTAAGGTGTGAATTATGATGACGTGTATGGAAATTATGATGATTAACTTGTGAATTATGATGACATGTATGAAAATTATGATGATTAACTTCTGAATTATGATGACATGTATGAAAATTATGATGTCATCATGTTATATTAAGATGGTGAAATTAACTTATGATAGCACAACTATTTATGAAGTAATGTTAAATATTATTATGCAGTGAAAATTACGATAGTGAAAGTAATTTATGTGGGATAAAAAATATTATGAGGCAGAAAAATTATGATGTGCTAGACCATGATTCATTGCGGTCCCAATTTTTAATTTCGCAACAAGATGGCTGCTCGTGGACTAACAAGCGGATAAAATACAGGATTGAAAGCTCCGGTTTGGCATAGATGATAGATCAGAGGTATGATTTATGGCGGTCAATCCGTTTAATATACTAAGAAATGCAGCAAACGATCTGTTGTCTGCGGCGAATAGTTTGGAAGGAACAACTCAGTCGCCAAATGCTGGACAACAAGTGGCCCAAGTTGCCCAACCACAAGGACCACAAGGCGACGCTATTACTCGTGTTAATCGAACCCAGGTCGACACATCCTCTACTCATGAACGTGTTTCGGCTGCGGCAGTTTCCAGACCAGTAGGTCGAGGACAACCATCAACGTCATCGTCTACAGTAAGTGAATTCCATCGTCTGTTTAATTATAAAATGCCTGGTCACAACCGAGCGAGTAATTCGAACTACGGCAATGGACGTAAGCGTAAAAGAACTCAGTCTGATAGAAAAGAGAAAATGTGGAACCACAAGTTTGTGTGCTTGGCAAATAGGACGAGTGATATGGTACCTACAATGCCAGAGAAATGCGTTCTAGCAGAAGCAGGACTGGGCGAAAAAGATGTGGACTTTGACAGTGATGGAGATTCTGCAAATGTTCACGAAAAGCTTTTGCAGATTTTTCCCGCGCTTAAGAATGTTGGAGGATTTGAAATCCTCCGCACAGCTGAGAGGTCCAATACAACGTTGGTTGTCATCCCCGCCCCTCGAGTTGATGGCTACACTGCAGCATATTTAAAGTCTGTACTGAATCAAGCAAAAGGATATATACGCCCTGTGCAACAAGACCTAAAAACCGAATTGACACAGAGAAATGAGGTACAGTACAGCAATATCTAGATCTATCTATCTTACTATCTTACTTTGGAAGCTATAGAAAAAGTAAAAACAAGTTAATTTAACTCAGTAAAAGTTCAAATTGAGTGTTTGAACAACCGCAAGTAGTTGTATCAACTGATACAGCCACTCCACACCAGGTTTTTTGCTGGGGGGCAGTATGACAAATGCTGAGAAATAAGTTGTCAGCAAGGGTATTTTCATGCTCCCCATAATAGATTAATATAATCGGCCATGCTCCACATTTTAAATGTACGGCCATGCTCCACATTTTAAAATCTCACAGGTTGTAACAAGGTTGTTGGTTCAACATGCCTGTAACAGCATTGTCAACATGATAGAACAGGACAATGTAAACCCGACCCCCCACCCTGGGTGGGTAGGGGGTAAGGGATTTGAAGCTTTTAAAATTTATTTGTCCCCAGGGTACAGGCATTTGGTAGGGATTAGTAATGAGCCTGTTGTTGATATTTCAGCGGTTGTTCGTCTCAAGTAGTGCTTTGTCTATGGTCTAAAATTTTGCATCCTCGTCAAAGACAAAGCTTTTTAACATTGACAGGCCTAGGGACTAGGCTGCATGTACATTTTGTTGCCAGTGACCTGGGAACGAGATTGGTCTTTTATTTGCTTACAGTACTTTGCAAACTATCCGTCTCGAGAATAGTTAGCAGTCTGTATTTCAAATGTAATCAGCCTGAAATTGAACAGTAAAGGGTCAGAACGTACTGTAGTTAGGAAAATTATGTTTCTTAAATTTTTTGGCTGAAGGGCATTTTACGACATTTGGAGCCATAAAGTATCCCCAGGATGTGGAGCATTTGTGAATATTAGAACAAGGCAGGGGCGGATCCAGGCTCATCTGATAGAGGGGGTGCGGATTTTTCAGGGGGGTGCACCCATCCACCACCACCTTAAATTATGTCAAAAATGCCATAAATCATGAAAATTTTAATATACACTGGTTGATGCTGACTTTTTCTAGGGGGTGCTAATTTTCTCTGGGGGGTGCGCACCCCCTGCACCCTACCCCTAGATCCGCCTATGGAACAAGGTCAAAGTCAAATCCCCACCCTGTCCCAGGGGGGGGGTTACATTGACTCATGCATAACAGCACTGTTCAAGCATGTTTCAACATGTTGTGACTGGCTTGTTGAATGAACAGGCCAATTGACAACCCTGTTCAAGGGCAGCGTTTCAGATTTAGGCCGGCGAACGGCGAATTTCGCCGGTGGTTGAGCGGATTTTGTAGCTAATTCGCCTTGTCTCCATCGTATTTCGCCGTCGCTGGATAAATAATATTCCCAACGCGTGTTTTGAGACCCCGTTTTGTGTGAAATGTTCGAAGTAAACTTGCTCTTCGTCACTAGCGACCTTGCACGGTAAAATTCAATATGGCGGCCAATATGCAAATTTTAGATTTAGCCACTAATTTCGCAATTCGTGACCCCACTTTATCGGATATCTCTACAAGCATGTTGTGAAAGCATTACTTCACCGTGTTTCAGGCAGTTCAGCATGGCTTCAGAGAAGTGTTTGTTAAAACTTACAACCTTGAAGTGCAGTGATTAAATCTAAGATAAAATTATTCATATCCTACTCAGACTGTTGTATGGCATTTTTTACTTCTGAATTTCACAATTTCCAGGGGCTCCCTAGCAGGACGGTCCTCCGGACCATGCAGGGCCATTTCAATTTCATTTTTCATTCTCATCAATTTCATTCTCCAGACCCTTTCACAAAAACCTGGAACGCTGCCTGCCAATATCAACCATGTTTTAGGCTGTTCACAAGTAAAAACATACTGTCTTTTTACGTGTGACTTGGTTGTATCACATTTACATCATGTAGTGTTGTAGACTGGTAACTAATGACATCACTTATAAAGTGTACAGTATATAAGCATGGCTACACAACGGAAGATACTAGGTGCGCCAACAATCAGTCAGCGGTGTATATTAAATTTCCGGTCGTTTTCAACATGGGCCATGTTTAAGACATTGTTTCTTTATTTTTCGTTACCAAAATGCGGTTAATACGTCAAAATACAGGGGGTTAGGATCTAAGTTATTTTGGGATTAGCAGTTCTATGGGATTTAAATTGTTTATGATATACAATACATCGTAGAACTGCTAACCCCAAAACAACTTAGATCCTAACCCTAACCCCCCGCCTTATGAGTCTTCTAACCCTACCTCCGCTGTATTTTGAGGTATTAACCGCATTTTGGTAACGAAAAATAAAGAAACCATGTCTTAAACATGGCCCACGTTTAAAACGACCGGAAATTTAATATACACCGCTGACACCTGGATGACTGATTGTTGACGCACCTGGTTTAGGTCGATTGCATCTAGTATCTTCCCTACACAACACATCAACTGATTAAACATTAATTTCTTTTGCATATTCCTTATGAATTATTAATGAGTTAGAGAAACAGATCAAAAGATAGTGTAAGTTTAAGCCAGGTTATTTTCTTATACTGTATTCATGGCTTTTCTATTCTTTCAGACAAGTGATGTAGGTGGTAATATTCCCACTGAGAAATGTCTGTCATGTGGACTTGATGTTCAATTCCATATGCTTCGGGAGCATATACAGCAGTGCAACACAAGCAAAAGGAACAATTCAGTCATTGTCTCACATGGTATGTGTGCAAGTGGTGTACATTTTGTATTTCAAATTCAATAGACACTTCCCAATTTGCTTCAATGCAGGCACAGACTGCTCAAAATCGAGGTTGACTATGAAAGATAACATTAAGTGCATTCGTAATCTTGTTGCCAACCTTGAGTTGGAATCATAGTATCGTGGGCATTGGAAGCAAATCCAGGAAGTGCCTACCTGTATTATTCTGTTCTGACGCTGTGATATTTCAGGAGTGCTTGCATTACCGTAGGCAGTATTATTGTGGGGCGTATATTTTTAAGAAATAGAAAATTTTATATAAACAATGTCAAGACATACATTAGTCTAATATAAATAGGGTACCAACATCACCAAATGTAATTGTAATTAACCTTTTTCAGAAGGATTTTGGTGTCAGTTAATTTGCGCAGGGTGCTTATTCTCATTGGGTAAATCAGATATTTACATAATACGTTACTCTTGCAGAAATTGCACCTGAGCAACACCATGATCAGTCACTGCAAGAACATCAACAACAACCACCACAGCAACAACAAAGTACTGCTGGTCAACAACAAGGATATGACAATTACATTTCGTTAATAAGTGATGAAAGTGATACAAGCAGTGATGGTGGATTGGTAGGGTATGCTGAGTTTCAAGCAGCAATAGAGGCAAGCCTTACTGATTTACAACAATTAATTTCAGATGAAAATTTAGACGAATTTGATGTTATCCAATCGTTTCAAGCTGAAAACTTAGACTCTTCTGATGAAACACCAAACCAAATCTTAATCAACAGAAGGTCCATTTTCAAAACAACATTGCGTGCCATACAACGAGAGAACTTTTCGTTTTTAAGACCTGTTGTTGTCACCTTTGCTGGCGAGGCTGCTATTGACGCCGGTGGTCCCAAAAGAGAATTCTTCCGCCTACTTATGCAGGCTGTAAGAGAATCTGCTATATTTAGTGGGTCATGGTTCTCACATGACCTTGGCCTACTAAATGATGGTAGATACAAATTAGCTGGGAAACTGGTTGCGTGGAGTGCATTGCAAGGGGGTGGTGGACCTCGGTGCTTGTCAGAAGAAGGATACCAACTCATGAAAGGAAGTTGTATCAAGAATGCTGCTGCAATTGTAGCTGTTGATGACAGTGATCTGAAATCTCTTCTGAAGGCCCTTGAAGGTTGCACATCAGATGCTGATTTTCAAAACCTCATCCAGCACCATGCAGATATCATTGCACAGTTTGGATATTCCAGAATATATACATCAATGATTACTGACAAAGATAATGTCATAGATTGCCTTCTGAAGCAGCATTTTCTATATGGTGTCCTTGCAGAGATCACCCAGTTCTTTGAGGGAATGAATGAAATTGGTAAATTTGGTGAACTAGCCAAATCTAATGAATCTGTTTTCGCTTCTTTCCTGAGCAATAAAGTGAAGAAGCTAACACCAGATGAATTTAAGTCTATCTACAAGGTATCTTATTCAGAAGAAGGGTCTAATGACAAAACCAGGGAAGACAGCACGATCTATTGTTTTGAGTTGTTTCTGCAACATTTGGAAGAAGGAGAAGCAGTTGGATTGACACTGGAAGACCTACTGGTTTTTATTACTGGGTCTGATCATATTCCACCACTCGGTTTTGGGCAATCAATCAGAATTTTATTTTATAACTTTGAGGGAAGTGCCAAGCGTCGCCCATGGTCATCTACCTGTGCCTTAACATTGAACTTACCCAGGGGTATTGAGGACCCATCCGATTTTAACAGCTTCATGAAGCAATCACTCACAGACTGCCATGGATTTGGTCAAGTTTAAGAGAATACTCAAATGTATTACGTTATTACTAGCTGTATTCACCTGTATTATCATATGATAATTTCATTTATACTGAAGCTTTTGGTGTTAACAACATGTTACTGTTGTGTTTTTTGTGCTCACACTGCAAAACGATAACATACCACTGCAGGTGACAGTTGAAATTAAGAACAATTGTTTATCACTGTATATACAGTAGTTATCATATTGGAAATGTGTAATTATGAACTCAAATACACTGTGTATGTTGATATTCCCACTTTAAGACTGTTTTTTGTTCGGTACATTAAAAATTAGGATATTCCTCCCAAATACATGTACATAAAGAGTGGCCTTTAAAGTGCCTATGAAACGAAAAATTCAACTCTGTTTTTATGACCCGTTTTGGTACTTTGTGATGCGCTGAATATTAATACTGGTATTGGTTTTTCAGTCCTGTTTTTTAATGTAAATGTGGAAGAATTACACCAATTTTGTCCACCTCATCGCGTTGTCAAATCACCTTTGTGACGCACACGTTAGCGTCGGCATAGATTCTAGAGATGAAAAAATCATTGATCTTACTTTCAGACGAGGACGTTGACTCTAACATTAGTAATATTTCCACAGGTAAGCATTCAAGTACCACAAAAACATATCGATATTATCGATGACTCTAATGTGCGACGTCACTAGACTACTGTTTCGGTCCCAGACTCCGGAGATTTTTCTATGTGATTGAAAAACCGATAGCACCATAATATCCAGCGGATCATGAAGTACCAAAGTGAGTCATAAAAACAGTTGAATTTTTCGTTTCATAGGCACTTTAATGTTCCATTATATTTACCAATCACCATAAAATTAATCAAAACGCACCACCTCAACAAAATGCAAAGATCATGTCTGCATCTTTTTTTCTATCTTATCAATGAACGATACAGTAAACTTAAGTTAAGTTAAACTTAGAGATGTGAAATAGTGTGAATGATGCATTCTAATATTTATGAGAAAGGTCAATTACAATTGAGATGATGCATTATTATTGCTGAGCCAGTATACTGTACAGTAGAAATGTCTTTAAATAAAGGTATGCCGAAAGTTTAGTCTATATGCAAATCTAATTTGGCATTGATGAATTCCAGTGTTTTTATATAAATATCTATTCCATGACTCACACTTTCTTGCATTGGGTCTATGGCATGTTGTAGCTCTTCGTATTCAGTTTCTGTTAAGATCTCTTCAATCTCAGGAACTTCTACAGAATTATCTCCTGGAATATTTTCGTCAGGTAGGGGCCCATCGTGATCAATGCCTTAGTGCTGTAAATCCTCCTGCAGCAATAAAACAAATTGGGTTTTTACCAAACAAGACTGTCATGGTCAAGTTTATAAGGACATTTAAAAACTCATTTCCCAGCTGGGTTTTGATATTTTTACTCTGGGGAAAGGCAAAGGCTAATTTAGTGGAAGAGAAAATTGTCACCCAAAACTGACAGCTAAATTACATTCCATTTAGCAACTGGCTGTCATATTACCAAATCTAATATTTAATTAGGAGAAGAGAACATGGTACCTTTAATGGTTTATGATTGTTGTTCCATTAAATTTATTACATGGTACAGGACATGTATAATACAGTACAGTAGGTAGACATAATTAATTAACCACTGTCAACTTGTTTACTATACCTCTGTTAGCTGCCCAAACATTTCATTTGCTACAGCATGATCAGTACCAGCTATCTGCATCAAGTTGTACTGGTGTTTGTCCATTTTCAGTGCTAACAGGATGCTCAATCCAACCATCCTTCCATACTCTAAGAGAATTATTTATTCGATGTAGAAACACATAATGAAGGGCAAATAAATGAACGTTCTTGCTTGGATCTAGGACATTGTTATCCTCTAAGTGATGAAAAAGATTATAGAAGAGACTGGTAGCACCTTCAAATACATCTCGCCATAGGCGTTCAATGCGCTGATTGTGCACACTACGGCCAGCAATGACACTTCCTCTTCCTAGCCCTCTTAATGGGTGGTATAGCATCATCCTAGCAACATCAACATTTTCACCACCTTTGTCACAACGGACTCGAGATGGCAATCCATAATGGGCGACAGCACTCTGAAAACATTCTAATACGGTTGAGGAATAGTTGTTACTTGAGCATTTCAGGTATATAGGAATACGACTGTAGCCATCAATTCCTCCATGGATAACAAAACGCCACCTAAAATATATTGCCACACACAAGATAAATCATGGCCTTTAGCAATACATGTAAGCAGAGGCAAGGTCTCTCAGTCCCTATGAGCCTAAATTAACACACTGTACAGTATACATGTAAGGGCTAAGAAACAGCAAAGAAATGTTTCCAACTTCGATTGTATACTTTATATATTTATCACCCTTTACTTCCTAATGCCTCAGGTGCCAAGGGCAAGGGCCCTTTTAGTGAAATTGCCCCCAAGCAGAAAATCCTACAAAAAGGCCAGGAGGTGAATGTAATAATTATACATTTGTCAAAAAGCCCAGCACATTCTTCTAATGTGATAGAAAACAACCGCTCTGCTGTAGACCTGTCAATGTATAGCCCCAGGGGAGGGGCCCTCTGAGGGTGGGGAATTTGACATTACCAACCGTCCAGAGGGAGGGGATATTTGATGACCGGGTCTGCAAGTTGCTTATGGTGGTGCCTCACCCAGGGGACTTTTTACATTATTTGACATGGATGTTTGTTCTGTGGGTAAGGAATTTGACATGTAATCATCGAAAAATGTCAAAACCCCTGGGTTTGCCTGGCCACCCTCCCCTGGGGCTAAACATTGACAGGTGCATGCATAACAATTGGGATTTACCTGATCAACTTATGGTTTCCATCTATATGCCACAAGGCGTTTGGACCATACACAGAGTATTTCCTTCTACGTATTGTTTGAAACCACCTCTTAGTCACGCCTTCTGGATCGACTCGACGAACTGACTCTCTAGCTCTGCAGCTTTGTATTCTGTGACCCTGCGTCCGCAATTCACCAAGGATTCTGCGATAGCCGCTGTTTGGAGAGTTTCTCAGAAAATTGGAAACTTTGCCGTCCAGCTCTTCATCAGACATTTTGGAATATGTTGATCCCACTCGTAAACCGTAAGCTGTCATTCTTCGCCTGATGGTGCTCACAGAAACCCCTAGCATTTTCGATATACGAGGGACAGTAAACCCATGACCAAGTAAATACTCCAGTTGATCATGGCTGATTACGTAAGAAGGTCGGCCGGGTCCGATCGGTTCGGTTTGTAGTGTTTCATAAGCACGTCGACTTCGAAAAGCAATGTTCAAAACCTATGGCAGAGCAGCAAAAGCTCTCTCGATAGGTCCAAGGACGACTTCATGCACAATGTTGTGATCTATTAATCGTTCAATCTGACCATATAATTGTTCTGCTCGCATGGAAATATTGTCTAAGTTGTCTTCGTCAAGGGTGTTAGATGCAATTTCTCTGATAACATCACGTGAAAGTATTCTTAGCCGATCTTTCAGAACCACTAAAACATCGTTGTCGTTTCCACGAGCAGCCATCTTGTTGCGAAATTAAAAATTGGGACCGCAATGAATCATGGTCTAGCACATCATAATTTTTCTGCATCATAATATTTTTATCCCACATAAATTACTTTCACTATCGTAATTTTCACTGCATAATAATATTTAACATTACTTCATAAATAGTTGTGCTATCATAAGTTAATTTCACCATATTAATATAACATGATGACATAATTTTCATACATGTCATCATAATTCAGAAGTTAATCATCATAATTTTCATACATGTCATCATAATTCACAAGTTAATCATCATAATTTCCATACACGTCATCATAATTCACACCTTAATTTTGACACTCATTGCGCGCCATAATGTAAGGACTATTCAATTTCGAGCGAAAGCCCTTCAAAGAGTGATTTCGTGATGTCTGATTGGCGCTTTCTCGATATATCAACAAACCGAAATTCAAATAATCGCTAATCCTAACCCTAATCCTAATCCTAACGCAAATCCTAACCCTAAAACTGACTTGGGTTGATGTTATAATAATTTTAAATTTCGGTTGCCATGACGACATGCCAAAAGTGAAATGTTCCGACCACAATATCTTTTGAAGTACTAACTCTAAGAACTCATTCTACATATCTAATGAAAGCTTGATTAACAGCCTCTGACATACCTACAAAAATATTTTTGTAACTGATACCTAACAGCTTGAAAAAAGCGACGACGCTTGGATTGGATTGACAAACTCCGTATAAATATTTTAGATATTCAGACGACGATATATTTTGAACTACTAACGCACGAAAATCATGCTATACATCAAATAAAAGCCTGAATAACATACTCGGACATGTTTGCCAAACTATCTTTGTAACTGACAAACAGGTTTAAAAAACCGAAAATGGGTTTACCTTTAGTTTTGACGCTACGTATTAAAAACTTGATTTACGAACTTGATTTACGAACTTGACATCTTCGGACGACGATATATTGCATTTTCACTGCCTTTTCACGATCTTTTTGAACTCAAATCTTCATTCACCGTATAACCCGACAAAACACGAATTCAAATGCAGATATTTATTTATTTTAGATATGGTAAATACCATATCTAGTTACCAGGGCCAAATTTCCCGATGCCGCGCATCCTCCGGTTGATGCATATATAAAAACAAACAAACTCGTCATGATAAGGGACTAAACGCCGGTCGATATTAGCACCCTCGCCCTCAGGCCTTCGGCCTTCGGCCGGCGCTTCGCGCCGGGCGAGGGGACTAGGGTAAGATACGATGACCATGAGAAAACAGGATAGAGCTAGGATTATTGAGTAGGACTCGATGACTCAATTTCCTTATCACTTCCATCCGTAACGCATATGTACCGCAAATTACTTTTGTGCGTATACCATGTCCGTAACGCATGTGTAACACTAAATACTTTTGCGCGTACCATGTCTGTACCATGTCCATCTACTACATAAAATAAAGTCCATTAGAAGTCCAAACTACCAGCTATAGACCTCTTTCATAATGGCACCAAATTAAATATTATTTTATATTAATTTAAATTAGCCTTTCTGACCTCGTTCGTGTGTCTGTAATTCCAAAGAATCTTTGCTTTGTAACGAGGCCAGAAAGTCTAAATTGCATGCATATAAAATAATATTTAGACTGGCCGCCATTATGAAAGAGGTCTATGCAATTATGAGACCAATAAAGTGAGCTTCGGCTGTTTTGACGAGAAAAGATACCTCCATGAAAATCGAGTAGACTCCTATACCTATGCAGAAGGGCTGTCGCGCGTGCGATAGGACCGACAGAGTTTATGTTACGTACATCCATCCAATTTGACCATTTGAACCATGCTAACTACATACAATTAGGGTGAACGCGAAGTGACCATATAACCTGCATACCCAATTTGACCATTTGAATAATTTAACCCACTGGGAAGGTTTGTCCAGCAGACCTTGTGTCCATTGCATTTGACATTTAAAGATTCCACAGAAAGTTGAGGACTTAATGGGGCACTAGCACTAGCAGAGTTTTCACAAAAATCGATTGGCGATGCATGAATCTGCCATTTATCGGAAATTAGTTTGTGAACCCTGGTGTTTCTAAACGATGTGTAATTCTAAAAGATGTGTAAATGTAGAATTCGAACCTAAATCTAGATTTTCCTGATGGATACGCAAGTTGCCTAGTAAGTTGTACATATAAAGATAAGATAACTACATACCTAACAGATATCCTATATTACTTGAAACTTTCATGGTTTGGTACAATTTCTGAACAATTTGAACGTGAATTTGTGTGATAGTCAGTTAAGGTGCATTATTCGTAGAAGATCAATCCTACCGAAAACTGCTAAAGAACATATTCCTACTGTTTCTAAAAGATAGGTAATCAATTATTTTAATCGTGAGTGCGGTTCTCTCTGTTAACTTGAGGAAGGATAACTACTTTTCATAAGACTAGCTTCAATACAGTAGCAATAACGAACTGTTTGGAATATACATATATTTATATGTATATAGAAATGTAAAAAAAATAAACTGCATAATATTTATGGTAATAAGATATAATATAGATATAATTAAATTAAAATTCAATAAATTTAAAATATATAAAAATATGCATAAATTCACATAATAAAAAGAAAGTTAATAATAATATGAACGTATAGTTTACCAAATGTTCAGAAGGATGGTGTGCCCGTACGCCCTATTTTGACACCTGAACACCTTTCAATTTTAAAAATTCCTTTTAATTTGTTAAAAAGTTCAAAATACTCAATTTTGTACAAAAAAAATTTGTGTTTTATTGATGCGGTGACTCTATTCACCAACTAGCAATCAATTAAACAATTAATATATTTGCAGAAAAAGTACTTCATTTGCGCCACCACCAATTTATGAAGACGCTTAAATGCAACGAAATATGTACATTTTTGCTTTGGTGACTTAAAGTGCCACTACGATCAAATTTTTACCTATCAATATTTTTACGTATTTATAAAGCAGAGCTGCTAAATATTACTTGGTCGAAACCGTTTTGCGATTCGACGATGGCAAGTATTATTTTTCTTTCTCCGAATCTGGAGTTGTTATGTCCGCCATTAATCGTTCATGTTCTTGACCAGCGTAACGAAGTGACGTCAGATTCTCAACGCGAAGACTCCACGTGGCTAATTCTTCAAGTAAATCAAGGTCGTTTTTCAAATTCTTCGTCTGAAAGGCTGGACATTTCATCTACTTCTCGAAAAAAACAAGAAAACAAATAACCTCGACCGAAATTCAGGCGTAGCATTGAGAATCTGACGTCAGAAACAATATTACCTTTTGAAATTGCGGGCTCACTTGGAACACATTTTTAATAATGGTGGCCTAAATAATAGTGATTTCAGATCTCAAAATACTTACTTCAAAATACCATTTTTAGGGTTTTTTTGCAACTTCATAGTTGAAATACTATTCTATGCTAAAGAAAATCTAAAAGACGGGGGTACATTTTCATCGAAGTGGCACTTTAACGTTCAAACATTTCCATGATATTGCTACATGAGCTTCCCATTACTCCGGTGTTATATATATATATAAATTCAATATAAATTTGTTGGTACTTCAGAAAAAACGTTGCTATTGCATAAATGCTATGTCGATGATACATATATTGATTTTAATTTAATGTTTACTATTTATATAGCGCAAATTAGCATGTGTACAGTATATGATCAAACGCGCTTTACAACATCGACAATTTATTCTATTACATTCGGTACCTAGTACCCAGTACCCCAATCAATCAAGCTTATCTATTTATGTTTACAGTTTTTATCATCATTATTTTTCCGCTAACTATTTATCCTAACCCGCCCTGTCGACTTCCCTGTGGGAGGAAACCGGAGAACCCGGAGGAAACCCACGACTTTCGGCAGAGCTAGTGTAGACCAAATCTTCCCACGTGTGAACAAATGCCCGAGAACTCTTGACCTCAGATGTGGGAGGCCGAGTGGCCCTGACCACTTGACCACCGAAGTCACACAGTAGGGGCCGATTATATGAGAGTTTTCAGCCCGTTTGTAACTTTAACTGGACTGAAATTTGCATCGATTATATGGTGATTTTCAACCCGGGCTGAAATCGATATTTTTCGCTGGAAATCTTTTCAAAATGGCGCCACGCAACATGAAGAAAATTGCATCTTCGTATTTTCGCAGTTCAGTTTGCTTCTTGCTCTTCGTTTTCAACTGAATGGCATAGTGATTGCGTGCAAGCTGTTGGAAGCCAAAAGGAACTTGATTTTGGCAGCATACCTATCTTCAAAGAGAACAAAGAGTGGTATAGAAAAATAAGATATTTACAACAGCAGCGTTTGAGACGAAAACCAAGATCAACATGGGTGGTAAATGGGATAACTGACCAGTGGTGGCAAAACATTCTGGGAGCTAATGTGTCTGAGACTGCATGGAAGAAGAATTTTCGAATGAGCAGGCAGTCTTTCTTTTATTTAGTTGCAGAGCTAGAACCATTCATATCACCGAAAACCAATACCCCCAATTATCGCTTCCTTAGCACAGAGAAAAAACTGGTGTCACGCTTTATTATTTGAAGGACACTGGTTCATTGTAGATGACAGCAAATACGTTTGGCCAGAGGCGAAGGCTAGCCGTAGCAACTGGTCATGCTATGCTAATTTATATACATCTGCATATTTTGAAAACAATATATTTCTAAAGATCTGAATATAAAATCGTTTCAAAATTTGCATGCACGGTCACAAAGACTATTGAAGAAACATGTCATGCAATCAGTAATAAACTAGGCCCAAATACATTTATTTGCCTAAAAATAAAGAGGAAATGAGGAAAATAGTTTCTGAATTTGAGCTGAAGTTTGGTGTGATATATACAAGCATTTGGGTGCATTGATGACACCCACATCAGAATCAAGAGCCCTTCGTCAAATGCGCAAGATTATTTCAACTATAAGCAATTTTAATCACTCAAAATATTTATCTTCGTACATGCATACCACTTTGTAACTTGCCAAGCGCACATTTGATCAGATTATTAAATTTTTCGCCCTTGTCCATCTAAAACGTGTAGCCGCAACAGCCCTCTCAACTGAATTCGCCGCCATGTTGATTTACAGGTAGTTACTATGCGCTTGCTCCAATAATTTCAGCCCGGTTTAAAATTCTGATTTGCGATTATATGGAATTTTTCAGCCCGTTTTGTTGAGCTGAAAATCCTAGTCCGGTTGGCAAAACCATGCTGAAATTTCAGTCTGGTTTGCCGGGCTCAAACTATCATCATGTAATCGCAAATTTGTTATACATGACTTTGACCACGACTCCGGGCTGACTTTTCAGCCCGGAAAAAGTTACAAACGGGTTGCAAAATCTCATATAATCGGCCCCTTGGTTACCTTGTAAATTCTCTTACCATTGTTAATATTTTGAAAACGGCATCCAACTTTTTCAGACGAGTTGGTTACATAATAATGTTTATCACAAAGGTTCACATGATTTAATTTTGACAGCTTAATTTGTTCTACTTGGCAAATGATATCGATATAGTTAAGTGACTAATATAGATCGCACCCTCAAAATCTCTCCAGAGATATTTTTAGAATCATAAATCTATATTTTTGGCCGATGGATATGCAAATTAGCAAATTAGCTAGAAGGTTGACAGATATCCTGTATTACTTGAAACTTTCCTGGTTTGGTACAATTTCTGAACAATTTGAACGTGAAATTATGTTATAGTCAATTAAGGTGCATTTTTACTACAAGATCAATCCTACCACACACTGCTGAGGAACATATTCCTACTGTTTCTAAAACATGTTAACTTAAGGTTCTTGCTGTTAATTTGAGGAATGATAACTATTTTTCATATAAAACCAACTTTAAGTTAGCACAATTCTACTATTAGAATTGTTGTTATTACTTCTATAAGTAATGAACTAGAACATGATTAAAGTATAAATTACGATTGGCAATTGACTTTGCTCTCTTTGATTAGAACATAAAGTTTATTTTATAATTACTAACCTCGGTCGTCTCACAGTATCTTAGGCCTGTATTGACAGGGCGTATTGTCCAATACGTATCAAGCAAGTTAGCATGTATCAGCACAATACTTTTATATCTTTTATCAACGAGGACTCTGTAACTGGAGTACATTTTGCCGTTATTAGTGACCATATAGTTGTTGTGATTGCCATAACCTATAAGACCTCTTTCATAATGGCGGCCAGTCTAAATATTATTTTATATATGCATGTAAATTAGCCTTTCTGGCCTCGTTACAAAGCAAAGATTCTTTGGAATTATAGACACACGAACGAGGTCAGAAAGGCTAATTTAAATGAATATAAAAGAATATTTAATTTGGGTGCCATTATGAAGAGGTCTATATACGTATACAAATATAAAAGTTGTAAACATGAGATAATGAGCGTATGTATGAGCGCCGTGATGGCTGCCACAAATCTTTATGCTGTACGATTTCTATATTTATCATATAATTTATAATAAGTTTATTTTACTCTTATTTTTTTTGACTATATGGACAATTGTTTGTCGTTTTATCTACATATCTTAGAATTCTTGTATTTTAATCTTGTAAAGCGCTTCAGAATATTTTTATAGTTGTAAGCGCAATAGAAATTAAAGTTATTATTATTAAAAGTATGTTAAATGCAAAATATTTCAGTCAGAGACTGAATTACATGATATTGTGTATATAAGGTAAAAGCAATATTACACTGAATAATATTTATATATTAGATAATAAAGTTAAAATACCTGTATATAAAAATACGAATAATCACATAATAAAGTCAATAAAAGTATGAATGTGCATGGTTAATCACTTGGAATATCTTCCAATATATGTCATGAGGAATGAATTCTTACATCGATTTATAAACATTTTAGGAAGCTGAAACGTTATGAAACTGCCCATAGTGAACTGTTTGTTCCGAAAGCTATATTGAAAGTAAACTAACGTTTTTTATCTTTTGAGAGGTTCGAGTGCCTGGTATAAATATACATGTTCTGTATGACTATCCTCAAGTCACAATTTCACTGACCCATATATTACTTCATCGACATTACTATACCCATAGTTACTGTTACTAACATTTGGATGAATAGAGTTCCGTTAACAGTTTAGAACTGTTGAGGCAATAAAAATACGCAAAGCTAACGTTATTGTTTATTTTCATATTTTTGCCAAAAAACCTTAGGGGTCATCCATAATTATCAACATTTTCACAAGCGTACAGAGCGTACTATTTTTTTCGACCCCCTCCCTCCCAGAGCTTACTCTTAAATGTTGAACTTCAAGAATGATGATCACGGCCAAATATTAGCATATGTATATTGTGCACAATCTAGATTTTATGCCATAAAAAATTGACCAGCAAACAATAATGTATTATTAAAAACAATCTCTATTTCAATATTATAAAAAAGTATATCATGAGAAAAATGTTTAATACAGTAACTAATTTATAACCAAAAGATTATATAAGTCCTAGTCCTTTTGTGCTGATGGCCTGTTTTTTTGTGTTTTTATTTCATGGTCGAGTGAGCTATTGTCGGTTGCCATTGTTGTGATAATGAAGCACCGTTAGAAAAGTGCTTCCACCACGATCCAGTTTTCTTTTTTGAAGGATAATTTTCTTGCCAAAATCGCTGCAAGTGGAAGTACTGCTGTGCATTCAATGAAAGCCATAATCGACATTTTAAAAAGCGTACATTGGTCATTAACCCCCTCCCCCCGTCGTACGCTCTGTACGCTTGTGAAAATGTTATATAATTATGGATGAACCCTTGATCAATTTAATGTCTAAACTGATCATAATATTTATAGTATTAAGTACATGTGGTGTTGATATTTAGCGTGAAAATACCGCCTTATTGTACGCAGAGATAATAATGAAGCACGGCTAATATCAAGTGCGTTGTTCTTCCATTTCATTGCCTATGATGCTTTGGAAAATTAATATTACAGTACAATTTTGAGGCAACACTTTAGCCATACGATTATCAAGCGATCAGAGATTCTGTTCCATATTCAAATATTAAGTATTTTGTCTTAGAAAGGACAGGCTGTAGGTCAAGTACTTAAACATAATATTGATTTTCTATCATCACACCTATTTAAAATCCTTTAAATATCTAAAGTCCTTCAAACCACTTAAAAATTCCTCTTGAGTAACCTTTGCCAAACGAAAATTGAACAAGCAACATATATAAAAGGCAACGATTACAACGGGTTGGCCACATTGGAGAAGCAGGATCTTTTTATCTCACAGACAAACAAGATAAAAACTACATGATGAATTCGACGTATTTCATCTTTGCTATGGCAGTGATTTTTACAGTGGCATGTGCACTGCCAATCGAAGAAGACGACGATGCGGAAAAAAGGTAAAGAACCAATAAGTTTTGTGAACATTCAAATCCAAGTTTTTGGGAAAATGTTTTTTTATGAATTAGCTCATGAGCTATGCCGGAAAATTTTGTAAGGTGTGTATGCATGACTTTTGTCATCATGAGCTCGGTGAGAAAGCATCGCATACTCGTAATCAACGCCGCACTTGGCATAGATATACATGTATACAGGCTAAAAATCTAATTCGCTGAATCGATCGCTATTTTTGTGGAGCTTATTATCGTAATTAAACGTTATATGGCTTAATGTCTAAAAGCTAGTTTATAAGTTTTTGTGGAAACACGGCTTCTCCATATTAATCCTTCGTCGAAATTTAATCTACCGCCTTCGATGATTCTCCATAAATTCTATCCGATATTTTATTGTAGTATTGCGTTTCGAAAAGCACTTTTGTTTGATGGACTATATTTTCCGTCAAACAAGGTGACAGGTTACTCACTACCAAAAGGCGACGTGTCATAATCGGCAGTGACAGCGAGGGAAGCCAAAGGAAAGCCAGTTTTGACTGTTATTAAAACTTTTTATTAAAAACTTTTATTCAGTATTCAGTAACTATTCGACTGAAAACATCCGAAATGTTAAATCTTTTATATAAAGTTGTGTATTAACTCTTTCCTGTCCCGCTGAAAAACATCCAAAATTGAACTACCTCTTTGTTCTATTGATATCGCGGGAATTATCCATAACTGTTGCGAAATCTATACCTTTTCTGAAAGTCCAATAAACCGGCTCTTACCAATGCTTTGTGAACAAGACACATCATGATAATATAAATTAGCATTGATTATCATAAATCAGATTTAGATGTTATATTACCAATAAACAGCTATGAAAATACTTTTGACTTGCATGGGAAGTTTAACTTTTGATCAATTGTAAAAAATTCCTTTATTTTCCACATTTGTGGCCTTTTAATTGTTTATAACCGAGCGCGTAGCCACACTTCATTATATATTTGGAACCTTAAAATATTACGAGCAGTGCCAATGAATCGTGACAAATAAGCGTGACATAAACGAGATTTGTCAATGCATATTTTGGCGATTTCGGTCGTTTCGGTTTCCGGTTTCGGTCGTCTTGCTTGGTCTGTACAGAGAAATATTGGAACTCCGTTTTTGCACGAATCCTCGGCTCGCTGCGCTCGCTCGGCCGCCCCTATTAAAAACATCGGCTCAATATTTGATTGTGCAGACCTCACGCTTGGTCAATAAGCTGTTATTAATTAATCAATATCGTGCATGTATAGCAATGTGGAGATTTGCATTTGATTTTACATGAGCAATCTATAAAAGTCTACCCATAGGAACTCGCCGACAGTTTGACCTTTCGTGCAAAAAAAAAACAGTTCCTATTTGTCGGTGCCGAGAAACTCAAGGAATACCTTCATATCATAAAACATTTTTCTTTTGCTATTTACATTTTCTTGCTCCTCGCTAAACGACCTAATGTCTTCGTTCGTCACTTTCACAAACCTCGTCATTTGTGACTGCGAAATGACAACTTGTAAACACAATACAATTGGCGGGAAATGATCACGTGATCGATATCTTCACTAGTGAAGATATGGAAAATATCTTACTGTGTATTTTTCAGTATCTCACTGTCTGATTGAAAGGGTGGATTTCAAATGCTTCATAAATAGCATGCATATATTCTTTATATACGAACATATAATTAATATGGAAGGTTGATCTTTAGTGCTGGTTCTTTTATCCCAAATGAAGCAAAACCTTTTATGTAATGGAACGAAATTCATTATAAGCATAAAATTCATTTGGTATTTTTGTGTTACCTGGTAAGTGGCATTCGTTCAGTTACGCTACTGATAAAATACAGCAAAAACCAGATAATTATTTATCATTGATGTCTATGGAACGTTCAACTCTACGTTTTAACAATTATTGTTCCAGTATTTTATACTTTAACTGACTTTTCAATTTTTGGTAATATTGTTATAGCGTCGAAAATGAAGCTGATCCATCATGGTATAATCCCTATTATCGACCAGCATATCGGCGCCCAGCCCACCGAATAAATCCTTACTATTACGACAGGTACTGCACGCCAATTTATTCAACAGATAATTTCATAAATGACGAAACCAGTTTATCATAAACGTTTCTAATTCAATTATATAAGTAAACGACTTTAGCTTTTGATTGAACTATATTTAAGCTTTTAATGTGACGTTGTTTAAAAACTTTCTTCTTGTGGTTCGTCTTCGCGTCAGGTATTGTTGTCTGTCGTCAACTCGGAAACTTTCCGCTGCAAAATAAATCCATTAAAATTGAAACAAACATACTAAAAACAAATTGCAGTTTTTGTAGTTTTGAAGTGCGAAAGTAGAAATTGAGGCAGCATGGTTGATGCTTTGGACCAAAGACTTCATGGGAAATTAATCTATTCATATTTTATTTTTTTACAAATATCCGCTTATTATTCTTCCTTTCCATTTTCCTTTCTTTCAAATGACTGAAAATTCTAATTTTCCTAGAAATATAAATCAAATATCTAAAAAGACTGGTGTACTACCGAAATAGCGTGTTAGTTTTCTAACATTTCGAGCGAATGCCTTTCGTCAGAGAGTGAAACGTAAAGTGAATTTAAATCTGAGTGAGACTTTTATAGAATAAATAATCGCGTCAGACAAAAATAAGCCAATCAGGTGCGAGAAACAATATCAAATAATAATGAGATGTAAAAATAGGAAAGTCATTAAATATGCTATTTTTACCGACAATCAGCAAACAGACCATACAAAGGGATGTTACGTGTGACATTTTCTAATGACCGCGCAATCGTGACGTTGCGTTATGATACAGACAAACAACAGCTTTTACGCTTTCACAGTAACATTTTGTAATGGGAAAGGATGCGCCAAATGCCATGCATCAAAGGGGAACTGTAGTAAAATATCGAATAATATTTGTATCAATCAAGACCTTCTAGTGTTATGTTTCGAAATGTTAATAGTCTTATGGCATATAGTTGTACGCGAAAGTATGTACTCGAAAAATAGCGTTTTCAGTGGGCGTCCAGAGCATAAAATACGAGAATGAATCATTCTCGTATATTATGCTCTGGACGCCCAAATAGCACTCCGTCGAGATGACGTCAGTATCCATGTTTTGTCCGCTTTTACCCATAATTATTAGTTGAAGCCATAACAAAAGAAAATAGCTCATTTGCAATCATTGGTTTGTTTGTCCGCATTTTGAGCTATTAATAGCAGACGAACGCTACGCTATTTCATCAGTGGGCGTTTTTGTTTCAACTTTGACGTCATTGAGCACAATGAACAAGCAAGCACTCAATAGCTAACTATAAAATCATGGCGTCCAGAAGCATAAAATACGAGAATGAAAACGTTACTTCATGAGTAGAAGAGCAGTCACCATAAAACTATCAACATTTCTAAACACTATTCTTAAAGGTCTTCTATCTAAAAGTTATTGATATTTTACTGCAGTTCCCCTTTAAAAGGATATCCATTATGCTCTAACGTGATAGTGTAAACCAAATTAAAGGAGCACTGAAGGAGATACTTGTACGCATTTCTAATATATTTTATGTTTTGTAGTGATGAAACTGAATCTGATCCTGCAGGTTTTTACAATTATCGTGGTCACGGTTATAGACCAGCAATCCACAAGGGACTTCACTCTTATGGGTAAATACACTATTTATTAAGGCACGGTCTGCATAACTAATGTATCATGATGGCCAAGCATAATCATTATTTTAATCTGATACAGTTTATACCAAACAAATTGAATAATACGTAAAGAAAAATATGAAAAGTTGGTGTACTGTCGAAATAGTGTGTAGAAGGTCCAACGTTTCGAGCGAAGGCCCCCCTTCTTAAAGTGAAACGTTAGACCTCCTACATAATATTTCGCCAGTGGTATTATAGTGTTGAATTTTTAATTATTGGTCGAGAGGAGTGCAATTATTTCGTTAATTATATCCGCTCTGTAATAGCTCACAAATTCCGCAATCTTATTGCTTCACAAGAGTACCATTAATCATTATAATCACACCCTTTAGGGGCTGTAATCGCACTCCTCAAGCAACCAATGAAAACTAGGCTTCTATCACAATTGGTAGGGTGTATATGGGAAATATCGAAAGAACAGGCCTGACAAAAATCGTTTTTCGTGACCCCGTCCAGCATCAAGTAGTTTCCTAACATTGGTTTACACATGATACTCCTGTAAACCAATGTTAGGAAATCGACCCGTGAGACACTGTCACTTAATAGCACAAAGTAAATGGGAATCCACGTTTTGGAGAAGATATCTACAGAGTAAAATAAAGAAGAGTTCTTTTGGTTCGAGCATTAAAAAGACTCTATACAATTCTCACGTTAAAATTATGCTTATTGATTAAGACAATTTTTTCTTGCAGTTCCATATCATCGTATTACGGCAGGAGAAATCGACATCGCAACAACCGCAAGGGGCAAAGCTATTATCCGTATTATTAAAGGTATGAATAGCTGTATAAATTGGATACAACAAAAACATTTTTACTGCAAATTTGCTCAATCCCCATTTTATGATTCTGGAGATCGAAAACCGTATAGTATACGGATCTTAATATACCATTTATTATATACCACTTATCTTAAACCTCCTTATTTCGTAATTTGTATAATTTCCAGCCAGTATTTTTAACATACCGGTAATCAAAAGGTTACAGGTTCGATTCCTGTCCTGGACTCATCATTTTTCTGAGGATACGAGTTTGGCGATCGCCCATGTATCGTCTGTCTACTCCAAGTTCTCCCACATTCACTACAGCAGTGTATCTTATAAACACATACTATTAAGTGTCGAATATTAGTATTTTTGGTTATACCAATTGTAGTCAATTGTGTTTTTTGAATGACTTTATCTTTTGGAAAATGTGCAGTCAAATAGCTTTTTTCAAATATAATTATCATTTATTCATGATGGTAACCACTGGGTGTTTTTTTATTTCAGGAAAATGAAATGGATCTACCATCATGACAATATACCAGCTATTATTTGTTTTTGTAGACATGGGACCAAATTATGTTCTAATTAGATTTGTAAGCATTCGTTATTAAGCATTAAAAATTTACAAGCATACATTCTTCGTTTCTTTAATTTTTGGTTTCTAAAAAATAGTTTGTAATTGTTATGCCAAGCACTGGGCAGGAACGACTTTATCATTTGTGTTCATAATGTATTAAGGATCCTTACGATATTGCGCTATCTAGATCTATTATCAATATTATACTGTTTAGTGCATCCACTCTACCAATAACATTGCTTGTTTTCTTTTGGTCGGTTTTCATCCACGTCCGCATAGAAAAACGTGCACTACGCTGGTTTAAAGGCCCGGTCACACAACACAACGATAACGATACGATAACGATAAAAAAGATCGTTCACCTATAAAATATCTGTTGGTGGTCACACTACAACGATAACGATAAAATTATCTTTGGACGATAACGATAACGATTTTAAAATCGCTCACCTGTATCACCGCTTTTGTTTACAATTGAGATTTTTGTACTTTATCCATCATTAACCGCTTTCACCCGTGCTACTCCTTGTTATCACGCATAACAACAGCATGCTTGCTCGACATGCAGTATGATAAATCATGGAGAAAGAACAGCTAATTCTGGAAGTGCAGATGAATCCCATGACAAGTCTCATCCTATGTTTAAAGATACCCGTAAGAAAAAAGACATGGAACGTAATTGGAGCGAAGATTGTGTTCGTATGACGACAGTTCTCTCACTAGCGTGTGGAAGCCTAGAATCATTAATCTGATGCACCCAACAACGTCGCACTTTCTTCTTTTGCTTTCTTTTTCGTCTTAGTAGCAGCAATAACACGAGAAGTTCTTCGTGATCAGCCATTTTGGCGCACTATTTGAAAAGGTTGGCGGCTTTTGTTTCGTTAACGATTTATCGTTGCAGTGTGACCGCGTCAGTATCGTTATCGTATCGTTATCGTTTATCGTTATCGTTGTGTAGTGTGACTTAGCCTTAATGCTCTTGTAGGTAAACCGAGTTTTTAAAATGAATAATTGAGAATAGAATTTTCCATATAGCGCTAACAAAATGGCAGCAGCACTGGCGCTTACATGAAAATAGCGGCAGCTTAAATGTTCGATAGACAATAACTACAAGAGCCATAATCCTTGTGTTGTTTGGATTTTATTGGCATAAATTTAAAAAAATTTTGTGGAATAGGGACTAAGCGATAGGGACTAAGTTTGCTCCGGCTTATGCAAATTTTATATGGGATACTGGGAAAAATACTTTTTGGAGACATGTATAGTTGTAGGCCGTTAGGTTGGTGGCGCTTTTTGGATGATATTCTCATGGTGTGACTTCATAGCAGAGAGAAACTTGATGAGTTTTTGGGACCATGAATTCTTACCATGAATCTATCAAGTTTATGTGGGAGATCAATGATAACAAACTTTCATTTTTGGATGTTTTGGTATCTTTAAAACGGGGTATTTTTACCACCGATGTTTACCATAAACCCACGGATACACACCAATATTGAAGGGGAACGCCCTGAAATGGGAGAGGACTGGGGCGAAAGGAGGGCAAGGAGAGCCTGCCACCAAACCCGGTAATTTTCATCACTCTCGGCCGCGTTTTTCTATTGGTCGAAATCTGATTAACATACAGATTTAATAATTTATGTCACTCAGCGACGATGTTTGATTTACCAAAACGAACGATATGGGTATCTAGTACAACATTGTAATGGCGTCTCGTGTAGACGTGCTGTTATGTGCTCTAGTCGTTATTGCGATTATTTCAATCAATAAAGTCCAATTCATAGGCAGCGACTCGCTTGGAATAATGATGAACGATTCCAATGTAATTGTGCCTACAAGGGAAACGTTTATGTACTCATCCTTGTGGAATATTCGTGCAAACTTTAGCACACGAAATCGTGAGCATAGAGTGAAGGCTTTAAGCCTTCTTCTGATTTTAATGTGTGGCGATATTGAAACATGTCCTGGCCCTACAAGATGTACGACCTGCGAGAAATCTATAAGGAGAAATCAGAGCAGTATCAACTGCAATGATTGTCAAAGGGAATTCCATCTCAAATGTTTTGATGAGAGCGATAAAGTTGGTGTTTGTCTTCGCTGCAATGGTTCAGTGAATATGGCCCCCACTCAAAGTGATTATCAAACTGGACAAGGTTTGTTTGATTTACCAATCTTGGAAGGATTATCTAACATTACTAAAGCGAAGGGCATAAAGTTTTTGCACCAAAATATCTGTGGTTTGGTTTCTAAAATTTCACACATTGAATATATTCTAAAGAACTTTAAAGACATTCACATGTTCACCCTAAGTGAAACGCATTTAGGCGAAGAGAATAGTACTTTATTATCAGATATCCCGGGATTTAAATTGGCTTTCAGAAATAGGCTTAACGGAGCTTATGGAGGCGTCGCGGCTTTTATATTCATCACACTCCATGGTATAAGATCGATTTTTCTAACGAAATTTTCGTCGTTGGCTTTTATATCACTTTTTTCGGCTAGTAATTATGCGACGTTCAGATTTATTGTTAGTATTCGCTAATTTAATTCCTGACTTTATTACTACACCAAATGACGTAAAAAGCTGCCGCGTGGATGTGTTTATTAAAGGACATTGGCAACAAAAATTAAGTTTGTCTAATATGAAAGAACTCGTAAAATGATAGAGTAACACCTTTTACAACTTTTCCGTATTTTACTTCGTTTTTGAAATATTTCAGTTTCGGTGATATGTAAATGAGATGGTCTCTGACGTCAGGTGCAGGGCTGGAGAATTTTCACTCATCGAAATAGTAGTTACATCTTCAAGTTTGTTCCACAAATTTACTTGTGCGGTACTAACTCCTCATGACAATGAAAGTTGTAAATCACTAAGATATAAGACATTTTTTAATGAGTGAAAATTCTGTACCCTGAACATGACGTCAGAGACCATCTTATTTACATATCAAACAAACTGAAATATTTCAAAAACGAAGTAAAATACCGAAAAGTTGTAAAAGATGTTACTCTATCATTTTACGAGTTATTTCATATTAGACAAACTTAATTTTTGTTGGCAATGTCCTTTAAGTCAATCAGACTAATTGATGTAATAAGGATTTATGGTGAAGGAATATTTCGAGTGTTGGAATATATACATTTTAAGACCAAACCGGGGCCAGTTGCGAAAAATGCAACTTAGAGGCCTTCCGGCTGGAATTGAACCGGCGACCCTTTTCACAACTGGTCCCGGTTTGGTCTTAAAATGTATATATTCCAACACTCGAAATTTTCCTTCAGCATAAATCCTTAGAACCTGTAGATTAATTGATGTAATAGTTGACCTTCTTGCTTCAGAAATAAGTTGCTTTAAAATTCCAGAAATTCCTTTAGTTTTTGTGTCTGCATTGCGTAGCAACAAAGACACTAAGTTATCGGATTCTTGTGTGTGTGTATGGTCTTGTTTGTGGCAAGTACGTCACAACCGAAACTTTCCGGAGGTTCCCGACATAGTTTCTTTCGCAATGGCGACACATTTTGACCGATTTGCTTGAATCTGAATCACGAACGTCACGATACGCTCATTTGGTTTCGGTATTGGACTAGTTTTGTGCTTCCATAGGTATTTACTGTGGAAAAGTTTTGCGTTCCTTCGCTAAAAATTTGTCCAGTTTGTTGCTTTAAGGTATTTTACTATAACTATTTTTTTGTGTATATCCCAGAACTAAACACTCGCAGCTTGACTTCCACTCGCAGCTATTAAGAGGAGTGACCAGATTTAGCGATGTGTACGCGTGTGAATATTGCTTATTTACAAATATTGAGACAAATATAGAAATTTGTGGCTCACTATTTTATACAAAAGCATATATATTTGTATTTGTCAATTTGTGCCACTGCTATGCATTGTTGATTGTGCTATTGGTCCAGTTTTGCACTTTTCTGCTTCCATGGTACTGTAACTTTTGTGTATACGAAATATTTAATGGGAATACAATCCTGGTCAAAAGTGCTTGGGACACCCTACAATTTCCCGGCTTAAGGGTGCGCTATGACCATTATGCGGCATATAAGTTCAAATTGCTTCTTTTAATACCTGCCCCCCACCCCCCTGATCAATGTTGCATCCAGAACGATGCATGAGTGAAAGTTTGCAAAGGTTCAACATTGAATGGGGGAGGGGGGCAGGCGCGGATTTAGAAGTTAGTCGCATAAATTAGACACTTCATGAACAACCCTATTGGTTATGCTTTTCTTAAGAATAATTCAGAACAAAAACCTATCCAATAGGATTGTTATTCACAGGTATTTTGAATTGCAAATTCTAAATCTAATTTATGCGACTAACTTCTAAATCCGCGCCTGGAGGGGGGCGCTTTTCCAATGTCAACCTATGGACAAGCAATTGAACTCTTTTATAAGTAAACTATATACTTCATGGCCAGCATTAACTTCAATTTTGTAATGACAGTAATTATTTTGTCAGTTTTTTTCATTGACCTCTCTGCAACTACATATAAATCAATATGGAATCCAATGAAACCTGGCTATTATATCTTTATAGACTAGTATGTTCTATGTATCATATACAAATCTCTTAATACTACCATAGCAACCATTCTTGTACTGAGGAACATTTTGTACTAAGTCGTTTATCGTCATCACATTAAATGGGCCAGTTTCTGTCATAATAATTGTGTTTACATGTGACCGTTACATATATTCACATCGTTTCGTGTGCAAGCCAAGCAAGCAGACACATGTACGCGTTGCGCACCTATTTTGTTATTTGGTATAAGAGTATGTTTAAATAATCGAGGTCTCCAACAATGATGACCTTTTTTCTTTCCTTAGCCGTTCGCGTGTTAAATCGTCAAGATATAATCAATCCTAAGATAGTTTTTTGTTCAAGTTGAGTTGAATGCATATAGCTTCTATATTTGACTCCTTAAGATCACGTCTAATTCTCACATACCTTATCTCTTATGTCAATATACATGTAGTTACGCCTCCACTATCAGCTTCTGCCAAGACGCTCGATCGTATACCTATAATGTCCACTTCCAAATCGGAAATCGAATCATTAAGCCACGTTTCAGTCACAGCAATAAACATTACACGTTAATAACAGCTTTATAGTTGAAGTGTATATATCCTGTATAAATATTCCTATTATTATTATGCTTTGTTACTTTGTTTGCATTGGCATTTGTCATTTTATCTTTTTGAAATATGTGTCATCTGCATTATTTTGTTACAGAAATTACCGGTAGGCATGTGTTATTACCTCCGCCAGGAGGTTATGTTTTCACCTCGGTTTGTTTGTGTGTTTGTTTGTGTGTTGTGTGTATGTGTGTGTGTTTGTCTGTCAGCAGGATAACTAAAAAACTATTAAACAGTCTAATACGAAAATTTGTGGAGCTAATGGCCGTAGGCCAAGGACAAATCGATCAAATTTTGGTTCAATTTCGATGAAAATTGGGTGAGAAATTTACAAGAAAGTTTTTCTTGCTTTCCCGGGCTGAAACGAACTGAATGCGTAATTATGCATGTTTAATTTATGCCGCATGAATACTTGATTTTCGCTGGCGCAGGTATGCAGTCTCTGAGTGCCTTCTAGTTGTTAATATTAAGAAAGATATTGAAATCTTTCGCAAGATATATAAAAGGTTTATCAAGGTTAGTGGTCTGACAACGCTCTGGCTCTGGGAAAGTTTTAAAAGCGTTGAATCTTTTACTATCTGTTTATGACATGTGTCGATTATATATTATGAAAATGAAAGCTGAAATTGATTTTATTTACTACATCCCAGTGGGTATGGAGACATTGCAACAACGTTGTTTCAAAGTCGATTCAAAACGTTGATAAGTGGTTGTATTTTGGTTGTACATATAAAAGAATATTTAGACTGGCCGCCATTATGAAAGAGGTCTATGCAATTATGAGACCAATAAAGTGAGCCTCGGCTGTTTTGACGGCAAAAGATACCTCCATGAAAATCGAGTAGACTCCTATATATACGGGCAAACATTCGATAAAAATCCATTTGAACCATCTCACCTAGAGCTGTCGTGCGTGCGATAGGACCGACAGAGTTTATGATACGTACATCCATCCAATTTGACCATTTGAACCATGCTACCTACATACAATCAGGGTGAACGTGAAGTGACCATATAACCTGCATACCCAATTTGACCATTTGAATACAATTTAACCCACCGAGAAGGTTTGTCCAGCAGACCTTGTGTCCATTGCATTTGACCATTTAAAGATTCCACAAAAAGTTGAGGACTTAATGGGGCACTAGCACTAGCAGAGTTTTCACAAAAATCGATTGGCGATGCATGAATCTGCCATTTATTGGAAATTAGTTTGTGAACCCTGGTGTTTCTAAACGATGTGTAATTCTAAAAGATGTGTAAATGTAGAATTCGAACCTAAATCTCGATTTTCCTGATGGATACGCAAGTTGCCTAGTATAAGTTGTACATATAAAGAGAAGATAACTACATACCTAACAGATATCCTATGTTACTTGAAACGTTCCTGGTTTGGTACAATTTCCGAACAATTTGAACGTGAAATTGTGTGATAGTCAGTTAAGGTGCATTATTCGTAGAAGATCAATCCTACCGAAAACTGCTACAGAATATATTCCTACTACTTCTAAAAGATTGGTATGATTTTAATCGTGAGTGCGGTTCTCTCTGTTAACTTGAAGGATAACTACTTTGCATAAGACTAGCTTCAATACAGTATAGCAATAACGAACTGTTTGGAATGTACATATATTCATATGTATATAGAAATGTAATATTAAAAAATACACTGTATAATATTTATCGAAATAAGATATAATATAGATATAATTAAATTAAAATTCAATAAAGTTAAAATATATAAAAATATGCATAAATTCACATAATCAAAACAAAGTTAATAAATTAAATAATATGAACGTACATGAATTAATCACTTGGAAGTTTGTTCCAGCTAGTGTTTTCCTTAAAGTGATAGAAAGTTATATTATTATACCCTCACATATAATCCACCAATCAACTGTCTCTATTAGCATCACGTGCAGGAAGCCCAATATTTTACGATGTAGGGCAGGTTGGGCAGCAACCTTTGGACTGTTTACACGGGCTGTTCACGTGAAAAGCAACGTCACTCGCGTGCTTTTATCTAAATCGAAATTTCATTGGTTGAAGTACTTTCATGCGGAACGTGATTTGTTTTTGAGTTGATGACCAGCAACCTTTTGATTGTTTACGTACGAAGAAATATCTTTATGTTAAGATATTTTGTTCGATATAATAAAATACCTATTGGATTCATCTTCGCCCAATATAACAAAATATTGAATTCTCGACTTAAATATTTTGTATTGGGCTCAGAGGAATCCAATAAGTAATATTGTATGTCAGCTAACTGATCACTCTTATTATATGTGTTAAGGAAGCTGTTCGAATAACAGAAGAATATATTACAATGATCGATGTTAGACGTCATAGGACTAGAACCGAAGTACAAACGACCAGAACGTATAGTTTACCAAATGTTCAGAAGGATGGTGTGCCCGTACGCCCTATTTTGACCTGATCACTTTTCAATTTTAAAAATTCCTTTTAATTTGTTAAAAAGTTCAAAATGCTCAATTTTGTACAATAACATTTTGTATTTTATTAATGCGGTGACTCTATTCACCAACTAGCAATCAATTAAACAATTAATATATTTGCAGAAAAGGTACTTTATTTGCGCCACCACCAATTTATGAAGACGCTCAAATGCAACGAAATATGTACATTTTTGCTTTGGTGATTTAACGTTCAAACATTTCGATGATATTGCTACATGAGCTTCCCTGTCCGGTGTTAGCTAATATACATTTGTTGGTACTTCAGAAAAAACGTTGCTATTGCATAAATGCTATATCGATGATACATATATTGATTTTAATTTAATGTTTGCTATTTATATAGCGCAAATTAGCATGTGTATATGATCAAATGCGCTTTACAAAATCGACAATTTATTCTATTACATTCACTACCTAGTACCCAGTACCCCAATCAATCAATCAATCAACCTTATCTATTTACGTTTATAGTTTTTATCTAACTATTTATCCTAACCGCCCTGTCCACTTCCCTGTGGGAGGAAACCGGAGAAAACCCACGACTTTCGGCAGAGTGTAGACCAAATCTTCCCACGTGTGAACAAATGTCCGAGCACAGAATTCGAACTCTTGACCTCAGATGTGGGGGCAGTGGCGCTGACCACTTGACCACCGAAGCCCCACAGTAGGGACCGGTTATATGAGAGTTTTCAGCCCGTTTGTAACTTTAACCGGACTGAAATTTGCATCGATTATATGGTGATTTTCAACCCGGGCTGAAATCCATATTTTTCGCGGAAATCTTTTCAAAATGGCGCCACGCAACATGAAGAAAATGGCTCTTTTCGTATTTTCGCAGTTCAGTTTGCTTCTTGCTCTTCTTTTTCAACTGAATGGCATGGTGATTGCGTGAAAGCTGTTGGAAGCCAAAAGGAACTTGATTTTGGCAGCATCACCTATCTTCAAAGAGAACAAAGAGTGGTAGAAAAAGAAGATATTTACAACAGCAGCGTTTGAGACGAAAACCAAGATCAACATCGGTGGTAAATGGGAGAACTGACCAGTGGTGACAAAACATTCTGGGAGCTAATGTGCCTGAGACTGCATGGAAGAAGTATTTTCGAATGAGCAGGCAGTCTTTCTTAACCAATACCAGTGTCCTTCAAATAATAAAGCGTGACAACCAGTTTTTTCTCTGTGCTAAGGAAGCGATAATTGGGGGTATTGGTTAAGAAAGACTGCCTGCTCATTCGAAAATTCTTCTTCCATACAGTCTCAGGCACATTAGCTCCCAGAATGTTTTGCCACCACTGGTCAGTTCTCCCATTTACCACCGATGTTGACCTTGGTTTTCGTCTCAAACGCTGCTGTTGTAAATATCTTCTTTTTCTACCACTCTTTGTTCTCTTTGAAGATAGGTGATGCTGCCAGAGGCGAAGCTGGCCGTAGCAACTGGTCATGCTTTGCTAATTTATGTACATCTGCATATTTTGAAAACAATATATTTCTAAAGATCTGAATATGTAAAACGTTTCAAAATTTGCATAGCATCAGCAGTTGCTATGGCCAACTTCGCTACAGCGTTTGGCACGGTCACAAAGACTATTGAAGAAACATTTCATGCAATCAGTAATAAACTAGGCCCAAAATACATTTATTTGCCTAAAAATGAAGAGGAAATGAGGAAAATAGTTTCTGAATTTGAGCTGAAGTTTGGTGTGATATATACAAGCATTTGGGTGCATTGATGACACCCACATCAGAATCAAGAGCCCTTCGTCAAATGCGCAAGATTATTTCAACTATAAGCAATTTCATTCACTCAAAATCTTTATCTTCGTACATGCATGCCACTTTGTAACTTGCCAAGCATTTGATCAGATTATCAACTGTTTCGCCCTTGTCCCATCTAAGACGTGTGGCCACAACAGCCTTCTCAACTGATTTACAGGTAGTTACTATGCGCATGCTCTAATAATTTCAGCCCGGTTTAAAATTCTGATTTGCGATTATATGGAATTTTTCAGCCGGTTTTGTTGAGCTGAAAATCCTGGCCCGGTTGGTAAAACCATGCTGAAATTTCAGTCTGGTTTGCCGGGCTGAAACTATCATCATGTAATCGCAAATTTGTTTTTACATGACTTTGACCACGACGCCGGGCTGACTTTTCAGCCCGGCAAAAGTTACAAACGGGTTGAAAACTCTCATATAATCGGCCCCTTAGTTACCTTGTAAATTCTCTTAACTCATTGTTAATATTTTGGAAACAGCGTCCAACTTTTTCAGACGAGTTGGTATACACAATAATGTTTATCACAAAGGTTCACATGATTTAATATAAGTTTTGACAGCCTAATTTGTTCTACTTGGCAAATGATATCGATATAGTTAAGTGACTAATATAGATCGCACCCTCAAAATCTCTCCAGAGATATATTTAGAATCATAAATCTATATTTTTGGCCAATGGATATGCATATAAAGAGAAGAGCATTGCAGACCTAACAGATATTCTGTATTACTTGAAACTTTCCTGGTTTGGTACAATTTCTGAACAATTTGAACGTGAAATTATGTTATAGTCAATAAAGGTGCATTTTTACTACAAGATCAATCCTACCACACACTGCTGAAGAACATATTCCTACTGTTTCTAAAACATGTTAACTTGGTTCTCGCTGTTAACTTGAGGAGTGATAAGTATTTTGCATATAAAACCAACTTTAAGTTAGCACAATTCTAATAGAAGTAATGAACTGTTAGAAAAGACTAGAACATGATTAAAGTATAAAATACGATTGGCAATTGACTTTGCTCTCTTTAATTAGAACATGAAGTTTATTTTATATTACTAACCTCGGTCGTCTCACAGTCTGATCTTAAGGCCTGTATTGACAGGGCGTATTGTCCAATACGTATCAAGCAAGTTAGCACGTATCAGCACAACACTTTTATATTACTCTTTTATCAACGAGGACTCTGTAACTGGAATACATTTTGCCGTTATTAGTGTCCGGCATATAGTTGTTGTGATTGCCATAACCTATAGATCTCTTTCATAATGGCGGCCAGTCTAAATATTATTTTATATGCGTGTAAATTAGCCTTTCTGGCCTCTTACAAAGCAAAGATTCTTTAGAATTATAGACACACGAACGAGGTCAGAAAGGCTAATTTAAATGAATATAAAAGAATATTTAATTTGGGTACCATTATGAAAGAGGTCTATATACGTATACAGCCAGCGACAATGTAAACATAATGAATTATTTTACTTAAATATAAGAGTTGTAAAAATGAGATAAAAAGTATGTATGGTAAAAGCAATATTACATTGAATAATATTTATATATAAATAAGATATAATTAGATAATAAAGTTAAAATATATAAAAATACGAATAATCACATAATAAAGTTAATAAAAGTATGAATGTGCATGGATTAATCAGTTGGAATATCTTCCAACATAAGTCATGAAAAATGAATTCTTACATCGATTTGTCAACATTTTAGGAAGCTGAAACGTATGAAACTGCCCATAGTGAACTGTTTGTTCCGAAAACTATATTGCAAGTCAACTAACGTTTTTTGTCTTCTGAGAGGTTCGAGTGCCTGGTATAAATATACATATTCTGTATGACTATCCTCAAGTCACAATTTCACTGACCCATATATTACTTCATCGACATTACTATACCCATAGTTACTGTTACTAACATTTGGATGAATCGAGTTCCGTTAACAGTTTTATGTGAACACTTGAGGCAATAAAAATACGCAAAGCTAACGTTATTGTTCATTTTCATTCTATTTTGCAAAAAAACTTAATAATCAATTTAATGTCTAAACTAATCATAATATATACGTAATATATTATACGTAATATATAATACGTAATATATAATAAGTACATGTGGTGTTGATATTTAGCACGAAATACAGCCTTATTGTACGCAGAGATAATAATGAAGCATGGCTAATATCAAGTGCGTTGTTCTTCCATTTTATTGCCTATGATGCTTTGGAAAATTGATATAATAGTACAATTTTGAGGCAACACTTTAGCCATACGATTATCAAGCGATCAGAGATTCTGTTCCATATTCAAATATTAAGTATTTTGTCTCGTAGAAAGGACAGGCTGCAGGTCAATTACTTAAACACAATATTGGTTTTCTGTCATCACACGTATTTAAATATCTAAAGTCCTTCAAACACTTAAAAATTCCTCTTGAGTAACCTTTGCCGGACGAAAACTGAACAAGTAGCGTGTATAAAAGGCGAGGATTTCAATGGGTTTACCACATTGGAGAAGCAGGATATTTCTATCTCTCACACAAGCAAGATAAAAACTACATGATGAATTTAACGTATTTCGTTTTTGCTATGGCAGTGATGTTTGCTTTCGCATGTGCACTGCCAATCGAAGAAGACGATGAAAAAAGGTAAAGAACCAATAAGTTTTATGAACATTTAAATCGAAGTTCTTTGAAAACTTTTTTTAAGAAATAGCTCATGATGTAGCCCTGGAAATTGTGAAACGAGTTTTCGTCATCACGAGAATATAGTGTATAGGTGATGCTGGATGAGAAAGAATCGAATACTCGTAATATATAACGCGACACTTCGCATGGATATCAGCTATGTCTACAGGCTAAAAATCTAATTCGCTGAATCGATCTATTTGGCTTATAAAACGGTTTATAAATTATTGTGGAAACGGGGCTGCTCCATATTAATTCTTAGGTAAAATTTAATCTACCGCCATAAATTGTATCCGATATTTTATTGGAGTATTGTGTTTCAAAAAGCACTTGTTTAAGGAGAATATATTTTGCATCAAACATGGTAACAAGTTACTGTACTGAGGGAAACCAGATTGTTATTGTTTAATAAATTTTCAGTACAGACTAAATTATTTTGATTTACAATGAATAACAATATATAAACTATAGTATATAAAATATGAAAAAGTATATGTCTATAAGGGTTAATATTATAAAAGTTATAAACTCGTAACATTCTTTGTTAAAACAACGAGTCGCGTGCAGGAACAAAGCTGTTGGCATTACGTGATGTTCTGATTTCTTCTGATTTAATTATTTATTACACTTTTACAGATTACTGTAAAATCAAATGCTATTTCTACATATTCCTATACATGCACGATATTGATTAATTAATAACAGCTTATTGTCAAATTGACCAAGCGCGAGCTCTGTACAGTGAAATATTTTAGTAGGGACCGAAGACCGACCGAGCGTAGCGATGCGATGATTCGTACAAAAACCGGAGTTCTGATACTCTCTGTACAGACCGAACAAGCGAGGTCAATTAGCTATTTGTTATTTTGCCTGAATAACGAGAAATTTTGTATATGGTTTCGCTAGTAGGCATGTATAAGATTCAGTTTTCCAAGCCGTATAAATGTTTTGATTCCATGTCACTTGATCAGTTTACTTCACGGTGTTCGTATATATACTTTGTTGTTACTTTATGAAGTTTTAAATTGCTTGCTGCATAACTGTTTAAATCCTCCAAAGAAATCCTCCAATTAAATTCTCCAAAGAAAACCCTACTTTTTAGCGTAATTGTTATTGGTTTTCGGACATTTTGGCCAAATATCTAACAGTCTTTTTAAGGTGCCTAGCACTGCAAATACTGAATTTAATATATTCTACATAAACTGAATAGTTGAATGTCAAAATGTTTTATGATTTGAGTGCTGCGTTGATCTTCTATAACGGTTTGTTTGATTGTGACACCAAATCGGGAATTTAGCTTTCTTTTCTGCTTTCAGTGTGGTAGACTGCTAAAGGATTTGAGTTAAAAAAAATATTGAAGAATATATTGAATATAGCAGTAGAATATTGTATCCGAAATTATGACTGATTGACATCACAATATTAGCATTTCGAAAAAACAAACCTTTATAGAATAATCAAACATTATGCCATTGAACTAGAATCTGTATCAGTAATGTACACCGTGTTTGGCGATCTAGGCACTTTAATAGATCGCGTATACACTCCGCAGTATTAATTACGCTAACTTATTATGATTATTGCGTATTTGTAGTATGGACGGCTGATCTTTAGTACTTGACTTCTTTTATTCCAAATGAAGCAAAACCTTTTATGTGATGTATTTTTATAATGCCTGGTAAGTGGCAATTCATTCAGTTATGCTACTGATAAAATAAAGCAAAAACTTTCGAGAATTATCTGTCATTGATGTCTATGGAAAGCCCATAGTCTACGTTTTAGCAATTGTAATTCCAGTATTTTATACTTTAACTGACTCTTCAATTTTGGTAATATTGTTATAGCGTCGAAAATGAAGCTGATCCATCATGGTATAATCCCTATTATCGACCAGTATATCGGCGCCCAGCCCACCAAATAAAACCTTACTATTACGACAGGTACTGTACGCCAAATTATTCAACACATAACTTCATAAATGACGAAACCATGCAATTTATCATAAACGTTTCTAAATCAATTATATAAATAAACGGTTTTAGCTTTGCCTGAGCAATTTAATGCTAAAATGGTGGCGTAACTAGAAGCATAAAATATAGGAGAATAAAAACGTTATTTCATGAATACAAGAACAGGGGTGTAGGTAAAACATGGCCCTGGCCTAGGCTTTGGCCCATTGTGCCAGCATAATTTTTAGCATAATGGGAGCAAAAAAGCATAATTTCTAAAACGAGCACTGCTCGAGCATAATCGTAAAATTTTAGCACTTTTTTAAGCATAAAAGGTAATATTACTCATTTGGTAGTCTAGAAAGTCAGAAACTTGTTACAAGACCGCTTTCATAGTTTCACTTTCATTGTGGGCAGTAGTAGTGCAGACTGTGCACTGCAGTACACTGTACACCTGAACTGCCGAGCAAAAAGCCTGGGAACGAGCCACGAGGTTGTAAACACTACTGCCAAAATGGCGTCAAACATTTTTTGAGTTGTTGAATTTATGTAAGAATCTGTGAGAATATCGAGCATTTATGTGAGAATATCGAGCATAATTTGTGAATTCTAGCATAATTTTTAGCATAATTAGGCAAAATTGAGAGCAGTGCTATTAGCATAATATGCCAATTTTTTTAGCACAATGGGCCAAAGCCTACCCTGGCCTATCTATGGCCCTATCTATGGCCCACCTGTTTTTCCTTCAATTTTGTTGGATTTATGTTTTCTACGTTTTCCTTGCATGAAGATATTGGGGTTGTTAGAATACATTTCATCATAACAATCTAGTTGCCAACCCAGAAACTAGCGTTCCTAATAGCAGAGCAAGGATTGGATTGGGCCATGCTCGTTTTACTTCCGCGTGAACTTTCCATTGAAAATGGTCCATATGTACCTCTTATACGTATTCCATATAAGGAAGTGGCCTACGAACATATACAAGGTATTGACGAAAGCACTGACGAGCAAATACATTGCCCTTGTATTAGCCCACTGGATGCGGGATTACTCGGTCTCTTTCTTAAATTAACTATTATCCTTAATTCACAAATCGCTCTGAATTAAGGATAATGGTTAATCTAATGTTAGAACCCAACCACAACACAACAAAGATCCTCACCCTAACCACCTGCCTAGTGGGTTTTCTAACCCTAAACCCCCGGCAAAATTTTCTCCATCCCAAACCCCCAGCCGTCCACTGATCCACTCCTACTTGGCAAGCATGTATTGTGGGATAGTAATTGACTAATAAACGCATGCGCGAATCTCATGATCGCCTCTAAATTAACCATTATCCTTAATTTAGAGCGATTTGAGAATTAAGGATAATGGTTAATTTAAGGAAGAGATTGTGTTGCAACAACAGTCTAGTATACCCAAAAAGTCGAAATGTGGAGAGAGGACTGGGACAGAGTTTTGCCTTAATTTCGATAATTGTAAACCAACCCCAAACCAACAAAGTTCCTAACCCTAACCTCGCCACCTAACGAGTTTTTTAAGGGTTAGGGTTAGAAAACTCGTTAGGCGGATAGTTAGGGTTAGGATCTTTATTGTTTTGGGGTTAGTTACAATTATCGAAATTAAGGCAAACTCTATCCCCAGTCCTCTCTCCACATTTCGACTCTGCTATTAGGAACAGTTTCTGGGTTGGTAACGAGATTTTTATGGTGAAATGTATTCTAACAACCATAATATCTTCTTGGAAAACGTGGAAAACATAAAACCAACAAAATTGAAGGAAAAACAGGTGGGCCATAGATAGGGCCATAGGTAGGGCCATGGCCCAAGCCATGTTTTACCTACACCCCAAGAACAGAGACCTTAAAACTATCAACATTTCTATACATTATATTTAAAAGTCTTTTATTTAAAATTTATTGATTTTTTACTGCAGTTCCGTTTAAAATAGCCGTTAAGGCGATTATTGTAGCATTACTATATAACAATTAGTCACCTCAGTCTCGGTGATTATCGGTGAATATTTACCGAGCCGCGAAGCGGCGAGGTAAATATCACCGATAATCACCGAGACTGAGGTGACTAATTGTTTTAGTAGAAATTCACAGGTGACTATCAGAGAGAGAAAACTGAAAGAAAGCACCCCTTGCTTTTATATAAATATTTTAATTATTTTATTTGTTATTTCCGGAAGTCGCGCGCATCGTGAGATCACATGATTTTACGAAATCAACATTCAACAGAATATTAAAACGAACAACATACGAACCTAACGAACGTGCTATACTCTAGTGCAAGTAGAGGCCAGAATGTGCTTAAGAAAAAGCGATTTTGCTGTCAGATCAAGCAGAACTACAGAGTGTAAGACTGAGTTAAAGATTGAGTTAACATAAACGAGCAACTGTTGAAAATGCAGACGGAACTTGTTTTTGCTTGTTGAATGTTAGTACAAAACCGGCTTCACTTTTGTCCAGCTCAAAGTTACCTTGTCAATCAGCATTTTTTACCAGGTAATCAATGACTTTTTCAGCAGATTTGGTTTAATTGGTGTTTCTTGGCCGATTTCCGAGTAAAACTCGTCGATAATTCTGTGTATATATCAGCATTCTGTCTCGTACAATTTTTGGATATATAGTTTCACGGCTGCCAATGTTTTTTCTGAACCGTATCACCGCTATTTTTCCTTCACTGACGGAGCTGCTTGAGGTAGGAACTAAAACTTAGTGTTTTATTAGTCTCATTGAATAAGTAATACTGTCACAGATTGACATTTGTTTGTTGTACGGAGGATGACGGTCAAGACTGCAGCTCGGACTGACAACAACTGATTTGTTTTTTGTTAAAACAGTCTGCAGTCTTTTTTCGGGCAGAAACGTAAAATATTGAAAAGCATTTGTTTATATCTTCGACAACCATGCTAATAAGCTTTTAAATGTTGTCTTAAATGTTTGTTGTTCAAAGTATTATGTTAAATAAAGTTTTTTTCACAAAATTACTTGTTGTTTTGATCGTGTCGCCGATTGCCGTCGACACCACCATCAAGAGTTTATAGCTATGAAATTAGAAAAATTCTTATATCTTACCTCGAAAACGTTTAACTCTATATTGAGTTGTTTCTTTAGTTTGTTTTTGAATAGCATTTTCTTTAGTTTCATTCGCTTTTTCGTACGTAATATCGATAAATCGAGAAGCCGCCATTTTTAAATCGCTGAAAATGTGATAATCACCTCGCGCGAGGTGACTATCACAAAATAGGCCGTCCATCTCGACCAATCACGGCACGAGAAACTCTATAGTCACCTGTCAATTTCTACTAAAATACTATATCCATCGTTCTCTAACGTCTTAGTGTAAACCAAATTAAAGGAGCGCTCAAGGAGCTGCTTGTACGAATTTCTAATATATTTTATGTTTTGTAGTGATGAAGCTGAATCTGATCCTGCAGGTTTTTACAATTATCGTGGTCACGGTTATAGACCAGCAATCCGCAAGGGACTTCACTCTTATTATGGGTAAATACACTATGTTTAAGGGCAAGGTCTACATCACTAATTATGATATGGCAAAGCATAATAATCAGTTCTCTTAATCTTGTACAGTTTGTACCAAACAAATTTAATAATGCATGTCTAAAATAAGAAAGTTGGTGTACTGCCGAAATAGTGTGTAGAAGGTCCAACGTTTCGAGTGAAGGCCTCCTTCTTAAAGTGAAACGTCAGACCTCATACATATTACGCCAGTGGTATTATAGTGTTGATTTTTTAATTCATTATGCGCATGACAAAATTACTACAGTACATTCTGATTGATCGAGAGGAGTGCAGTTATTTCGTTAATTATATCCTCTCTGTAATAGCTCACAAATGCCACAATCTCATTGGTTCACAACTTCACATCAGTGCGATTAATCATTAATCGAACCATTCAGGGGCTGTTTTCATTTCCGTTTTGGTAATTAACAATAATTTAATTCAATTACATAAATTGAATGCGGATTGTTCATACAACTTACACCTTTCCCTATCTTTTTACTTAAAACAAACCCACAAAAAATATATATTTTGTGTGGATAGTTGAGTTGATAATATAATAGTGTAAATGGTATAATGTAAATTGTTTTAAAAAAGCTATTACATTAGGGGATATAATTAACAGTTAAAGTGTTTATGAAACGAAAATTGAGATGACATTTTTATTGATTTATTTGAAAGAGCTCCTCAAACGATAAAGAATGGCGTTTGTAGTTCTTCCATACCTTATCTCGTTCTCGAGTTATTCAAGATTGTGTAATATGACCGATGACGTCACTAGTTGTACCCACCATATGACGAATCAGAAAATGAAGCATATCTTCAAAACTATTGAACAAAATTCCTTGAAACTTTGCACAAGTATACAGGTCACTAAACTGAATAACCCACCTAAACTTTATCGTTGCCATGGGAACAGATTAGTTCCCAGACTCCTTTATTCCTCTCATAAACTTGTTTATATTCTGCGTTTTCTAAACCAATATTTATAACTATTGATCAGTGAGGGATATTTTCAATAGTATTGCCAACAAAGCAGAGCAACTTCGAGTCAAAATCCGTTTAGGGCATAGTGGAAAATAGAAATTTTTGCTGTAGGATGAAAGGTCTGGGAACTAGTGTATATTGCTATGGTAATGATAAAGTTGACGTGGGGATATTCAATTTAGTGACCTATATATTTGTGTAAAGTTTCAAGGAATTTTGTTCAATAGTTTTGTAGATATACTTTATTTTCTGATTCGTCATAATGATGGGTACAACTAGTGACGTCATAGGTCATATTACACAATCTTGAATAACTCGAGAACGAGATGTTTATGTTTAATGTTTAATATCACTTCGCCAATAACATACATAGATCACAAAAATATAAAATTACAAAGGAACAAAAGAAAAAAAAAAGAAAAAATATACAAACTGGTTGGCTGGATAGTAGCAGGGGGAAACTAAATTCCCATATTAAAGCTGCTCTCCTTACATGATGACAATAAACAAGATAATAAAACAAATAAACTAAATAAACAAAAAACAAATAAAACTGAAAACAAAAATATAAAATCAATTACTCACTAAGATGTTTAAGGAGTGCTCGTTTAAACGAGGCAAGACTAGGGGCATGCATTACACTGGCAGGTAGAGAGTTCCAGTCATTAATGTACCTATTAAAAAAAGAATTTTTAAAATAGTTTGTTCGGGATGCATTAGGCCTAATTTTATAGTCATGATTACTTCGTGTCCGTGATTGTCCTATCACATCAAAAAAGTTTGAAGGATTAACATCAATGTATCCCAAAACGATTTTGTACATCTGTACTAAACACAGGTATTGACGTCTACGCTCCAAAGAGATCCATTGTAGCTCTTTCAGTCTATCCATGTATGCTTTGTGTGAACCACACATCAATCGGGTCGCCCTTCTCTGGATTCTTTCTACAGCATGGATGTGTTTAACAAGATACGGGTTCCACACCGGACAACCATACTCCAGTATTGGTCTAACGAGCGCTTTATATGCAGTGGAAATTCCCTTCACATTACTGGATCCAAACGTTCTTCTCACTAAACCTAGGATCTTATTTGCCTTAGCGCAAATTGTATTAACATGAAACTCCCAAGATAAGGACTGCTCGATCCAAACACCTAGGTGCTTATGCTGACTCACTGCTGACAGATCTTTATTATCAAGAGAATACTGATGGATTATTGGGTCTCGTTTCTTCGTTATATGCAACATTTCGCACTTTTCCTGCTTCAGAGTTACAAGCCAAATTTTGCACCAATTAACAACAGATGATACGTCCTCTTGAAGCTCCAAACAATCTGGCACTGATGTAATTTGCCGATAGAGGACCGTGTCATCAGCAAACATCTCTAAACTACAGGTCACAGAAGAAGGGAGATCGTTAATATATACCAAGAACAGCAACGGACCAAGTATACTGCCTTGTGGTACGCCAGATGTTACATCCAACCATTCTGATGACTGACCTTCGATCACTACACGCTGCTTCCGAGTAGTTAGAAAATCCCGTATCCAGTTCAACAACGGCCCTTTGATCCCATAACACTGTAACTTAAAGAGTAGGTGCGAGTGAGAAACCTTATCGAACGCCTTTGCAAAATCAAGGAACAACACCTCAACTGAGCCTAGTTTGTTAAGGGTGGAAAACCATTCATGTAGAAGTTGAAGTAATTGAGTTACACAAGATCTGAGTTGCCTGAAACCATGTTGATGCTCACTCAATAACTTTAGGTCCATAAGGAACTTCGTAATATGCTTGTGAATAAGGCGCTCTAATGTTTTCACAATAATACTTATCAGTGAGATAGGTCGGTAGTTATCTGCCATAGACCGCTTTCCAGCCTTATAAATTGGAACAACATTCGCTATCTTCCAATCTTCAGGTAATTTACCCAAATCCAATGAATAATTAAATAAACCCGCCAACGATGGAGCCAATTCTGAGGAACATTCTTTAAGGACTCTTAGGGGGATACCATCTGGACCATTTGCTTTATTTACATCAATCGAGCATAGTAAATTAGTTATATCTTCCGCAGTACAAAAGAGTTCATCGATAACATGCTGGGTGAAGGGGACTGTATTATTTTGAAGGTTGAATGACTCTTCTGGTATCCTTTTATTAAACACCGAATGAAAAAACGTATTTAACATCTCCGCTTTTGCAACATGCGAATAAGCATACTTCCCAGCGTGTTCGATACGATTCGCAATGCTAGATTTCCCTGTCCTCGCTTTAACAAATGACCAAAATTTCTTCGGGTTGGTACTCACTTCAGCAATCAAATTGTTGACATAATTTTGGTACGCTTTGTTTAGTTGATCTTTCACAGTGTTACTAAAACGTTTGTAAGTGGACCATTTGTCCGGGTCCCCAGAGGATTTCGCACATTTCCATAACCTTCGCTTTTTATATTTTTATAAGATATTATAAGATATTTTTATATTTTTATAAGATATTAAATAACTACAAATGCCATTCTTTATCATTTGAGGAGTTCTCTCGAATAAATCAATAAAAAAGTCACCTCAATTTTCGTTTCATGAACACTTTAATAGAAATGCTATTAATGCCAAAATCATATTCATGGTTAACAAATCGACCTCCAGCTTCGCGCTCGGTCGATTTTGTAATCACTCGTATGAATTTGGCATTAATAGCACTCTGGGTATTGCAACCAATGTTACCATGGTAACAAAACTCAAAATGGCTGAAATCTATACTGGATTTGTTTTGAATTATTTCTTAGGATTTGTAAAGTTTTAAGTTGTAATTGAAAATGCTATCGAAATATATTAACATATGAATACGGTACACGTAATTCGCTCAGTAAGGTACGTTCGTATTTAGTAAATAAAGTTGACTCTTTCGGAAAGATGAATGTGAAAGATCATTATATTCTAGTTATTATTTGTGGTTGTATAGCTAACAAACGTTCAGATGAAAAGAAAATGTTGACAATTGGGACAACAACGTGATTTTGTCAATGTGTATATCATCACAAATAAGTAAATCATATGATTGTGATATTTGAAAATTGTGCCAAATTGGCCTAATTGTTACTATTGATACACTTGTTCGTATTATTGTGATGGTGCACATGATATTACCTTTCACATCTCAACGAGACCATGTATCGGGATTTCAGATTGGCTTAGTTCTGTTCGATTCTTTTTACCGTGATATATCGTGGTATTATATAGAACGTGGAATTATATTACAGAATATTGGCTGTCCCAATATTTTGGTGCACACGCATATTCCGGTTGTATGTGTAAATGTTACCCTGGAGTGGCGTTTGAGCGAAAACTAAGCATTTCATTGAATTGGGTATTAACTTAACCCGTGTCACTTAATAGGACAAAGTAAATGTGCATGGAAATCCACGTTTTTGAGAAGATATCTGCAGAGCAAGAGTTCGTTTGGTTTGAGGATTAAAAAGACTCTACAATTCTCACATTAAAATTATGCTTATTGATTACGACAATTTTTTCTTGCAGTCCCATATCATCGTATTACGGCAGAAGAAATCGACATAACCGCAAGGGAATACAATCCAAACATCGCAATAACCGCCAGGGAGGCTACCATCCGTATTATTAAAGGTATGAATAGCTGTATAAATTGGATCCCACAAAAACATTTTTACCACAAATTTGCTCGATCCCATGCTTATTTACAACATTTTATGATTCTAGAGATCGAAAACCGTATATGGATCTTAATATACCATTTATAATATACCATTTATCTTATATAACGTAAACCTCCATATTTCGTGTCTCATTGCAATAATTTGTATTTCAGTGTGATTTCCTAATTGTGATTTTTGTAACCATGAATCAATACCATCAACATTATACAATCTATTATCATTCTTGTCATTTAAATTTTCAGCTAATATTTTTAATATTAAGTGTCGAATATTAGTATTTTCCGTCATACCAATTGCAGTCAAGAATGACTTAATCTTTTGGAAAATGTGTAGTCAAATCATATGGCTACCAGCTTTTTTTCAAATATATCATTTATTCATGATGGTAACCACTGGATGTGTTTTGTATTTCAGGAAAATGAAATGGATCTTCCACCGCATGGCAATATACCAGCTATTATTTGCCTTTGTAGACATGGGACCAAAATATGTTCTTATTAGATTTGTAAACATTCTTTATTAAGCATTAAAAATTTCCAAGCATTCATTCTTCGTTTTCTTTAATTTTTGGGTTTCTAAAAAATAGTATTTAATTGTTATGTCAAGCACTGAGCAGGAACGACTTTATCATGGGTGTTCATGATGTATTAAGGATCCTTACGATATTGCGCTATCTTTAAGAAATAGAAAACATTTTCCGTGTTTACATACAGTTATATAAACACGAGTGGAAGTTTGGGAGAACGCGAAATCATGAACGAGAACGCGATGTCGAGTTCTCCCAAACTTCTACGAGTGTTTATTTAACGTATGGGAACACGGATAAAAATGTTTTCTATTTCTTTTATAAAATAACCAGTAGAAAGCAAATAAAATGTACAAATATCTTTTTTATCAACACGTAAATTATCCTTGCTGCGTATGATGGCGTCGTGATGGCTAATTGATGGCATTATGATGTCTAATTGATGGCATAAGATGTCTAATTGATGGCGTATGATGGCTAATTGATGGCGTATGGTGGCTAATTGATGGTGTATGATGATTAATTGAACGTAGGATGGGTAATTGATGGCGTATCACGATGGCGTAATCCATCCATGTTTTACATAGCCTGATATAAACACGGTAACTGATCAATCACAGCGCGCGTGAGACACGACTTATTTTATAAAGATCTATTATCAATATTGTACGGTTTAGTGCATCATTCGGTCGGTTTGTACCCAAGTCCGCATAGAAAAACGTGCACTATACGCTTGTTTAATGCTCTTGAGGTAAATGAATAATTGAGAATATAATTTTCCCTATAGCGCTCTCGAAATGGCAGCCGCACGGGCATTTACATATATCGCTGTCATACTTTAAAGATCTTTATTAAAGGAGCGGTGTCACCTCGTGCGCATCTTTTCTGCGCATTGCAAACTTGAAAACGTCAGGCTGACGTTTTCAAGTTTAGCATATCCAAGATGGCGTCCACATCTGGAGGATTCATGCATGGCGGCAGACGCGACAATTCAGGGCGAAAAAGAAAGCACGATAGTGTAGAAAGCCGACGAAAGTCATGGAATAGTCAACATAAAAGAATATATTTATTGAAAAATATGTTTGAAGCATGGAAAGATGCAAAAATCGTGGCAGGATACAGCTCATGTTGTGACAGTGATTTCGCTGCGCATCTGTTATCCTTAGAATATCGAAGAAGGTAAGGACAATATAGTTTTAATACATGTTTCAATTAGATTAAATGTATAAGACATTGGAATAAACGTATTGAAATTTGTATTATTTAACGATTTTAGATCGGATCCCAATCAATCGCAGCGACAAAAACAAAGCCGAATGACTCAACAAAGTGCAGATCATGGTACTGATATTGGCACGTGTGATGTAAATATTTCTCAAGGTACGTAATGTCAATGCATAATGAATATAAATAGCAAGGACAAGTATAAAAAGATAAACGATTTAACGAGCCATTAAAATGAATCTCTAAGTTTACACAAAGAATATGCAGAAATTCAGCTTATTAGAATCCCTTTTGTTATGTTTGTATAACCCCATTTCTTGTTTACATTCTGCTGGCAGGCATATTGTAATTAACAAAACGTTATGTTCTCATTTTTTAATTCTACAATATATCTACCGATTCACGAAGCCTTTGTGGTGCTTTCGATGACCTATATCTTGCCAGTAAAAATATAAACAATTGGTCTATTTATATGGGTGTACTGTCTTGCCCAATATTAAATATCACTTTGTCGGCATAACCTTTATTATGAACTGTCTATGTTCATCAGGGCATAAATATAGATTTTGCTCATCCCACCAAGTCAATGAGATTTATTCCAGCAATCTCCAGGCAGCTGCTTCAATTTACGCAAAAGTAGAACGCATGGCAAAATTTCTAAATCTGGAATTCCTGTCCAAGTCAACCTATTATAGATTCCAACGGCTGTATTTGGTTCCAGAAATAAACGAGTGGTGGTCTTGGATGAGGGGTGAAGTGATCAGGAAATTTTCTGGAAAAGATGTTGTTGTTGGTGGTGATGGCCAGTGTGACTCCCCAGGGTTCAATGCCAAGAATCTTTGCTACTTTATGATGGAGGTAGAGTCAAATTATATTCTTGACATTGAAGTCTTGGATAAGAGACATGTTGGCCTGATCTCCACAAATATGGAAAAAGAGGCAGTTCGTCGAAGTCTTGATCGAGTTACCAAAGAAATGAAAGTGGTTGAGCTGGTGACTGATGCATCCACATCTGTGAAAGCATTACTTGGTAAGTTATAAAATTGAAAAATTCAACTTGATAATCCCATCTTCATCTAGGATTTGAGGTAATATATTAATATACATGAAATGGATACTGATTTCCTTCGTGTTATAATACCCTAGGTTATAGATAGCACACATACAGTACAACTTGGTCTATTTATTTTATTGATGAAAATTACTTTTCAATTTCAGAATCCCAATATAAAGATATAGTGCACAGCTTAGATGTGTGACATAAGTCAAAAAGTATTAAAAATGTCTGGCGAAGGTTTGTATATTAGACACATGATTTAGCATAGAAAACAACCTGAGGGCACTCAGATACCGCATACCCATCCCAATACATTAAGTCAAGTAGTATATATTATTAATATCAACTTACAGTAGCGTGATGTGCATTATAGTTGGGTAAACCAAAGGCGATGCAAAAGATTAAGGATTGGTCATCTCATATCATCAGACATTTCTGGTACTGCTCCAGTGAATGCCGACAAGATGCCACCACCTATGACGATGAAGCACTAAGACTTATGAAGGTATTTATTTGCTTAATTGTTTGTGCACTACTAAATAGAAATTCACTAACAAAGGTGGTTGTTAATGTGTTTCATATTTGTTTAGGATAAATGGATTGGATTGCTGCATCATATTTGCAACGCGCACCAGTGGCTTGGGGGTCAATGTGGCCATGATGATGATGATGATGATGATAACCATGATGAAAGTCTCTCCTGGTTTGATCGTCGCGATAAAGACTTCATCGAGCTGCAAAAGGTCATTTTGAATCCAGGCCTACTTGCCAGTTTGAAGTACTACACCCGTTTCAGGTAAGGTGAAAATGAATTGTCTGCTTTTCTTGTACTTTCACCAATTTTAGCCAATAATGTCATAATTTACATGTACCAAAAACCAAATGGAGTAAGTGGAAGTTTTTGATATTTTAACTGTTGTAGGCATACTGGTGGTATCGAGTGCGCAAACAGTCTTGGTTTGGTTTACACTCCAAAGCGAACACCTTTCAAGTAAGTTTTTGTCCAGCAAAAAGTTTTATATGGTCAAATGCTAAATACCATTTTACTGGGAAATAATATTTAAAATTGCAAATGTTTAGGTATCAAACATACAAAGCAAGGCGACAACTAACAGCCATAGACTGGAATTTCCATCTTGGCCTTAAACAGATGACATCGCAGTCTGGTGAGGATATGGTGACAAGAAAATATAGCCCCAGAACCAGAGAGTGTGATATCAAAAAAGTGAAATGTGCAAAAGGTTATGAATATATCCCAGTGCTTATTTCGCATGTGTTAAGGAGGAGAGTTATGGATGTTGATGGCGTTACACAAGCGGTTGATCTAAATAAGAGTGACCCTTCCCCCTTATTTCGCCAACCATTGCTCATGTACCACCACCACCTACAAAGGAAATTGCTGCCAGAAGAAGCAGATTTGTAAAAAAGTAGACAGATATGGAGATTTTGAAACTACAATATGCTTTCAATAAATTCCAGTTGGTAATGCAGCACAAGATATCTTCTCTACTTTAACCTATTAACTGGCAGTACTCTTCCACTGCCAAGTAAAATCATCTGGCGTTAGACAGAGTAAAATACTCTGGCGTTAGACAGAGTAAAATACTAAAGTAGGCGCATCTGGGCGCATTGCCAGCTGATGGGTTAACAAGAGACACTGGCAGATAGTTTTGTTAACTCATTAACTGGCAATACTCTTTCACTGACATCTGAAATCGTCTTGCATAGACAGTAAAATACTACAGTAGGTGCATCTGGGAGTATTGCCAGCTAATGGGTTGAATGTAAATATTTTGTTGACTTTTCATAAGAATTTCTTTTCATATGGTGGTGACACTATGTATTAAAAGGTTTCCCATGAAATAGATATATTGTGCATTATATGTATTGTACAAAATTCAGCATTATATACAAAACAATGGTAACTCTGAATATGAACATTCTATTGACATACTATAAATAGATATATATATATAAGATAGTCAAATGTTCAACTCTATATAAAATGTTCATACTCAGAGTTACCATTGTTTTGTATTGTAACCAAGTTTGGTGTAATGACTAATTCTGAAAATAGATATATTGTGTGCTGTGAATATTAAATTATACATTACTAGTGTTCCCTATACCTCATGTAAATTCCAGTAATAGATGGAAATCGTTCCCTGATGCTCAGTACAACACATGAAGGACAAACTCGTCTATTTCCTTTACCGAGATGACCGTGGCGAGCAAGAATAAATTGTCTGTATGCTGCTTTTCGAAAAGCCCTGGTGCTAGCTATCTTCTCTGTCATTTCGTATGTCACTTGTATTCCTAATGCACAACTCTAGCACATCCGGGTCAAGACACAACTTTGTGAATCGAGAAGAAGATGTTATGCATTTCTTTCATTTGCAACACTTATTCGCAATTTCCTGTGGCATTGGGTGACATCTGCCACAAACACACCAATCTGGCACACCACCTGTTGCAGAATCCTGCACTTGATCTGGGTTCTGTGGGTTATTGGAGTCTTGGGTGGTTGGTCCACTGTCTGCTTGTGGTCTATCATCTGGTCAAGATCTTCACTCTCGCCAAGGTCATCCTCCAGAATTAGCAAGGTGTCAATATAATCCATGCTACCAATCCCTCCGTAAGCTTCGAATAGCAAGCTTCCTTACTAAAGCATCATCTAGCGTTCCGATGAAATCCTGAAATATTATGAAATAGATCTGGATGACATTTACAGGTAAAATGCAGTACAGGTACGGGGAGTACAGGTCCCTGCATCTATGGGAGTACAGGCCCCTGCATCTATAAACCCCTTCATGTATCAGCCTTCAAAAAATGCTTACGAACAAATACAAGCCTTGAGGGTAACAAATGGGGGAGTTGTACCACCATCCAAAGAGTCTATATATATTATATATAATATATAACTCATATATTTGCCATTATTTTCAGTCCTTTCTATCATCAAATATACCTCACATTTCCACTGCTGTGTTTATTGTTATTAGTCTGACACAACATAAAGATGTATGTGTATTAATTTCACATAAAAAAAATGGATAAGACAACTGAGCATGCATTGGCCCTACATTGGATTCCAAAGACTGATCTCTTATTCTCTTTATGTCAAGAATATTGCACTAAATTCATAGTTTTAGCATTTTATTCATTATTGTATATACACACACTAAAATTGAGTGCATCAGTGTACAAGCCTTGTTCTAAGTGGGGATATATTTAAACCAAATTTAATCGAACCAAATCGACACTTTACCTTTACATCTTTATGTTCCTTTTCCCTCTGTGCCTCCTCGGACTCAGCTGGATTGTGGCTTAGACGAAAGCCTTTCTCTCTGCCCTGCTTCGTACGTGTAGTTTTTCCGGCTGCTTGCTGTGTATTAGTAATATTACCCCTGTCATCTCGCTCCCTTTCCAAGTTTTCTGCCATTGCCTAAAACAGAATCACACAAGAAATCGTCAAATTTAAGGCTTTCGTGTAATCATTGCAATAATTCCAATAATACATTGACAGACTTACCCTATTCTTGCAACGTTTATTGCGAGTACCGCATTTGCATTCATCTGAACATTCAATATTACTTCCCTTGCATGGACAGCCTCGAGTCCCATTTTCTTTTCTCTTGACACTGCAAGAACTCTTACAATCGCAATGGCTTGCCTATATAAAACGAAGTCATCGTCAATTCAACAATTCTCCTCTATATATGCAAATATATGCACATTTTTACCTACCATGTTGACAGTGTTTTGCTTCGGTTGTCGTTCCTCTGATGGCGGTAGGTTATTCCGATTGATTTCCGACAATTTACGAAAATATCTGTTATGCGCAGAAAAGATGCGCACGGGGTGACACTGCTCCTTTAAGATCATTATAAACCTTATTCCAAAATGGCGCCAATTTAAAATTATATTGTTGCATATACATTAGCCCTTATAATTAACTTCGTTATTGTGTATGTAATCCTAAAGAATTTATCTGCTGAAATGAGGCTATGCAATGGCTAATTTAAATGCACATAAAATAATATTAAATTGACCGCCATTTTCGGAATAAAGTCTATAATGATCTTAAACAGTTGGCTTCATCACATTTCACGCCATAGTGTTTGAAATACGTATGCTATAACCCCTCGGCCGCGTACTATTTGACGTTTTTATATCGTGGTGCTCAAATCTTTTACATGAAAATAGCAGCTTAAATTTTCAATGGACAATAACTACAAGAGCCATAAAGCTTGTGTTGTCTGGATTTTGTTGATATAAAATTTAAAAATTTTTAAATAGACCAAACCGTTTAATTTGCAGTATACAGTATGCATCCCACTGATAGGACATGGAAACAGATGTTGTTTCGACGTTGGATTGACGTCGATATTGAGTCGTCCAATTTCAGTTAACCAGCAAACATCGAAGTTGTTTCGACGTTTTCTTTTCGACCACATCGCGACACAATTTATATATATCTCCATCGCGTTGTATATTAATTACGTTTCGTCTAATTTCTCGACGAGATATCTCGACCATTAATTTATTGATCTAGATGCAAAGGACTTTGATCAAAGTTAAGCTTTTGTCTAAGCTACTCCACTTTCTTATGAAATTGACACATATTCCTCATTGCGAAGGTTTGGAGCACTTGGAAGCTTTAAACAAGGGTAATATTGGGTGCTCTGACCACTGAGCTACTGAGGCCATTGCCGAGAGCCTATATAGTGAACGAGTTCTGTATATATAGTGGTGGTAATGCCGGATAAGATTCTGGGCATATTACAAGTAATATTTGGCATTTTACTCGATGAAACTACATGTTCCAAGGATTTATGGTGAAGGAAAATTTCGAGTGTTCGAATGGACCCGTTGCGAAAAATGCAACTTCAAGGTCTTCCGGCTGGTCCCGGTTTGGTCGCACGGTTTGGTCTTAAAATGTATATATTCCAACACTCTAAATTTTCCTTCACCATAAATCCTTATAACTTGTAGTTTCGTCGAGTGAAATGCCAAATATTACTTGTAATATACCCAGAATCTTATCCCGGCGTTATCACCACTATTATACAGAACTCGTTCACTATGCCAGGCTCTCGGCAACGGCCTCCGTAGCTCAGTGGTCAGAGCACCCAATATTACCCTTGTTTAAAGCTTCCAAGTGCTTCCAAACCTTCGCAATGAGGAATATTTGTCAATTTCATAAGATAGTGGTTAGTTCATATTCATTCATCGCATTTAAATTCATATATAACATAACAATTCATATATAACTTTTTCCTCAAGTTATGTTATATATGAATTTAAATGCGAGTGCGATTCTCGCTATGTAGGTAGAACAACTCAAAGGTTGAGTGACAGGATTAAGCAACATGTTTCTAGCTGTATTAGAAATAAAACAGTGCCATTACAACAACAGCCTTTGCGACATTGTCGCTCATTAGTTACAACTTGGCAATCGGTAAGCACCTTCTGTCTTGCGCTGATGCCTATTCTAACTCTAATTTTAGAATTCTCTCGAAGTGTCGGTCAGCTTTTCCAATTAAAGATAATGGCGTCCGTATATATTAAATTTAATGATCCGGATCTTTGCAGACAAAAGGAATTCGTTTTCAACTTGGCGTTATTGTCAGATGTCATCCTTTACGCGTGGGGTGACATTATCTGATTATTATTCAGTTTTTCGATTATACAAGGGCTCGTGTTTCTAATTTTCAGTTAGCAGACGTAGCACTTGATAAGTGGTCTGCCGAAATGCATCGTGCTATTTTATTTTAAGCCTATTTATTTCTCAAATCTTTAAACAGTTCTTTTAAGAACTCATTTCTTTTTCCCACCCTTTGCTCCAACATTACGCCATTGTTAGTTTTTGGTAAATGTGTTTAGATATATAAGCAGTTTAGATTTCAGAACCTTCTGAACTTATTACGGCATTCACCATGATTAGTACATTTTACAAAGCTGTATTTATATTTATATATATATATATAGTATATGTAAAATCTAAACTTTTACAGATGCCGTAATACTGTGTTTCATGCCTGAGGCAATCATCAGACGACTAACTAACATCAACGTATTCACTGAATTCAGTGTATCGAGCACTCTTACTTATTGGGATAGTGGCCATGTTTTGGTCTATTCACTATTAATTATATATATATATATATATATATATATATATATATATATATATATATAATATATATATATATATATATATATATATATATATATATATATATATATATATATATATATATATATATATATAATTGGTCTACGCTGTTGCGAAAGTGCTCGATGCGTTGTATAGCAAAGCGCGATACGACCATTTTCAGTCTGAAGAGTACAACACCATTTGCGTGTGGCACGCAACTAACTATAGTAATAAAATGTCTAGTCACAACTGTTGAGTCTTTGAATTTTTACTATATATATAATATATATATATAGTTCAATTTGAAAACACGTGTTTCGCTGTACTACCGCTCATCAGAGCAGTATGGAACAATCTGAATATATTATATGTGCGAAGGCTTGTATATGGACGAGACATCTGGGACAGTGACTCACTTAAATATAGTATAATATCGATTATCGGCTTCCATATTTTAGGGGATATAAACAGAGGAAAACGTAAGCGAAACGATGTAGGAACAAAATTGGAACGTTTTATAAAATAAAATAATCGGCGTTCCAACGTCACTGCGATATATATATATTCTGTTATAGATATTCGTCGTTCAAAGTCCAAATTCGACGCTGATTCAATTTACATATACAACCAAAATACAACCACTTTCCAACGTTTTAAATCGGCTTTGAAACAACGCATTAAAACTTAGTAAAAATAAGTATTTACTCTAGTAAAAGATTCAACACTTTTAACTTCCCAGAGCCAGAGCGTTGTCAGACCACTACTTGTAACCTTGACTGTAAACCTTTTATCTGCAGGCTTTCATCATGCATATGCCTACCGGTAATTTCAGTTGTAACACAAAATAATGCAGATGACACATATTCTAAATGACACACTCTATTCATTTTATAATGACGAATGTCAATGCAACAAAGTAACAAAGACAATAATAATAGGAATATTTATACAGGATATACACACTTCAACTATAAAGCTGTTATCAACGTGTGGGAAGCTGTTATTAACTTTGTGTAATGTTTGGAACTTCCGCTAAACCCATGTTTATTGCTGTGACTATAAGACGTGGCTTAATGATTCGCTTTCCGATTTGGAAGTGGACATTGATATGGACACGATCGAGCGTGATGAGACTCATGACGGAAGCTGATAGTGGGGGCGTAACTATATTGATATAAGAGACAAGGTATGCGAGAAGACGTGATCATAGAAGCTATATGCATTCAACTCAAGTTGAACAAAAAACTATCTTACTCAGTGGTTTGTGTTTGTCGAGCACCGCATTTTAGCGTCAGAATACTGATTGGTTATATATTTACGATTTAACACGCGAACGGCTTAGGAAAGGAAAACCGATCATGATTCTTGGAGATCTCGATTATTTAAACATATTCAGTTATACCAAATAAAAGTACTACACCTTTTGCCCTTCATTACCGGAAAATAGAATTTCATTTTCATTAATGACATTTCAATAACGTTTATGGACAATAATTTTCGCGAAGGAATATTCATTTTCATTGTTCGCTATCTCATTGCGTAAATTAGCATTTCAGCCTTTTTAATATTCTTTAGTGTCTTTACAAATTCAATAACGCGTTTAACAATAACATGAACATCAAGAGAATTCCAATAACAATGCGTAATAGTTAAGACAGCATATCACAAAAGTGTTCATACACTATAAAAACCCGTCTTCAATTCATTCAGTTGGGTAGAGCAGACATGCGTCGAAGAAGAAATCGTATCCCGAACGTAACTGAAGATCCTTCAGAAGATTATTTTGCAGTTGCAGATACTCTGGGTGTGAATAGAAGTACTGCCAGAACTCAGAAGCATTGTGGCGAAATACAATCGTGAAGGACGAGTCAACGAAAGACCGCGTGATGGTCGAAATAACGTTGAAGTCGAAGAGGAGATGAAGGATTGCCGAAATGAAATTGTAAATGAAAACTGCCTCTTAACCTTAAACAAATCAATGAAGAGCTTCGAGGAAGATTACCAGATAAACCGCCTGTATGCGATAGGACCATAGCAAAGACGCTTATACGGGTAAAACTAGCCAGGCCGGTGCCAGCTGAAAGAAACAGACCTGATGTGGAGAGACGGTATGAATGCCAACTGGTTTATGACACAAGCGGTGATAAACCACTGGGTGTACATCGACGAATGTGGATACAATATTTGGACTGCAAGGAGTTGTGGAAGGGCTGTAATCGGAGAACGAGCGTATAGTCAGGTTGTGGTCAGCGTGGTAGAAATGTCACGATTTGTTTGGCCATATCACCAACAAATGGTCTTGTGTACCACACAGCTCGAATTGGCGGGATCAACAGAGGTTTCAATGCTTTTTTGATGGACGTTGGTCGACGGCTTAACCAAGACGAACAAACATTTCTAATTTTTGATAATGCCCCTGCTCACCGTAATGCAGACAACCCTGGAGAGAACACGGAGATCGAAATGCTACCTCCCTATTCGCCCTTCCTATATCGTTGAGGAAGCGATAAGTGCCTTAAAAGCAGACATTTCACGTCCTGTCATTCAACAAAGAATACAAGACAGAAAAAAGGCCTGAAACCAAGGCATACCACTTGGAGAACATCGGCAAAGAATTCTGTTAGAAGCTGCTCAAAGGAATATGAATACCATAACGCCTGCCAAATGCGGACAAATTCAGATTTATGCAGACGTACATACCACGATGTCTAAATCATGAAAACATTGACGGTTGATTGTAGACTGTGTATAAGCATTGTTATTGGAATTCTCTTGATGTTCATGTTATTGTTAAACGCGTTATTGAATTTGTAAAGACACTAAAGAATATTAAACAGGCTGAAATGAAATTCGAACAATGCTATTGATTTTTAAGTCGCATGCTAATTTACGTAATGAGACAGCGAACAATGAAAATGAATATTCCTTCGCGAAAATGATTGTCCATAAACGTTATTGAAATGTCATTAATGAAAATCTAATTCTATTTTCATGTAATGAAGGGCAAAAGGTGTAAAGGAATTTCTGGAATTTTAAAGCAACTTATTTCTGAAGCAAAAACGTCAAGCGGCCCGACCGAGGCCCGCCGCCCAACGATGTTGTCAGCTGACTAATTCTGTTCCCATATTCCTTTATTGTTAAACCACATTGGGTGGAACGGGGTCCAACCTACTGGCCCCTTAAAAATGAAACAAAGCAAAAACTAAAAGATGTGCTCAGCGGTATATTGTAGTCTTTGGGCTGTAAAATACAGCCGGGCGTTAGGAAGACACTCGGTTAGAAAATTAATTAGACGGGGGTTAGGGCTAGGGTAAGGGTTATTTTGGGATAAGGGTTATTTCGTGCTAATAACCCTATAATTTATTGGTACAATGCTAAAATAATGCCAATATTTTATTAGATACAACTTCAGGAATGGCTGTCCATTTTGCAATTAATCTGACGCGATAATGAACCGCTGACCAAATATATAATAATATATATAATACACCTGATAAATTTTAATAATTCAAGATAAAATAAAAGTTTATCCAGTTTTTATTTGATTTTGTGGCTGCAGCCTTTCCTTCCCGCTGCTCTGCCGGTTGTTGATGCATGCTAAAAACAACTATTATCTGAATGAATCACAATCATTGATTACAACTAGAAATACGTATACGCAACAACCCCTTGCCCGCTTACTGTTTGAAACTTGTATAGCGTAGTTGCTTACAGTACTTATTTTAGTTCTTACTTTTAGTTGTACTTGAATTAGACAATAGCCCATTCATTTGCCAAACTGAATAGACTTTCAGTGGACAATATCTCTTAGAGTTTTGTGTTGTCTGAATTTAATTGCTTCATAGAACATCAAAATAAATAACTAAATACATTAATGGTAACAGTTGGTATAAACAGACACTATTGGCAGCTGTTGAAGGAAGAAAGTACATCTTTAACATAGGGGTGCATATATAGTACAAATGTATAGGGCCCATTCAAATTAAGGCGATGAAGGACTTCTGTATTCGCAGGCAAATTCAAATTGGGTTTACTAAGACACATATTAGGGATTCTACCCCGATTGTTGGTGTGGATAGATTATATACAGTAATTTGATAATTCTACCCACATTGGACTACTGCGATGTGGAGCTGGCAGGGATGTGGATAACTTAATATTGATTTCTCTCGAGAGGTCTCAACGCAGAGCAGAGATCTTTCCTAACTCGGTACTTGAAACTGATTTGTTAATAGAAATCCTAGGATTGGTTACCTCTTGTAATTAGAAGAAAGTTACATTGTGTAATGCTAGTTAAGAAATTATGTGAAGGTATTTTCACATCATATCTAAAGAACTAATTCCATCTCAATCAATCTGTTCATACATACATGTTAAGCACCTTATCAATTGCCTTAATTGACAATCTGCAGGATATACAACTTTTGAGATAAAATTAGTTTTTGTAACGTTGTACTGTACATATATGAACTGTGTTTATATTTGTAATAACTTTAATTTGTTAGGAAATAAGACCGCCATTGATACCAGTGTTAGTATTGAAGGGGCTATCCTGTATAAATATTATTGTATTATTATTATTATTATTATTATTATCATTATTATTATTAATATTATTAATAACAATGATGCCTAATGCAGATATCATACCCTCGCCCGGCGCGAAACGGCCGAAGGCCTGAGGGCTAGGGTGATAATATCGACCGGCGTTTAGTCCCTTATCACGCGAGATCCAAGCGATCCCTATCTCGGATGCAGTTTATATATTTATATATATTGAAGATCAACCGTCAACGGCCCATGCGCGGCATCGGAAAATTTGGCCCTGGTAACTAGATATGGTAAATAATAAATATCTGCATTTGAATTCGTGTTTTGTCGGGTTATACGGTGAATGAAGATTTGAGTTCAAAAAGATCGTGAAAAGGCAGTGAAAATGCAATATATCGTCGTCCGAAGATGTCAAGTTCGTAAATGAAGTTCGTAAATCAAGTTTTATACGTGGCGTCAAAACTAAAGATTCTAAAGGTAAACCCGTTTTCGGTTTTTTAAACCTGTTAGTCAGTTACAAAGATAGTTTTGCAAACATGTCCGAGTATGTTATTCAGGCTTTTATTTGATGTGTAGCATGATTTTCTTGCGTTAGTAGTTCAAAAGATATCGTCGTGACTGAATATCTAAAATATTTATACGGAGTTTGTCAATCCAATCCAAACGTCGTCGCTTTTTTCAAGCTGTTAGGTATCAGTTACAAAAATATTTTTGTAGGTATGTCAGAGGCTGTTAATCAAGCTTTCATTAGATATGTAGAATGAGTTCTTAGAGTTAGTACTTCAAAAGATAGTGTGGTCGGAACATTTCACTTTTGGTATGTCGTCATGGCAACCGAAATTTAAAATTATTATAACACCAACCCAAGTCAGTTTTAGGGTTAGGATTTGGGTTAGGATTAGGATTAGGGTTAGGATTAGGGTTAGGATTAGGGTTAGGATTAGCGATTATTTGAATTTCGGTTTGTTGATATATCGAGAAAGCGCCAATCAGACATCACAAAATCACTCTTTGCAGGGCTTTCGCTCAAAATTGAATAGTCCTTACATAAGATATACCAATAAATTATGTGCTTTATTATAATATTGCAGAATAACAAATGTTAATACAAATTTTGAATGGCAGATTTTATACTTTTATTTAAATTATCCATCACCATTGTTTCACACGGTCACTTTGCAACCCCATCCACAATGGAATAATTGCAATACTTGTTAATTAGCTATATAGTGAGTACCAGTACTGGTGGTAAGGATGTAAAAAAGTACAGATTATAGCTGTATTTATACTGCAAGTCTATAGGACCAACCAGGACTGGGCCTGGCTTACATTTTACTCACTTTAATAGTGTAACCATACTGGCTATAACAATCAGCATTTATGCTCATCTGATATTATGGCATATGCCCTTCTGGCCAATGGCTTAGTGTGTCTGTTTAAATTCACCTTTATCCTGGATAGTAGGTCTGGACAGTGCCAGTCCTAGGCTTTCAATGTATATTTTACACAGCTTTTGAAGGATAAATACTGTATAATGTATAATTGGGTAGGTTAACACTCACTGTGTCAGGGGAACATGTTAGGATTAAACAAGTGGTATCACCCCACTGACAAGAAGCAGCTGAAAGGAATTTCATCCTGAATTAATATATATATATTGGTGAAACAATTAGATTAAGCAATATCATTCTGGTTTTTTGGGGGGGCTTTTGTCATTTCAATTTTTGAAATTGTGTTACCGGTACTTGAATACCATTGAAATACTGGTACATGAATGTGCATAATTATATAATATTAATAAAAGTTAAGAAACAGAAGTCTTCTAAAAGAATAAAAGGTTTATCAGACTTATCAATTTGGTCTAGGATAAATTTAGGTATGGAATCTTTTGGTATCTGCTACTAACAATTAGACAATAAGGAACATGCAGATTACATTATTACAGTAGGGTACATGTATCTGCTTATACTGACAATTAGGCAATAAGGAACATGCATGCAGATTACATTATTACAGTAGGGTACATGTATGTACAAGGTTATGCAGTCTCGTGAATACAATTGTACTTTGAGTAAAATTATGAGTATGCCACTGTTACGGTACTGTAAACATGCATGTTGAAATTTATTATTAAAAGCATAACTGACATAATTAACTTTAATTATGTAATATATAATTAATAAAATTATTATTTAAATTAATAATTATTAAAATTAATTATTAATTTCAATAATCAATAATTACAACAACCAACCCTACCTGCGAGACAATTGTGTTGGCAGACTTTCCCACTTGGGTTCTGTTCAGTACACTACCCACAAATTGCACCCAAAAAATAAGCAGTTTGAAGTTCAGTTTGGCAATATTAAAGCCTCAAACAGTAAGCGGGCGAGGGGTTGTTGCGTACACGTATTTCTAGTATTTTGGTTAATCAAAAGCCATGTACGTTCAACAACGCATGGCATAAAACCTATATTCAAGATGACATGCCTAGCATGCTTGTTGACAATGATCTAGCTGACACAGTACTTGTTCAATCCCTAACAATTTCTGCTAACATAGTGAGTGTCAACATACCCAATGTCAACATAATCCTATACCGGTATAAGCAAAGGTCGCCCAAGCTCGTTGTCTGCCAATCTGTGTTAATATTGGAATTTATTATTGTTATATATATTTATTATTATTATTATAATAGATGAAAATATCCTCTCATTTTGACAAATCGAATAAATTCCAATATAAACACAGATTGGTACACAACGAGCTAGGGCGACTCTGGTATAAGCTGTATTTTACATTGCAAGCATGGGACCAGCATTGTCCAAGCCTATTATCAGACACAATCAGTAATGGCCCACTAGCTAGGCCAGCTACTGTAGGCCTAAAATGTTCCATAATGGATGGTGTAAACACAGATTATTTATGGAATACAGACCAGTATCTACAATACATGGACGATCGTCAAGCTCATATCCTGAGAAAAATTATTCCCTTTATATCCAGGACTCAGAATAATTTTTCTGAGGATATGAGCTTGACAATCATCCATGTATTGTCTGTCTACTCTGAGCTCTCCCTTACTCACTACAGCAGCGCACGTATCAACACTGACCAGTATGCAGTAATGCTCGTTTATACTACAAAATTGTAGTCCAGGAAGGTCGTAAACAGAGCTATAGGCTGCATGTTTTTGCACCCTTAACTACCAGCACTGTACAGTATAGGCTAGTCATATAGAGGGCAAAATTACTCGAATATAATTGGCTAATGAGGAGAGCATTTTTCCTAAATTCAGGGCAAAATTACATGTACCTGATTGGTTGAGATGCCAGTGGGAAACACTTAATATGTTATTTTACTTGTAAATCCAAGCTCCCCTGTTCTCTTAGTCGATGTTTAACTCAAAAAGGTGGTTGTAATTTACTTTCAGTGGATTTTTCACGCTTGGTTTTGACATTTAGCTGGCTTTCTCGTGTTGTTGACGTGTGTAGCTAACCTATTTATGAATAAATTTTGCCCTCTATATGATTAACAGGTAATCACATGGTTCCTCGTAAAATTGAGGTTTAATTTCACTTGTGTTTTCAAAGTTTCACAAATTGCCCTCGTCGCGAATTTTGTGAAACTTTGAAAACACGCGAGAAATTAAACCTTAATTTTCCTCGGCCCCATGCAATCATAGTATTTATAATTTTATTAACTCTTTCCTGTCCGGCCCAGTCAAAAAAGGTCATAGAAGACCCCCAAGTCGTCAATCGAAACACACGGCACACGGTAACGCAACATGGTAACATGAGATCCACTCACTGCACGCCATGTTTGATTTCATTTCATAAACAACTCTGCGATTGGTGGCATTTTGAATTTGGCAAGTTGGCTGAACCGCTTCGCTTCGCATCATTGCATGTAGTGAAGCCATGAGTTCCGTAAAGAATATATATCAGACGTCAAAACAATAATTACAAATTCAAGTCTGTGGTGTCTTGTGTTTGCTTGAAGAACGAAGATCTCTTTAGTATTGGGACACTCTTAATCGAAGAATGAAGCAGCTCGGCGCTCAAAGTTCGATATGAATTCGACGAGCAAAGATGAATTTCGAGGCGCAAGTTGTTAAATTACATGGTAAGAAAGCCTATTCAGTTCGCCGTTTATATCCAGTTTCTTACATATATTTTAACAGTCGTAGAGTTAGCGCAGTTTTCTATCGTTTAAATGATCCCAGTGTGTTGAGACAGGCCGAAGTAGAGTCTATTTCAAAGAGATTTGATTAACGATTAACGTTCGGAAAATAGCGAAGATCGCCAACATGGGGCCGATTTGGTCACGATATTTGAAGCTTATGCGTTCCGAATTCGTTCCGAACGCGTTCGACCGCGTTTCGAACGCGTTTTTCGTTAGGTTAATTCTGAGCATTTTAATCACGAGTGCAGTTCTCTCTGTTAACTTGAGGAAGGATAACTACTTTGCATAAGACTAGTTTCAACACAGTCTCCACAATCCAAACATGATTGAAGTATCAAACACGACGCGTATTGAACCGTGCCAAAGCACGGCGCGAAGCGCCGGCCGAAGGCCAGAGGGCGAGGGTGCTAATATCGACCGGCGTTTAGTCCCTTATCACGCGAGATTCAAGCGGTTTCTGATCTCGGATCGAGTTTATATTTTATATTTATATATATATATATATATATATATTATATATATATATATATATATATATATATATATATATATATATATATATATATATATATATATATATATATATATATATAATTCAATCTACAGACACGTGTTTCGCTGTACAACAGCTCATCAGTGTAGCTTGGAACAATCTGAATGAGTCTGACTCGGTAATTATACACTTGCGATCGTCATTGACAACCGCTTGTGGGACAACACCGGCAATCAGAACATCCAGATAGCGTGAAGTGCGCATGGGGCCAGAGTGCTCAAACTGCCACAAGGGTAGTGAGCGTTGCATATATATATATATATATATATATATATATATATATATATATATATATATACAGGCCTGAATATAATTTTTTGGAGCTCGCCGGACACGATGTGCGGCCACAGAGTAAATCGGCCGGACAAGACCACTTTTCTGTCGGATACGGTTTGTTAATTTTATCCCCGAATCGTTTTAGCATGACACTAAATAATTTTGCCGTTATGTAATGCAGTGTGATAAATGTTGTACATTAATAGCCTTGTCGCCAATACAGCGAACAACGCTGTTAGATCTCACTTGTGATCATAAAGCGGTTACAGGTCATGACTGTGTTGACTGCGCATGGAATTCACAATGCGTGATACGTGTGAAAAATAATTTTGAGCCACATGTCATGTGGTCGATAAATATCAAAGTAGCTGGATTGTCATATAAACGTTTAACTTACTGGGAGGCAAAATTTGGTCTATAAGTGGGAGAGTCGGCCGGACATTGATGTCCGGCAGCAGCTCCAAGCTGCCGGTCACAAGACGAATTAACGCCGGACAATGTCCGGTGTCCGGCGGTAATATTCAGGCCTGATATATATATATATATATATATATATATATATATATATATATATATATATATATATATATATATATATATATATATATATATATATATATATATATATATATATATATATATATATATATATATATATATATATATATATATATACATGAAAGTATACAATGTGCCCTACCGGCTATCACCATAATGGCTTTATGGTAACTGTGGACTTGGGACCCACTATGTACGGCTACACATTGTTGGATTGCATTGTGGAGTCACCAGAGTGCTCAAACTGCGAGCAGTGAGCAATGCATAATGCAAACAGTAAACGTCTCATTGAGAGAGACTCTCCGCCCAATCCATGAGAGTGCTCAAACCACATGAGCGGTGAGCGTAATATATACATGAAAGTATACAATGTGCCCTACCGGCTATATATATATATATATATATATATATATATATATATATATATATATATATATATATATATATATATATACCTATATATATATATATATATATATATATATATATATATATATATATATATATTATATATATATATATATATATATATATATATATATATATATATATATATATATATATATATATATATATATATATATATATATATATATAGAAAGGATTTATGGTGAAGGAAAATTTCGAGTGTTGGAATACATACATTTTTTTAAGACCAAACCGGGGACCAGTTGCGAAAAATGCAACTTTAAGGCCTTCTGGCTGGGAATTGAACCCGCGAATATGGTCAACGGCCACCGGGCGAGGGGAATATATATCCATCACTGAACCACCATTTGGTTGGTTGCCCTGTTTACGGGGCAGAAAGTATGGCCAAAAACATAGAGAAAACACCAACAATCAACGCGAAATCGGCTTGCTAAGAACAAAACAGAGCGATACTATTTATCAAAAGACCGCGGACACAGGCGACAAGTTGTGCTGGCCCAGTCAAAATGGGTCGTACAAGACCCGGCTAGGTAAGTGACAGTTAAATAATAGCCAATAGGTCTGGATATTTTAATTGGTAGTATATACACAAGCTTTCTCTGCTATTGTTATGCTTTTGCTTTCCCTGCCATTGTTATGCTTTTGCTTTCCCTGCCTTTTGCTTGCAAAACTCTGTTTTTAACAGTCCTGGACAACACCGGTCGGTGGTCCCTGAATGTAAGATTATTACTATAGGCGATAGCCGAGTGTTTTGCTAGCTTCTCGAGTGCCATTATAATTCGATAATCACACAATACAAGGTTTTTTATTTCTTTTATAAAATAACGCCATTGAATTTACAATAAAGCCATTAAAAATACAGATTTAACTATTATTATGTCGCGTTGCTATGTGCGTTGCTAGGAAAACACGTTAGCGATTTTAGCGATGAAAATGTACTCAACGTTGCAGTTAAAACATTGTGTTGTGTTAGTACCTGGCAACACACGGCATACAACATTATGCTGTATGTGTATTTTGGGACAATAAAATAGGATTCTGGACATACAAATTAAACAGCTTTATTCCTATGGGTTATTTTATGATTGGGTAGGTTGATGCAGTCTCACTGTATTAGGGGAAATGTTAGGGATTGAACATTGTGTCAGCTCACTTGCGACAATGCATTAAACAGGCAAAGGGCATGTCATCCATTATGGATTAAACAAGTAACTGGTATAATTTAGATAATACATAATGTTGCATGCTCTGCTGTTGCATAGGCTAATTGCATGGGTTAATTACCATTGGAATAAATATGGCATGTGTTAATTGATATGGTGCATGCATACACTGATAATTATTGATAAATATTTTACTCCACTGGAAGACCTCTATTGCTATCATAATAGCAATAGAGGTCTTCCAGTGGAGTAAAATATTTATCAATAATTATCAGTGTATGCATGCACCATTGGTCATCCACAACCTATAGGGATGTGGTGAATTATTGCAGATGTTGGATATTATGAGAGTCATTACGAACCATAGCTGACATAATACTGTTTATAAGTTAATTATTTAAATCATAAACAATTGGTGTCTTACGCAGCTATATGTGACAAGTTAATTCTTTCTTGGTGACCGATGGTAGTACCACATCAGTTGTTCACATCAGATGTGTTTGATATGCAAATCAGAGGTGTAGCCAGAAGGGGGGCCGGAGGGCCTGGCAAAATTCCTGGCCTCCCTTAGAAAATTTGTAATCTTGGGTCTTCATTTTCCTTCACTACGCCTTTCTTCACTACGCTATGGGGCGAGGGGTTGGTGCGTACACGTATTTCTAGTATTTATCCCCTCGCCCGGCGCGAAGCGCCGGCCGAAGGCCGAAGGCCTGAGGGCGAGGGTGCTAATATCGACCGGCGTTTAGTCCCTTATCACGCGAGATCCAAGCCGTTCCTAATCTCGGATCCGATTATTTTATTTATATATATATATATATATATATATATGGTCAACGGCCACCGGGCGAGCGGAATATATATATATCCATGAACTAACTTGGCCTGTTTACGGGGCAGAAAGTAAGGTCAAAAACATAGTGAAAACACCAGCAAACAACGCGAAATACGTCTTGCTAAGAAAAAACAAACACAGCGATACTATTACGTCAAAAGACCGTGAACAATGGCGACAAGTTTGGTGATGCTAATACAATATTAAATGTGACTACAGATAAGCTGCCAGGTAAGTGAGTTAAATAATATCCTATAGGTCTGGATATTTTAATTGGTAGTATATACACAAGCTTTCTCTGCCATTGTTATGCTTATGCTTTCTCTGTCGTTATGCTTTTGCTGCCAAAACTCTGTTTTTAACAGTCCTGAACAACAACGGTCGGTAGCCGAGTGTTTTGCTCACTTCTCGAGTGCATTATAACTCGATAATCACACAAGAAAAGGTTTTTTATTTCTTTTATAAAATAACACCATTAAATTAACAATAAAGCCATGAAAAATGCAGATTTAACTGTTATTATATGCGTTGTTATGTGCGTTGCTAGGAAGACTTTGTAGCGATTTTAGTGATGAAAATGTACTCAACGTTTGCAGTTTAAAATATTCTGTTGTGTTAGTACCTTGATTAGTGTTGTATCCAGGTGTTCTTTGAGTTACTTTTGTGATTTGAAGCACTTAAAATACGTCGAAACAACAAAATTTACGCGAGGAACACGTTATAGCTTATGCTTTTAATATTGAGTTATAATGACACAGTTTTTGAGCTCAATGAACTAGATATGAATGTGTCAGCTCAGCCACCAAGCAGGTGAAATGCACCTTGATCATCCTGATTATGTTTATGTGGTGATATAATTTACTCTAATACATGCATAAATGTTGTGCTTTTAATTGTTGTATGGGCATTTGTACATTTAGTAGTGTTTCATTGTAAACATGCATTGTACAGGTTTATAGACCTACACATGTTAGGCCTGGCATCCACTTAGTGTTTCTGTGTAAACACTTTTGTCCTTGGAGTAGAACTGCACATGCAATGCCGGTCGCATATATATTTAAGATTGATTGTTGAAGTGCTTCCTGAAGGACATTATAGTAGATTTTATTACATTTCTTACAAACAATCAAATGTAAAATTAATATAATATGTGCGGTTACTCGAACTAAAATGTTTCAAAATGCATAACAACTTTTTTACTCAAGTTTTTGCTTCAATAGTCAATTAAGGAAAATGTAAGTACTGAGTAACAAATATTAACTAGAGTTTATAATGTCAAAAATGATGCCCTGTGTTATACAGCAAAACATGCTACACACGTTATGTAAGCAGCCTCAAAATGATTTGTCAGTAATGAGATACTGTTGCCGTAACTTTTTATCTTATTATTTACTTTTATTCTCTAATTTTTTGTTATTTTTGCTAATTGAGGTGCTAATGTAAAGCAATGCTGGGTTTATATCTGTGTGGGCTTAATTATATACCTTATATTAAATCAGAAGGTATTTTCTGTTAACAAACAGGGGGCCAATAACTAGGGGTCTTATAAGCCGGATTGTACAGTATTTTATGATTGGGTAGGTTGATGCAGTCTCGCTGTATTAGGGGAAATGTTAGGGATTGAACGTGTGTCAGCTCACTATTGCGACAATGCATTAAGCAGGCAAAGGGCATGTCAACCATTATAATACATAATGTTGCATGCTCTGCTGTTGCATAGGCTATTGGGTTAATTATATTTATCAATAATAATCAGTGTTATGCATGCACCATTGGTCATCCACAACCTATAGGGATGTGGTGAATTATTGCAGATATTTTAACATTTTTGGATATTGTGAGAGTCATTATGAACCATAGCTGACAATAAACAATTGATGCAGCTATAATGTGACAAGTTAATTCTTTCTTAGTGACCGATGGTAGTATTAACACCAGAAGATTTAAAGTGTTTATATATATATATATATATATATATATATATATATATATATATATATATATACAATGAAAAATTCAGTTTGAAATAAACTCTCCTGCTTGAAAGAACAAAATAATTAATTATAAAGATTGGCATTTACAACTCTTCCATAATTATAATCTCAGTTAGATATTAAGATTTGTTTGATATGTAAATCAGAGGTGTAGCCAGATGCGGGGCCGTAGGGCCTGGCAAAATTCCTGCCCTCCACTGGCAAAATAAGTGGGCCCCCTGAGAAAATTTGTACTCTTGGCTCTTCGTTTTCCTCAGTTAGGCTGCCCCCCTAGGTTTTTCCTGGCCGGCCGCCTTGATAGAAAATCCTGGCTATGCCTATGATGTAAATGTCCTCATTTTGACATCATGCTGCATAATGACTTATTGAAGAAGCCTGTAAATAGACCTTATTCAAAAATAGCCGCTGATTTAATATTCTTTTATATACATATAAATTGGCCCTTATGACCTCGTTATCGTGCAAGAAATTCAAAATAATTTTTACTCTAAAACGAGGTCATAAGGGCCAATTTATATGCGTATAAAAGAATATTAAATCAACAGCCATTTTTGAATAAGGTCTATATCTTTGGAATTATGTAACAAAATTATGAAAGTATGTAATCCCATGATACTAAACATACGAAGTTACCTACGTTTTGAGTGCTTTAATTTAATAATCCCAAACATATATATACAGTGTGACATCACAGTGAGGATCCGGCCTTTATATATCAAACAAATCTTAATCAGTGCAAGTACTGTATATTGTACCCAAAAATTAAACAGTTGTTTAGTTATTTAGTTTGATGTCTAATTATGAAACAATGAAATTCAGAACAACACAAGCTTGATAGTTTCTCAGAGATACATGTAGTGTCTACTATAAGTCCATTCGATTGGCAAATGAATGGGTTATTTAAGTAAAAATGACGGCGGGCGAGGGGTTGTTGCGTATACGTATTTCTAGTTTTATAATCATTAACCTCCGTCGTCTCACTGGAATCATAAGGCTCCTATCATAGCGTACCCAAATATGTATTAAAGTGGTACAACGATCAAATTTTTACCTATCGATATTTTTACGTATTTATAAAGCAGAGGTGCTAAATATTACCCGGTCGAAACCGTTTTGCGATTCGACGATGGCAAGTATTATTTTTCTGACTCCGAATCTGTAGTTGTTATGTCCGCCATTAATCGATCATGTTCCTGACCAGCATAACGAAGTGACGTCAGATTCTCAACGCGAAGACTTTACATGGCTAATTCTTCAAGTAAATCCATAGTGATCATGGTCGGTTTTTCAAATTCTTCGTCTGAAAGGCTGAACATTTCATCTACTTCTCGACTGAAGTAACCTCGACTGAAATTCAGGCGTAGCATTGAGAATCTGACGTCATAAACAATATTTATTTTGAAATTGCGGGCACACTTGGAACACGTTCTTAGCAATGGTTGCCTAAATAGTAGTGATCTCAGAGCTCAAATTACTTACTCCAAAATACCATTTTTGTACATCGATGATCACTTTCGACCCTGAAATACTATTCTATGCTACAAAAATCTAAAAAACAGGGGTGAATTTTCATCGTAGTGCCACTTGAAGTAAGTTTTCGAAATGAGGACGCTGTGGATGCAATAAATTATTATGGCCGTGACGAGTTCCATAATCGTTGAATGATGCTGGCATGACCTAATGTATATACGTATATTATAGCTAGCGATATGAGGCATAGTGAATCATTTTACTTACAAAAGCAACATTCGTAAACCAATTTCGATAGATCGCTTGTTAAATGCAAAATATTGTAGTCAGTGACCGAATTACATGATATTCATGTGTATATATAAAGTAAAGACAATATAAAGTTCAATAAAGTTAAAATATTTCAAAACACGCATAAAACAAAGTTAATAATAATATGAACGTATACATGGATTATTCACTTGGAAGTTTGTTCAATCTAGTGTTTGCCTTAAAGTAATAGAAAGTTATATTGTATGTCAGCTAACTGATCACTCACTCGTATTATATGTGTTCAGAAAGCTGGTCGAATAACAGAAGAATATATTACAATGATGTTTGACCTAATATAGGACTATAGAGCCGAAGTACAAACGTGATGAATAGAGTCACAGTATCAATAAAACACAAAATTGGGTTGTAAAAATTGAGCATTTTGAACTTTTGAACAAATTAAGAGGAATTTTTAAAATATCATGTAATTAGAACGGGTATGGAAGTTTTGAAAGGTGATTAGGTGTCAAAATAGGGCGTACGGGCACACCATCCTTCTGAACATTTGGTAAACTATACGTTCTGCAACTATAGCAATCAATTAATTAAACAATTAATATATTTGTAGAAAGTAATTTATTTGCGCCACCACCAATTTCTGAAGACGCTTAAATGCAACGAAATATGTACGTTTTTGCTTTGGTGACTTAACGTTCAAACAGGTTGGTGGTATTGCTATACGAGCTTCCCATTAATCTGCTGTTAGCTAATATTAATTACTTGTTGGTACTTCAGAAGAAACGTTGCTATTGGATAAATGCTATATCGATGATACATATATTAGTTACCTTGTAAAATCGCTTAACTCATCGTTAATATTTTGAAAACAACATCAAACTTTTCCAGACGTGCATGGTACACAATAATCAGTTATGAACTACTGTTTATCACAAAGGTTCACATGATTTAATATACGTTTTGACAGCCTAATTTGTTCTACTTGGCAAATGATATGGATATAGTTAAGTGACTAATAAAGATCGCACTCTCAAAATCTCTCCAGAGATATTTTTAGAATCATAAATCTATATTTTTGGCCGATGGATATGCAAATTAGCTAGAAGGTTATGCATATAAAGAGAAGATCATTGTAGGCCTGACAGATATCCTGTATTACTTGAGATTTTCCTGTTTTGGTACAATTTCTGAACAATTTGAACGTGAAATTATGTTATAGTCAATTAAGCTGCATTTTTACTACAAAATCAATTCTACCTAACACTGCTGAAGAACATATTCCTACTGTTTCTCAAAGATGTGCGATTAATGATTTTAATCGTGAGTGTGGTTCTCGCTGTTAACCTGAGGCATTCCTCAAGTTAACAGCGAGAACCACACTCAGGATTAAAATAATTAATCGCACATCTTTTAGAAACAGTTATCATTATAACTATTTTGCATGTAAGACCAACTCTAAGTTAGCACAATTCTATTAGAAGTAATGAACTGTTAGAAAAGACTAGAACATGATTAAAGTATAAAATACGACTGACAATTGACTTTGCTCTCTTTAATTAGAACTTAAAGTTTATTTTATGATTACAAACCTCGGTCGTCTCACAGTATCTTAAGGCCTGTATTGACAGGGCGTATATTCTCCAACACGTATCAAGCAAGTTAGCACGTATCAGCAAAACACTTTTATATCACTGGAATAAATGTTGCCGTGATAATCAGTGTCCTATAGTCGTTTTGGTTATGCAGCCATGACCTATGTATATAGCCAGCGATATGTAAAAATAATAAATAATTTTACTTAAAATGAGATAGAACGTTTTTAAATGCAAAATATTTCAGCAAGAGGCTGAATTACATGATATTGTGTATATAAGGTAAAAGCAATATTACACTGAATAATATTTATACAAACAAGATATAATTAGATGATCAAGTTAAAATATATAAAAATACGAATAATTACATAATAAAGTTAATAAAAGTATGAATGTGCATGGTTAATCACTTGGAATGTCTTCCAACATAAGTCATGAAAAATGAATTCTTACATCGATTTGTCAACATTTTAGGAAGCTGAAACGTATGAAACTGCCCATAGTGAACTGTTTGTTCCGAAAGCTATATTGCAAGTCA
>JAYKKM010000168.1:1055000-1173752 GCA_035772405.1 Chrysogorgia sp. JL179-B06
AGTGAAACGTTAGACCTCCTACATATTTCGCCAGTGGTATTATAGTGTTCATTTTTTAATTCATTATATGCATGACAAAATTACTACAGTACATTCTGATTGGTCGAGAGGAGTGCAGTCATTTCGTTTATTGCACTTTGGGGATTACAACTAATGTTACCATGGTAACAAAACTCAAAATGGCTGAAATCTATACTGGATTGTTTTGAATTATTATTTCTTAGGATTTGTCAAGTTTTAAGTTGTAATTGAAAATGTTATCGAAATACTTTAACATATGAATACGGTACACGTAAGTCACTCAGTAAGGTACGTTCGTATTTAGTAAATAAAGTTGACTTTTTTTATGGCGTTTAATAATTTTCAAGAAATTTTCTTTCGTAAAGATGAATGTGAAAGATCATTATATTCTAGTTGTTATGTGTGGTTGTATAGCTAAAAAAACGTTCATGAGATGAAAATAAATATTTTGACAAGTTGGACAACAACGCGATTTTGTCAATGTATATATCATCACAAATAAGTAAATCATATGATTGTGATGTTTGCAAATTGTGCCAAATTGGACTCACCTAACGGCTATAGTGCAATTTTGGCACAATTTTCAAAAATCATTCGTAATGTAAATCCTTAATTGCACTCGCTTTTATACCATTATACCTGTACTAATTGTTACTATTGATACACTTGTTCGTATTATTGTGATGGTGCACATGATATTACCTTTCACATCTCAACGAGACCATGTATCGGGATTTGAGATTGGCTTAGTTCTGTTCGATTCTTTTTACCGTGTCATGTCGTGGAATTATAGAACGTGGAATTATATTAGAGAATATTGGCTCTCCCAATATTTTGGTGCACCAGCATATTCCGGTTGTTGGTGTACATGTTACCCTGGAGTGGCTTTTGAGCGAAAACTAAGCATTTCATTGGGTATTAACCCGTGAGACACGGGTCACTTAATAGGACAAAGTAAATGCTGGAAATCCACGTTTTCGAGAAGATATCTGCAGAGCAAAATAAAGAAGAGTTCGTTTGGTTCGAGCATTACAAAGACTCTACAATTCTCACATTAAAATGATGCTTATTGATTACGACAATTTTTTCTTGCAGTCCCATATCATCGTATTACGGCAGAAGAAATCAACATCGCAATAACCGCAAGGGAAGATACTATCCGTATTATTAAAGGTATGAATAGCTGTATAAATTGGATCCCAGAAAAATATTTTTACCACAAATTTGCTCAATCCCATGCTTATTTACAACATTTTGTGATTGTAGAGATCGAAAACCGTATATGGATCTTAATATACAATTTATTAAAAACCATTTATCTTAAACCTCCGTATTTCGTGTCTCTTGCAATAATTTGTATTTCTGTGTGATTTCCTAATTGTGATTTTTGTAACCATGAATAAGTACCATCAAGATTATACAATCTATTCTCATTCTTGTCATTTTAATCATGTTAATTGCCATCATTAATGACTAGCAACATAATTTTCAGCTGATATTTTTAACATAATGGCTAATATTAAGTGTCGAATATTAGTATTTTCCGTTATACGGCAATTGCAATCAATGGTTGAAGAATGACTTAATCTGTTGGAAAATGTGTAGTCAAATCATATGGCTACCAGCTTTTTTCAAATATATTATCATTTATTCATGATGGTAACCACTGGGTGTGTTTTATATTTCAGGAAAATGAAATGGATCTTCCACCGCACGACAATATACCAGCTATTATTTGTTTTTGTAGACATGGGACCAAAATATGTTCTAATTAGATTTGTAAACATTCGTTATTAAGCATTAAAAATTTCCAAGCATTCATTCTTCGTTTTCTTTAATTTTTGGGTTTCTAAAAAATAGTATTTAATTGTTATAGCAAGCACTGAGCAGGAAGGATATCATCGTGGGTGCAGGTTCACAATGTGCTAAGCATCCTTATACGATATTGCGCTATCTAGAACTATTATCAATATTGTACTGTTTAGTGCATCCACTCCACTCTACCGCTAATATGGCTTGTTTTCGTTTGGTCGATTTTCATCCACGTCCGCATAGAAAAACGTGCACTACGCTTGTTTGATGCTCTTGTAGCTAAACCGAGTTTTTAAAATGAATAATTGAGAATATAATTTTCCATATAGTGCTCTCAAAATGGCAGCCGCACGGGCTCTTACATATATCGCTGTCATGCTATAAAGATCTTTATTAAGATCATTAGCTATAGACCTTATTCCAAAATGGGGGAAAATTTAAAATTATTTTATGTTTAATGTGCATACAAATATTAGCCCTTAGAACTTCTTTATTGTGTACGAAATCCCAAAGAATTTATCATCTGCTGAAACGAGGCTATAAGGGTAATTTAAATGCACATAAAAGAATATTAAATTGGCCGCCATTTTGGAATAAGGTGTATATTATGATCTTAAACAGTTCTTCGTCACATTTCACTTCATAGTGTTAGAGTATACGATATTGCTTGAAATACGAGTACGCTATAACCCCTCGGCTGCTTACTGTTTGAAGCTTTTATAGCGTGATGCTCAGATCTTTTACGCGAAAATAGCAGGCTAAATGTTGAAATCAATGGACAATAACTACAAGAGCCATTAAACCATCAAGCTTGTGTTGCAGTACATCCATCCCAGTGGGCGCACGACGTCCTTCCGACGTCGATTTTCGATCGAAATGCAGTACCAAATACCGAGGTTGATACAACGCCGAAAACATACGTTGTTAATGTCGATATGGAGTCGTCGAATTTCACTTAACCAGCAAACATCGAAGTTGTTTCGACGACTTCTTTTCGACCATACATCGCGACACAATAAAATATATCCCCCATCACGTATTATTATCGAGGTATCTCGACCATTAATAATTTATTTATCTAGACTATATATCAGATATAGTTTGACATGGCCCAATTCGTTTCGACACTCCAATCTAGTGTCTTCATCAGGGGTGATCGTTGTAAAGTTAGGATCCCTACTTATACCCTCATAGAACCAATGATGACGTTATCTATTAACAAGATGCTAATAAACTTCTGGTAGTAGACCACCATCATCGCGATTCGATTGGGCGTGGATATTGATATGCCAAGCCTCCAGACAACGTCCCTGGTGGTATCGCGTATTAGTGGTAATAATTTTGGAATTTTCTCACTCAATCTCATGGTTGGTTACCCAACGCGTGATCCGACAACGCAGAATTTTCCTTTTTTGAAAAGAAAACAGCCTAATTTGGTGTTCTTTTAAAAGTATAATGTTTGGAAATATTTAATAGTTTTACGGTATATGCTCTTGTACTCGAGAAATAACGTTTTAATTCTCGTATTTTAGGCTTCTGGACGCCGCCATTTTGAGTTTGCTCGACGGCTCAGACTCAAGGTCCAGCGGGGGTTTCTTTTCAATTTGACGTCACTTGAGTGCAAGGAACAAAAGACTCAATGACGTCAAAATTGAAAAGAAAACCACCGCTGTACATCAATCTTCAGCCGTCGAACAAACTCGAAAATGGCGGCTTCCAGAAGCATAAAATACGAGAATGAAAACGTTATTTCTCGAGTACAAGATCAGATATCGTAAAACTATTAACATTTCTAAACATTATAACTCATGGCCTGTTATTTAAAAGTAATTTATTTTTTGGGTACAGTTCCCCTTTAAAGGCATACGAAACTGACGTTTAGTCTGACCAATGTACTCCGTATCTCAGTCATTGCACGGAATGGAATAAATAGCGTCTTTCCTCTTTTCCTTCGCAATACGACCCCTAGGTTTTGCAAAAATATAACCCAACGTCAAGAAAGGTTTTTGAGCAAACTACCCAAGATTCTTTTAATTGGGACAACCATCACCGAACTTTCGTTCTCAGAGTTTGTACGTGGTGGTGCAACTGCAGGTTTTAAACAGTTTAGAAAAAATATAGCAATTTTATAGAGCAGCGATGGGCTATCTCCACGATTTTACGTCTTACTATTTAGTACAGGTTTTGTCACCAATTGTTGGGAAATCGGAGAACACAGTAAAAAATTCCCTTGAATTTTCGGATTTTATTAAGAGTATTACTATTAATACCGATGATGAATTGGTATCGTTTGACGTCGTTTCTCTCTTCACCAAAATACCAGTTGATCTTGCTGCACAATTGCCGACCGAATAGACTAAGACAAATGTTACTTTAGATCAAAGAACATCGTTGCCTGTTGAGGATTTAATAGAACTCTTAACTCTTTGTCTAAACACAACTAGTTTTGTGTATGATGGCACTTACTATCAACAGGTTTTTGGCACATTCGTATGCGTTCACCCGTTTCTGCTGTCATTGTTAATTTAGTGATGGAAGACATTGACTTTGTTTTGGAAACGATAGGATGTTCTTTTGAACCACTTGAACTTCATAGATCCTTCACTTCAATTCACAGTAGAACGTGAAAAGAATGAATGTTTACCATTTTTGGATTCAGTCGTCAAACGAACAGACCACGGGAAATTAGAAACTGCTGTATACCAAAAACCAACACACACTGACAAATATCTTTCATTTGATTCTCACCACCCTACATGCCCTAAGAAGTCCGTTCCTAGAATTTTGTTTTTGAGATCTCAAGGCATACCATCTAGTTCCGATTGAAGGGAAAGTGAGCGAAAACATGTATTCTAATGATAATAACTATCCTAACTAGAAATACGAATCCGCAATAATCCCCTCGCCCGCCTTTTCTATCCCCCTACGGGATTTTCCCCATCCATGGTGCCCAGATCTCGCACGCTGTGGCCGTGTATTTGCAAAAATTCAAAAGCCCGTTAGTAGGTAACCCCCCCCCATCCAGGGACCAAAGGATGCCGCCTCATTAGTATTTCAATAGAACAATAGGCAGAACAAAGAGCGTTACGTACAAAAAGTAATTAGTATTGTTAGCGTGACGAACGCATAGCATGCCTTTTCATTAAATATTCCGTGTGAGGGACATGTGAGGGACGAAAGTAATTACCTCTAAGCCTCTTTCACCTTTGCGTTCCCTAACCCTAGTCTCGTGTACCTTTGGGCCCCCATCGTATACTTAGGCGGTTCTCTCTGTGAAGAAATTAGCGTTAAGAACTAGCCCTATTCCACCTTCAGAACCCTAAATTTAATTATATATTTGGAATATCACCGATTGCCGTGCGATTGCCTAAGCGTTCGACTGAACCTATATCTTCTTTCGAATGAACCTGTGTTTTCACTGCATCTATACAAAGAGATGAACCCTAATAATTTTGGCCGTATTATGGCTTATCTCGCTTTAGTGTACACAATTCCTATGAGGAATAAACTCGGAAAACAGTGCGAAGAACTGTTCAAGATCCCAAACACATTTGACTTAGAAAAATTATAAAGTTAAACGGTCTTTGTTAAACTGGATGACTCGGCTATTTTATAACGTCGTTGTCATGATGTGTATTCACGTTGTTAAGGTTAAGATTTGCATAAGCCTTTGAACTCTAGCCATTTTGGCCGAATTATCGCTAATTATCTCGCGTTAGTGTACGGGATTCCAATTGGGGAAGAAACCCTTCGGGAAACAGTGTGAGTAACTGTTCAAGATCTCAAACGCATCGACATAGAAAAATAATAAATAGTTACTTAGTTTTGGCGTAAAGTATTCTGAAGAAACTATTCGCAAAATGATCAGGAATTACAAAATAATGTTTCCTGGCAGAAGAAGTATTATATATCTAAGAGTTTTAAATTGGTTGAACCGCTTTACTTCATAGAGAACGACGGAACGAGGAGTTAGAACGAGGATATAAAGCGGACTAAGTAACTTTAGCAGCTTGAATACATTTGTCCACCTGATCTTAGATAAAAGCGTGAGATAAGAGCGTAATTAAAGGATTATATGTTTGATAGCATAAGCGTTCAAATCGGCAGAAATAACTTGCCGAGCAATCATTTCGGGAGAATTATCACTTATCTAACCTTCGTTTATCGATTAAGCGATCCATGTGTCGAAGAAACACTTCGGGAAGCAGTGTGAACAACTGCTCAAGATCTCAAACATAGTAATAATGACGCTGTGCTACGGTCTGATTTGAATATTGGTTGGTTTTTGAACAAGAGGAAGACGTTAAAAAGTCATTAGTCTGCTGTGCTTCAACAACTTTACGCCTGATTTGAATATTAGTTAATTAGGTTTGAAGGAGAAAAAGGTCATTAGGTCAAGGCGAATGCGTGGGTTCGAATTCGTTTCGTCTAACGATTACAAGGCTGTGTTTGTGGTTAACTAGCAATCGGAGAGATATTTGCGATTCCAATGAACTTTGTTCACGGTCTATCTCGTTGTTGGGAGACGAAATGGGCCAGGGATGTTGACGCAAAACACGCTTTAATATCAGCGTTGTCTTATCTTTACCTTTATCTTAATTTATCCTTATCTTAATTTATCCTTATCTTTATCTTTATCTTTATCCTTATCTTTATCTTTATCCTTATATTTATCCTTATCCTTATCTTTATTTTTATCCTTATCCTTATCCTTATCTTTATCCTTATCTTTATCCTTATCTTTATCTTTATCTTTATCCTTATCTTAATCTTTATCCCTATCTTTATCATTATCCTTATCTTTATCTTTATCCTTATCCTTATCTTTATCCTTATCCTTATCTTTATCCTTATCTTTATCCTTATCTTTATCCTTATCCTTATCCTTATCTTTACCCTTATCTTTATCTTTATCCTTATCCTTATCTTTATCTTTATCTTTATCCTTATCTTTATCTTTATCCTTATCTTTATCCTTATCTTTATCCTTATCTTTATCTTTATCTTTATCTTTATCCTTATCTTTATCCTTATCTTTATCCTTATCCTTATCTTTATCCTTATCTTTATCCTTATCTTTATCCTTATCCTTATCCTTATCTTTATCCTTATCTTTATCCTTTATCCTTATCTTTATCTTTATCCTTATCTTTATCCTTATCTTTATCCTTATCTTTATCTTTATCTTTATCTTTATCTTTATCTTTATCCTTATCTTTATCTTTATCCTTATCTTTATCCTTATCTTTATCCTTATCTTTATCTTTATCTTTATACATATCTTTATCCTTATCTTTATCCTTATCTTTATCCTTATCTTTATCCTTATCCTTATCCTTATCTTTATCTTTATCCTTATCTTTATCCTTATCTTTATCCTTATCTTTAACCTTATCTTTATCTTTATCTTTATCCTTATCTTTATCCTTATCTTTATCCTTATCTTTATCTTTATCCTTATCTTTATCCTTATCCTTATCTTTATCCTTATCTTTATCTTTATCCTTATCTTTATCTTTATCTTTATCCTTATCTTTATCTTTATCCTTATCCTTATCCTTATCTGATCAGGGATGATCTTTGATCCGGGATGATCTTTGATCTGGGATGATCTTTGATCAGGGATTATCTCTGATCAGAGATCATCCTGGATAAAATATCATCCCGGATCAAAGATCATCCCGGATCAAAGATCATCCCTGATCAGATAAGGATAAGGATAAGGATAAAGATAAGGATAAAGATAAAGATAAAGATAAGGATAAAGATAAAGATAAGGATAAAGATAAGGATAAGGATAAAGATAAGGATAAAGATAAAGATAAGGATAAAGATAAGGATAAAGATAAGGATAAAGATAAAGATAAAGATAAGGATAAAGATAAGGATAAAGATAAGGATAAAGATAAGGATAAGGATAAGGATAAAGATAAAGATAAAGATAAGGATAAGGATAAGGATAAAGATAAGGATAAAGATAAGGATAAAGATAAGGATAAAGATAAGGATAAAGATAAAGATAAAGATAAAGATAAAGATAAAGATAAGGATAAAGATAAGGATAAAGATAAAGATAAAGATAAAGATAAAGATAAAGATAAAGATAAAGATAAGGATAAAGATAAGGATAAAGATAAGGATAAGGATAAGGATAAAGATAAGGATAAAGATAAGGATAAAGATAAGGATAAGGATAAAGATAAGGATAAAGATAAGGATAAAGATAAGGATAAAGATAAGGATAAAGATAAAGATAAGGATAAAGATAAGGATAAAGATAAGGATAAAGATAAGGATAAAGATAAAGATAAAGATAAAGATAAAGATAAGGATAAAGATAAGGATAAAGATAAGGATAAAGATAAAGATAAGGATAAAGATAAAGATAAAGATAAGGATAAGGATAAAGATAAAGATAAGGATAAAGATAAGGATAAGGATAAGGATAAAGATAAGGATAAAGATAAGGATAAGGATAAAGATAAGGATAAGGATAAAGATAAAGATAAGGATAATGATAAAGATAGGGATAAAGATTAAGATAAGGATAAAGATAAAGATAAAGATAAGGATAAAGATAAGTATAAAGATAAGGATAAGGATAAGGATAAAAATAAAGATAAGGATAAGGATAAATATAAGGATAAAGATAAAGATAAGGATAAAGATAAAGATAAAGATAAGGATAAATTAAGATAAGGATAAATTAAGATAAAGGTAAAGATAAGACAACGCTGATATTAAAGCGTGTTTTGCGTCAACATCCCTGGCCCATTTCGTCTCCCAACAACGAGATAGACCGTGAACAAAGTTCATTGGAATCGCAAATATCTCTCCGATTGCTAGTTAACCACAAACACAGCCTTGTAATCGTTAGACGAAACGAATTCGAACCCACGCATTCGCCTTGACCTAATGACCTTTTTCTCCTTCAAACCTAATTAACTAATATTCAAATCAGGCGTAAAGTTGTTGAAGCACAGCAGACTAATGACTTTTTAACGTCTTCCTCTTGTTCAAAACCAACCAATATTCAAATCAGACCGTAGCACAGCGTCATTATTACTATGTTTGAGATCTTGAGCAGTTGTTCACACTGCTTCCCGAAGTGTTTCTTCGACACATGGATCGCTTAATCGATAAACGAAGGTTAGATAAGTGATAATTCTCCCGAAATGATTGCTCGGCAAGTTATTTCTGCCGATTTGAACGCTTATGCTATCAAACATATAATCCTTTAATTACGCTCTTATCTCACGCTTTTATCTAAGATCAGGTGGACAAATGTATTCAAGCTGCTAAAGTTACTTTGTCCGCTTTATATCCTCGTTCTAACTCCTCGTTCCGTCGTTCTCTATGAAGTAAAGCGGTTCAACCAATTTAAAACTCTTAGATATATAATACTTCTTCTGCCAGGAAACATTATTTTGTAATTCCTGATCATTTTGCGAATAGTTTCTTCAGAATACTTTACGCCAAAACTAAGTAACTATTTATTATTTTTCTATGTCGATGCGTTTGAGATCTTGAACAGTTACTCACACTGTTTCCCGAAGGGTTTCTTCCCCAATTGGAATCCCGTACACTAACGCGAGATAATTAGCGATAATTCGGCCAAAATGGCTAGGGTTCAAAGGCTTATGCAAATCTTAACCTTAACAACGTGAATACACATCGTGACAACGACGTTATAAAATAGCCGAGTCATCCAGTTTAACAAAGACCGTTTAACTTTATAATTTTTCTAAGTCAAATGTGTTTGGGATCTTGAACAGTTCTTCGCACTGTTTTCCGAGTTTATTCCTCATAGGAATTGTGTACACTAAAGCGAGATAAGCCATAATACGGCCAAAATTATTAGGGTTCATCTCTTTGTATAGATGCAGTGAAAACACAGGTTCATTCGAAAGAAGATATAGGTTCAGTCGAACGCTTAGGCAATCGCACGGCAATCGGTGATATTCCAAATATATAATTAAATTTAGGGTTCTGAAGGTGGAATAGGGCTAGTTCTTAACGCTAATTTCTTCACAGAGAGAACCGCCTAAGTATACGATGGGGGCCCAAAGGTACACGAGACTAGGGTTAGGGAACGCAAAGGTGAAAGAGGCTTAGAGGTAATTACTTTCGTCCCTCACATGTCCCTCACACGGAATATTTAATGAAAAGGCATGCTATGCGTTCGTCACGCTAACAATACTAATTACTTTTTGTACGTAACGCTCTTTGTTCTGCCTATTGTTCTATTGAAATACTAATGAGGCGGCATCCTTTGGTCCCTGGATGGGGGGGTTACCTACTCCCGTTTCGTCGAAGAAATGTTTTGAACGTTATCTCGGCCAATATTTAACCGATTTAAAATCTGAAAACAGATTTGGAATTAGCGAGTCAACGTACATAACATACGTGTTTACTATATTACGAGAACCTGAGTACCCTTCGTAAAAACGGTTTATGTACTTAGAAATTAGTCGGCTATAAGCTGGTCACTTCGTCGAATATTATTTTGAACGTTATCTCGATCAATAGTTAACCGTTTTCAATTCTGAAAACAGATTTAGAATTGCCTAGTCCAAGTACATAACATAGGTGCCTATTATCTTACGCAAACATGCATACCCTTCGCAAAAACCTGTTTATGTGTCGGATTCAAACGGATCACCCAAGACGACATTTTACTTCCTTATAAGGAGATGACCTACCATTTTACACACACACACACACACATATATATATATATATATATAAACTTTCGGTGAGAAATTGATCCGTGCCGCGGCGAGATTATCACCTTCGCTTGCGAGGGGATGATTTTCTAAAAAACTGTTTAAAAGATAAATATTAGTGACTTTCAGCTTCGTTATTTCAATTTAATGAATTGTTTGCTACTCATTCTTAAACGCAAACTCAGAACAATATTTCTGAGGCCAGGACGGGAATCGAACCCGCTACCAGATCTCCGGTTTAGCGCTCTAAGCATTGAGCTACCAGGACTCAGAACAGTTAGATGACAGAGAGAAGGCTACGTTGTTCGTACGTGCGACATACGTATTGCTAAATCTGCAGTCGGGATATGTCTGTATATCTTATTTCTATCAGATAAGTATATCAGTGACTTGTGGCTTGGTTATTTCAATTTAGTGAATTGCGCGGGAAAATTCCAAAATTATTACCACTAATCGGCGGTACCATCAGAGACGTTATCTGGAGGTTTGGCATATCAATAGTGCCCACGCCCATTGAATCGCGATGACGATGGTCTACTACCAGAAGCTTATTTGCATCTTGTTAATAGATACGTCATCATCGGTTCTATGAGGGTATAAGCAGGGATCCTAACTTTACAACGATCACCCCTGATGAATATACTAGATTGGAGTGTCGAAACGTTGGGTCATGGTCAGTAACTTTTAAAGTTACGGCGTTCAAAAAAATTTTAAGCCAGAGTAGCGTCAAACTATGTCTGATTTATCAACTGGTTACGTTGGAAAATTATTTGTAGATCATATGTTCAAATCACCACAAAAGTAATGAGCGATATATATATATATATATATATAGATTTTCGCTTACCTCAAAACTGGTCTGCTACAACTTGTTTCATCTGTAAAAAGAATTTTCAGGCAGATGAAACAAGTTGTAGCAGACCAGTTTTGAGGTAAGCGAAAATCTATTATTTGCTCTAACTATATGTTGTTGAGCACTCTTTGCATTTCGTAGACCAAAGCCTACACGTATATATATATATATATATATATATATATATATATATATATATATATATATATATATATATATATATATATATATATATATATATATATATATATATATATATATATATATATATATATATATATATATATATATATATATATATATATATATATATATATATATATATATATATATATATATATATATATATATATATATATATATATATATATATATATATATATTATATATATATATATATATAGGATTATGTGATATGACACAAAGACGTTGATTGTGAGGATAAGAAATAAATTCTAGTGGTTTTACATGTTTACTTACTCGTGATCCTGCTTGTTCTTATCAACTATGTAAAATATACATTTTTCATCAGTTAAGTCCATGTGTTCTAATTTTACGTAACTTATTGTCTGACATCTTTGACCGCTTAAAAGGCATAAAGAAAGGTCAAACGAAGACTAAGGTTTTTTAACTCAAGCTCTGCATGCACTAATGGCTGCTTACATGCAAGTAATCTAGCACAATACCCACATCCCAGATAGATTGATATCTTGGGAATAATGGTTTAAGTTCATAAAGACCCTTCATAAATCGTTTAACAGTAATGGACCAAATGGGACATTAACATCATGTAATTGTAGTAATGTAATGTAAATGTAATGTAATGTATGTAATGTAAATTTATTCTTTTACGAGGAAAGCCCCATTCACCAATAAGTGCTTTTCATGGGGGTCCTCAAAACTATAGAATATAACTTACAAGTAAATTAAAATAGTTAAGATAATTACAATGTTACGAATTCTAGGTTAAATTAAAATTACTTAAAATATACATATTTGAATTTAGAATAACTAAAAGTATGATCAATGTTAAAATTGCAATCGTTCCACTCGGTAATAAAAAAACAACTGGATTTTTGCATACCCCAGTTCGTTTTACAAGCAGGTACCCTAAATTGATCCCGCTGGCGTGTATTATGGTCATGAATATCACATCCACGCAAATTTTGAAATTGATGTAAATTTCCTTCTTGGTACATCGAGTTAAAAACAAAACTGCATCGATGAAATTTACGCCGCTCACAAAGTGGTTTCCAGTTTAATAGTTTCAAGGCTTCAGAACTGGATGATCTTTTCGGAAGATCAAGGATTAGTTTTGCTCCTTTGTTCTGTAATAATTGTAGAATATTCATTAGGGTCTTATTGTTTCTATCGCCCCATGTTAGATCTCCATAATCGAATAAAGGGAGAATAAGAGTGTTAAAAATAGTTTTCCTATGAAATTGTGGTAAGAGATGCTTTATACGGTGCAGCATACCAAGTCTCTGCGTAATTTTTTTGCGAAGAACTTCAATATGATCCACCCAAGATAGGTTTTCATTTATAATCACTCCAAGATATTTATATGAAGGAACTTGTGAGAGCTCATCTTCTTCAACATGAAGCGATATTTTACCAAAAGAATTTAATCGCTTTGATCCTCCAATAATCATAAATTTTGATTTTAATATGTTAAGAGTTAACTTATGTTTGTTAAGCCAATCTTTTACGCGAGCTAGGTCTTGATTTAATAATTCTTGAAGCTTGCAAGCTGTGGGAGCTGTAGTGTACATCACAGTATCATCAGCAAAGAGTAATGTTTTACTATGATTTATTGTTTCTGGTAAATCATTAACATAAACCATGAACAACAAGGGCCCCAACACTGAACCTTGAGGAACTCCAACATTTACTGTTCTGGGCGACGAGATAGCATTCCCGAGAACCGTTCGCTGCAAACGATTTTTAAGATACGATTTAAACCATAACTGTGCATGGGAGTCAATACCATAGGCTGCTAATTTCTTAAGGAGAATAGTATGGTCTATCGTATCAAACGCCTTTTTTAAATCAAGGTATACGGCTCCGGTAACTTTACTTTTATCCATATTGTCAAGGATGTCATCGCACAAATGCAACAAAGCATTGGCTGTCGATAGTGATCGTCGGAACCCATATTGACATGGATAAAGAAGGTTATGATTTTGCAAAAAATCGTACAGCTGAAAATGGATTGCGCGTTCAAAAATTTTACTCACTGTCGGTAGAATTGATATAGGTCGATAATTATCACAGCTACTTGTGTCACCGCCTTTATGAAGAGCTCTAATCTTGGCTGATTTCCAATTGCTTGGAAAACACTGCTGTTGAATAGACATGTTAAACAGACTCTGGAATACGGGAGCCATTACTTCGGTTGCATCTTTTAAGAGTCTAGCACTCACTTTGTCAAGACCAGTCGCTTTATTCGTCTTCAACTTCTGTAATTGATTCTTAATAAATTCAATGCTGACACCGTCAAGTGAGAAAATGGCATCGGTTTTCGTTATAAATAAATGTTGTGATCCTTGTGCAGAAAAACATTTGGCTAATCTCTTGCCAATTGCGGCAAAGTGATTATTTAGAAGATCAACAATTTGCTTAGGGCTGGTATAAAGCTTTTTGGTTTTTTTACAGGTGATTCCAGCAATATCAGTCAGCTTTTTTGAAGGTAGTACTTGTTTAAGGCTTTTCCACATTCGGTTTCCATCAGATTTGCTTTCCTCAATTAATTTGCAAAAATATTCTGATTTTACGCGACGATCCTCTCGATTTGCATAATTTCGAATTTTTTTATACATTTGCCAGTGGTATGAGCTATTTGATTGACGTGCTTTACGTAGATGGTAATCGCGATCACGACGTAATTCTAGTAGTTTATTGTTAGTCCAAGGTGCATTGTACCCTTTTATTCTTTTCTTTTTTATGGGTGCGTGTTGGTCAGCAATCTCACAAAAGAGCTTTTCCCAAAGGAAAACAGCATCGTCAATTGATTCAACTGAATTAATTATATCCCAGGGGACATTTCTTAAGTCAGATAGAAATTTCTCCTTATTGTAGTTTTTAAATGATCTTGATTCTACCGTCCGTGGGGGAAACTTTCGAACACCACTTTTAAAAACACAGACAACAAAACTATGGTCACTGATAGAGTTTGAAATGACTTCAGTTTGGACAACTCTGTGTCTGTTATTTACACAAATCAGATCAATAAGAGTTCTTGAGATTTCACATACTCTTGTTGGTGTATCTATTATCTGTTCAAGATCATTTGCCAACAAAAAAGAGCAAAACTTTTGGCGATTTCCACCAGTCTTTGATCTAGTACACATGTCGATATTAAAATCTCCCAAAAGGGCAATTTCATACCTTGTCAAATCGAGATCCTGCAGACTGTTTTCGATTTCAGTAATAAAAATATTCAGGTCTGCATCAGGTGGTCTGTAGAAATTGCCAATGAGTAAAGGTTTGCTCTTTGGACGCATTATTTCGATCCAGATAGCTTCCGCAGATGTGCTCGTTAGTTCATCTCTCACCTTGAAATTTATCCCACTTTTCACATAAACAACCAAGCCTCCACCTTGAGTTTTAGAGGAACTCTGACGATCTCTTCGAATTACCGAATAATCCTGAAGAAAAATCTCTTCATCGAGAACATTTGCCGTTAACCATGTTTCAGAAATCCCAATCACATCTAGTTGTAAACCATAAATAAAGTCTTTAATTTGATCAAGCTTGTTGTAAAGTCGATTTACATTCAGGTGACCGACCTTTAGACCACGAAGCAATTTTGGCATACTTTCAGTAAAGGAATCACATTGAGGCCGAATAGTCTCGCTTGAACTTTGAGAACTATCAAATCCCGGGAACAAGCACCTATGACAAGACCAATTTGCACTAGGTCTACACATATCAAAATATTCCTTTGCTTTGATTTCCACACATTTTGCATGGTACCAAGAGTCACATTCGTCACATTGAATTGCCTTTTGATTGAGTCGACAAGATTTAGAGCACATGGAGCAAGGATCCTTCACTGGACCAGGATTGAGGTTGACATCATTTGCCAAAAGTATCAAGAACGATGCAGAAAAGAACATCTTGGTTAAATAAATACCAGCTTTAACTTTCAAATTCGAAGGAACTTTGGATTTCTTAGCGTGACGAGGCAATCCACAATTACGACTTGGATAAGTCTTTACATGTAAGCAACAAGCAACAAAATACGAGTTGACAATGTTATTTGAACATTTTGTTGGAGTTTGGTATAGTATCACAGAGCTCATGAGCCATAAAATGAACAAGGACCTAATCATCGATGAAAGACACCCGACCGCCAGAGAAGATAAGGTACTTCTGGCTGTATTGATTGAACTATAGATAAACCAGATTTATATAACATAGACTAGAAATACGTTATACGCAACACCCCTCACCCGCTTACTGTTTGAAACTTTTATAGCGTAGTTGCTAATTTACTATTGTAATGCAGTACTGTAGTTCTTTTACTTGAATTAGGTATTAGCCCATTTATTTGCAAAACTGAATAGATTTGCAGTGGACAATATCTCTGAGAGCTTTGTGTTGTTTGAATTTAATTCTTCCATAGGACATCAAACTAAATAGCCTAAACGTTTTAAATTTTTGGGTGCACTGAACAGAATAGTGGGGAAGTTTACTGCTGTTTCTACCATACATCACTAAGAAAGAAATTACAGTACTTGTCTCACACTATTGATGATTCATCAAGGCCGGCGAGAGCAAAACCCGGGCCCCAGGACTGACATGTGTACCCCCTAATAACTCTTAATATCATGCGTAAGCCAAATCCAATAATTGTTTTATTATACTTTTTTGTTCAAGATAGTCTTACTAAAACTATACAAACAAAGAATGAAGGAAGAAAGTGCATCCTCTTTATTATTCAAATGTCTAGGGGTGCATATAGTGCAAATGTATAGGCGTCAATTTGGTTTTAATAAGACATATTATGGATTCTAACATTTCCTAAGTCTGCACATGAAACTAATCGGTTAATAGAAACCCTACGATTGGTAGCATATGCTAGTTAAGAAATGTCTTGAAGGCATTTTACCAACTTTCAAGTTATAATTAGTTTTTGTAACATATATTGTACATATATATGAATATGTGTAATAAATTTATATTTGTAATAAATAATAATTGTAATTTGTTAGGAAACAGGACCCCATCAATACCTGTGTTAGCATTGAACAGGCTATGCTGTATTAATTTTATTGTATTATACTAATGTTATTTTTATTATTATTAATAAATAATGCCTAAACTTTTCCCAATCCCAGAGTGTTTTTTTTTAAAAAAAATTTTTACAAACCTCTTATTCTGCTGGAAAACCTCTATTGCTTTCATAATATTAAATGCACATATATAACCTATATTCAGGATGACATATGTCTTTTTAACCCCGGCCCATTTCAATGTTGATTTCTACACAGAAAATTGAACCAAAAGTGGTTTCTTGCAATTATAGGAACAACATTGCACAGCGGGGCAGGGGATTTTTCTTGTTAAAGTGGTAAAATATCTAATTCAAGTGTGGATGATCTAGCTGACATAGTACTCGCTAGTTGTTCAATCCCTAACAATTTCTGCAGACATAGTGTCAACATACCCATGTCAATATAATCCAATATAAGCTGTATTTTACATTGTAAGCCTAGGACCAGCATTGTCCAAGCCTATCCACAGACACAATATTAAACTTGTGACCACTAGGTATTTACTGTAGGCCTAACATGTTCCATATGGACATTCAACAGACATTCAACGTTTCGAGCGAAAGCCCTTCGTCACTCAAGTCACAAGACAATCAAATAATTTATACTGTAATAAACGATAAAGTAGTGAAGGCAGTGGCTATTCGCACGCGGTAGCAGTAAGGCGGTAGTCTTTTACAATTCAACGAAATGCTAATCCTAATATCACCAAATTACTAACCCTAACCAAATTACTAACCCTAACCAAAAAACTATTTGAAAAGGCATCATATAAATAATGTTTATCGAACTCGACCGGAAATCGCGGGTTGGGAACGAACGCCTTGTTTATATCTCCTGTCTTACAAATGTATAGACATTTAAAAGTTCAAATAAAAGGGCCTTCGCTCAACACACAATTTATTTACCTGTATTCGTGTCCGAGCAAAGTATCCATAGGCATAGATGAATATTTCAAAATAAAACTTGCTTGTCCGTCAACACTACATTCTACAGTTTCGGCATGACATCAGTGTTTGTTCAAAACAAACATTACTGCATCCGCTGATTTTGTGCGGAATATGGCTAGTTTTGATGTAATTATATCTGTTTATATCTTTTGTCGCTCTCCTTTTTTCCGTAGTCTTTCGACCTTTTGCTCCTCGGTTTCAACTCGGTTTTGCTCTTGCCGCCTCGAACGCCTTCCTCTTCCGCTCCTCTTAGCAATAAATTATTTTCAAACTCACTTTTTTCAAAAAACTATATCCTTTTGGATAAAAATACCTTTGAATACCGTTTCAATTTTTGCTAAATTTACCAGTGCTAAATTTTCCGATGCCGCGCGTCCTCCGGCCGTTGATGCATGTAAATATATAAATAAACTCCATTCTACTCTGCCCACCCTGCAAGCATCCCCGTCATGATAAGGGACTAAACGCCGGTCGATATTAGCACCCTCGCATCAACTGCTACACTTGGAGGTGGAGATGTGACATCACAATTTCTCTGCTTGCAGAAATGTCACCACTTCTTAACACAAGATTCTGCCAAGTTCTGCTATAGCTTTTTTTGATATAGACATATAAGCATTAACATCTCCTTGTGACACTTTAAGTGCCTGAATTTTATCTTTCTCTAGATATTTGTAATACAATGCACCATACATAACTGCAGGTAAACTAGCAACAAAACATCCAATAAGTTGAGCAACCTGACGAATTTTAATATGATATGCCTTGCTGTCTAAGATACATTTAATCAATCTCAGTATTCGAATAACGTTTTCTGCAGTTAATCTAATAGTCATATGAGTTAATAACAAAACCTAAAATCACAATTTGCTGTGTAGGGACAAATACTGATTTGTTTGGATGGGGTATAAAACCAATAGTATCAAATATTTTCACAGTATTGACTACATTGGTGACACATGCATCATATGTGCCATCCTGCAAAAATCATCAATGTAGCCACTTATAATATGGTTCAACAAACGGATGTGTGCTAAGATTGGTTTCATTACTTTTGTAAATTTTCTAGGACATATAGACAAACCATTTGGGAAAATTGTATATTGAAAACGTTTTCCTTGGTAGGAAAATCGTAGGTGTTTCTGGTAAGCGGGATGAATTCTTACACTGTAATATGCATTTTTTATATCAATTGTTGCCATCCAGCAACAATTATCAGATCTAATATGGTATTAATTGTCTCCATCTTAAAATGATAGTTTTCAATATAACAATTTAGTTTTTTCAGGTTTAAAATTAAGCGTACACCACCATCCTTTTTTGGTACTGTGAATATTGGGGAAATAAATTCCCATGGTTCATGATTACACTCGATTATTACCAAGGGTGGGTAGTAGCGAAGTAGTTGTAGTTCGCTACTGTAGCGAACTACAATTTTTAAGTAGCGAGTAGTTTTTGACTACATTTTTTCAGTAGCGAAGTAGTTGATTACTTTCTTTTTTTTTTACAACAATCGCTTTTCGCTACTTTTCGAATTTGTCATCAGTCAAAGTCAGTCAGCACAACAGACTGAACATGCCGTATAGTCTTGGCGCCTGAACAAAATATGATATAAAATTAAATTCTAAACTGTGCCAAGTCCCTCAATTAAATTCGCGACTCTCCCTTTGTCGGGATTATTTATTAATTATAATAACGTTGGTAAAGTGATGAAGTTATCCTTCATCCATGTCTATCCTGGTCGACTGGTCGTGAATTCACCGATTCAGGATTGAAGAAGAGTGAAGTATGGAAGAGCAACAGCACGCACCACTTGGAATATTATACCTCACAGTTAACTTGTTCAATCAGAGAGCTAGGTTTGTACCACGTACCCATGGTATTTTTCGATGAATACTATCCCAGGGAAACTCGTACATGGGGTATTTTCTCCGGTGCATGGTATTTGACCTCGAATCACCTGCTGATCACGAATGCACCTAATGATTCGAGTTCAATACCCCGCTCGTACCCAGTACATGTACATTGCCTAATTTCATTGGGCGCCAAGATGGCGGACATAACAGAATGTGTGTAAAATTATTAAATATTTTGAGGTTAATTTTATCTGTTTTCTAGCTGTGTCTAATGTTCGGTATAATATACCAGTTATATTTATAGACATTCCACTCGGGGTATTCCACCAAAAATTACCCCTTGGGGTGATTCACCACATGGGGTATTTTTTTGTGGAATACCCCTCGCTCCATGCTATAACTGAGAAAAGTAGGATACTTCAATTTACAGTAGCGAAGTAGCGAAATAGTTCGCTACATTTTCGAAACAGTAGCTGTAGTCAGTAGCGAGCTGACTACTATTTTTTAAAGTAGTCAACCCACCCTTGATTATTACCTCTTTAGCTAAAAGATTTCTGATCTCTTTATCCACTAATTCTTTGTGAGCAATAGAAATTGAATTTGGTGGGTGTGAGATTTGAGATGGAGCAGTACATATAAAATCTATAACTTCCCCAGAAACTGTTTGCAAAATTGACATATCGTAAGTCATTGTTTCCATATATTTAGATAATTGGACACTTGTCCCCCTTTAAAATCTGTTACTTTCTTGTCAAGATATGGTTTTACGGAACTTATAACAAAATGGGGGAAATATTTTACCTGTAATGGCATAATCTCTATTTTCTTTTGAATTTCTTCTTTGGAATTGTTTGGTCTGGTTGTGGGAAAAACGATTTGGGAATGCTTGGTTCTGGTTGCGAGATGGGGAGGATAATGTAAAAAATCTGGGTTTTTCACTTGTTGTCATCTTATTAATAACTGCATTTGTAGCCTTTAAGTCTTGAAAGACTTTAGGTAGGTCATTACCAAAGAGTAACTTTTCAACTTTGTTGTTTCTGGAACATGCTGGCTTAAATTCATTTTGATACCTTCATTAGGAGATCTTAGGGTAGATAATTTTATGTCAGCACGTTTAGAATGAGGTTTGAGTTTTCCCCAAATATCAGGGTTAATATGAGGCACATAAAGCTCTTCACAATTTTTGGGGGTCTTATATTTTTGGGAGAGCTCTTTTCTTTTCTCAATATCAAAATCCATGGCAACTTTTTTATTTACAAGTTGCGAGAGCTTTTCAGCTACTGGTGGTCCACAGTCCTCAGAAGGACCAAGAGAATCGCCGATTTGGGTCAACAGACTTGCATTATCCTCCTCGTCCTCGCCACTAATTAGGCCATCAAGATCCTGGTCATTATAATTGTCATTTCCATAAAGGCTGAGTCTATCTTCGTCATTATCCGAAGGAATGTTGTTGTCTTCCTGTGCGACAGAGGTTGTTGCTTTCTCTGAAGCTCACTTGGAAAACGTACTGCTCTAAGTGCCGTTCATATAACTTAAGCTGCTGTTCTTAATCTGTTCTATATCATATGTTATTAGTGTATTATAGTCCTTGTCTTTAATTTATGTCTATTCTGTAATTTTTTGTCAGGTTGGTCTTCACATGGGACACATGTCCTGTTGACCATACCTTCAACCATGTTCAAGACTGCTCTGTTTTTGTCTGTTTTTTTAATTTTTAACCGTTGTATTAATTATTTTGCTTTCTTGCTTGGTTGTAAAGTTAATAAATAAATAAATAAATAAAATAAATATATTAGTTGCTTTCTCTGAAGCATTTGAAACAGGAGTGTGGCTATCTGTTGAGCCATTCTTTGTACGTTTCGCCGCAGGGATCAGGCATTTCCAACACATTCAGCGGCCCGTTACAACGGGTACTATATTATGACTATTATTGCCGGCCACGAGATTCGACAGTAAAATATTTTGAGTGTTCATGTTTTCCTGCATAGCATTTAGTACTTTAAAAAGCATATTAGAGTCAAGTTCAGGACAACTTTGATCTCCTTGTTTGTCGTCAACCACAATTGGTTGCACATCATCAAAAACATTATGGCAACTCTCGTTGTCCGAGTCGCCTGACATGTCTCCTATAAGGAAAAAACTACAATGTACGATAAACAACTTAGTACTTAGCTTAATCCTTATGCCTTCCTGTCGAAGAGTCCACTTTTCTTTGATGAAGGACCACAGAAAAAGGGTGTAAAGCGATAAATCTTTGCAACTGGTAAAAAACTGTTGACTGGTCTTCGCGCGCGAAATGCACAACTGGTGGACGCATGCGCAGCACTCTCTCTCGTACAACTCTGGAACGACCAAAGTTGATGACGAAATATAATTGGTTGTATACTTGTCGGAATTTGATATTCCTTGTCATTTCTAGTCGTTCTCAAAGTTTTCCATTTCATTAACTTGTGGAGGGCATCTTCTTGACTTAAAACCAAACTGTTGCCGTTCGTTGCCGTTCTTGTTTTCTTCCTTCTAAAAAAGTGGGCTTTCCATCTCATTCGTTTAGTTACGTCTTCTACTTTCTCGATCAAGCGCTTCTTGTATAGTTTTTCCGATGGTATAGGTATATTTTTCAGTGAGTATAGTTGAATGTCTGCTGTTCCATTTTAAATTAATCTTTCGGGAAATGTAGAGTGCTCAACAAATAAGGAGCGAATAATATTAGGTGAATAGACATTAGGTGAATAGACATGTTTTGACATGGACAATATCCCAATAAGTAAGAGTGCTCGATATAAAATTTGTAGAGCTAGTTATAAAGTATATGTAAAATCTAAACTTCTACAGATGCAGTAACACTGTGTTTCATGCCTCAGGCAATCATCAGACGACTGACTAACATCAACGTATTCATGCACTGAATTATATACAATTCGCGCGGTGTTTCTTTGAAGTTACGTAGTAATTTGTTTATGTGGCGGCAGCTTGATTAGAAGTTCGTTTCGTTTGTTTAGAAGTCTGTATTTTTGGAAAATGAAAAAATATATAAGAATGTTGACACTGACTAAAAAACGTTTAAAAACAACGTTATAAAAACTTTATTAAGACGTTTCGACCAAACAGCTTCGGTCTTCGTCGGTTATAAATAAAAGGTTAAAAATTAAGCTATTTAAATATGTTCAAAGATATGTAAATGACTAGTATGTAAACAACTATCGCATCGGACAGATATTTCAATTTCCAATATTTTACGACTTCTGGAATTCACTCTCCGAAATAGTTTTTAAACATATAATGAACAATACTTCCAACAGATTTCCGGATGTGCTATGGGTTCTCAAATCAGTGCTACCATTGCTGAGTTGGTCATGGAACATGTAGAACATATTGCATTGTCAACAGCCAAACAACCGCCTCGTTGGTGGTATGGGTATGTGGATGATAGTCACGCTTGCCTTAAGAAAGAATATGTACAACAATTCCACGATCATTTAAATTCTGTTGAACAAAATATCCAATTCACCATCGAAATGGAACAAAATAACCGCCTTCCTTTTCTAGATACTTTAACCATCAGAAAAGAAGACCACATAACAACAGACATATATAGGAAACCAACACATACTGACAAGTACTTAGATTTCACATCTCATCATCCCATCCAGCACAAACGATCGGTCGTAAACACACTTCTCGACAGAGCAGATAAGATACCATCAACGAATTCAGCCAAACGAAAGGAAAGAAAACTTGTTTTTAAAGTGCTTCAAGACAACAATGACCCGAGAAAGTTTATAAAAACATGTGAAGATAACAGACGACGCTCAAAGATTAACACCTTGCGCAGACCACCGGTCACAATTAGCCCAAATCATACACCAAACCCAAATCCTAACGTCACAGTCCCCAAACCCAATTTCATCTCATTGCCTTATGTCAATGGCGTATCGGAAAAGATTTCCAGAGTCTTAACGCGAGAAAATATTAAGGTCGGATTTAAGCTTATAGATACCCTTTGGCATCAGTTTCCCAAACCGAAGGACAAATTAAAACCGGAACAAATGAAAGGAGTTATCTACAAGATTCGATGTGCTGATTGTGATTTCACTTACTACGGACAAACTGATAGATCATTAAAAACTAGAGTTTTAGAACATGAAAGAGCGGTGTCTAAATTTGATAAATTTTCTAAAATAGCTAAACATGTAGAAGAGTACGATCATAAAATAGATTTTAATAATACATCAATTGTTCACAAAGAAAGAAATTACCATGAACGCTTATTCCTTGAGGCGTGGTATTCCCAAAAGGATTCCAATTCTGGCAATGACCATATTGACATTCCTAATGTTTACAAGGCACTTCTCTAGTCATTTACATATCTTTGAACATATTTAAATAGCTTAATTTTTAACCTTTTATTTATAACCGACGAAGACCGAAGTTGTTTGGTCGAAACGTCTTAATAAAGTTTTTATAACGTTGTTTTTAAACGTTTTTTAGTCAGTGTCAACATTCTTATATCTTTTAACTTTCAAATAATGATTCCTGACTGCAATTTCGGTATATTCCGTGTGATATATATATATATATATATATATATATATATATATATATAGTAAAATCGTTTCGTTAACAAACACAAGTGTTCTATATAGATAAAAGTTTCAATAAACAACCAAAAGAAACAACATTTGAAATAAGATGTAGTAAAACCACTCGTAAAAATGTTGAAAGGATTTATGGTGAAGGAAAATTTCGAGTGTTGGAATACATACATTTTAAGACCAAACCGGGACCAGTTGCGAAAAATGCAACTTAGCGGCCTTCCGGTAGGAAATGAACCCGCGACCCTGCGATTGCTAGTGCAGTGCTCTGACCACTGAGCTACGGAAGCCGATGCCGAGAGCCTAGTCACGAGTTCTGTATATATGGTGGTAATGCCGGGATAAGATTCTGGGTATATTATAGGTAATATTTGGCATTTCACTCGATCAAACTACATGTTGAAAGGATTTATGGTGAAGGAAAATTTCGAGTGTTGGAATACATACATTTTAAGACCAAACCGGGACCAGTTGCGAAAAATGCAACTTAGCGGCCTTCCGGTAGGAAATGAACCCGCGACCCTGCGATTGCTAGTGCAGTGCTCTGACCACTGAGCTACGGAAGCCGATGCCGAGAGCCTAGTCACGAGTTCTGTATATATGGTGGTAATGCCGGGATAAGATTCTGGGTATATTATAGGTAATATTTGGCATTTCACTCGATCAAACTACATGTTGAAAGGATTTATGGTGAAGGAAAATTTCGAGTGTTGGAATACATACATTTTAAGACCAAACCGGGACCAGTTGCGAAAAATGCAACTTAGCGGCCTTCCGGTAGGAAATGAACCCGCGACCCTGCGATTGCTAGTGCAGTGCTCTGACCACTGAGCTACGGAAGCCGATGCCGAGAGCCTAGTCACGAGTTCTGTATATATGGTGGTAATGCCGGGATAAGATTCTGGGTATATTATAGGTAATATTTGGCATTTCACTCGATCAAACTACATGTTGAAAGGATTTATGGTGAAGGAAAATTTCGAGTGTTAGAATACATACATTTTAAGACCAAACCGGGACCAGTTGCGAAAAATGCAACTTAGTGGCCTTCCGGTAGGAATTGAACCCGCGACCCTGCGATTGCTAGTGCAGTGCTCTGACCACTGAGCTACGGAAGCCGATGCCGAGAGCCTAGTCACGAGTTCTGTATATATGGTGGTAATGCCGGGATAAGATTCTGGGTATATTATAGGTAATATTTGGCATTTCACTCGATCAAACTACATGTTGAAAGGATTTATGGTGAAGGAAAATTTCGAGTGTTGGAATACATACATTTTAAGACCAAACCGGGACCAGTTGCGAAAAATGCAACTTAGTGGCCTTCCGGTAGGAATTGAACCCGCGACCCTGCGATTGCTAGTGCAGTGCTCTGACCACTGAGCTACGGAAGCCGATGCCGAGAGCCTAGTCACGAGTTCTGTATATATGGTGGTAATGCCGGGATAAGATTCTGGGTATATATATTATTATTATTATTCTGGGTATATATATATATATATATATATATATATATATATTGCCTGACGATCGCGTATAAGCGTGAAACTCGAGTAGCGACAGCTTTTTCACTTAATAAATATTCGCTCTACCTATAATGGTATTGAGCGCTCTAAAACCTTTTGCCAACTGTGTGACTTTGTTACATATTCTTCTTGGTATATATATATATATATATATATATATAATATATATATATATATATATATATATATATATATATATATATATATATATATATTATATAAGGAACTTACCATGTTATTTGTTAATCTGCTCTGATGTTTTGATATACAACGAAACGTTAGCTATAATAAAATGTTCGACTGAAATGCCGTGCCTAAAAGTTATTTGCTGGGCTTTGATTTTTATATTCAAATTAGTTTCAATATTCATAACTCATAGTACCAAGCCTGCAGATAAACAAAAAATAGCGTTGTAACGCTGATGTGGATAGTCACCAAAATGCGATTGTCGTTTCCCGGCGTCAGCTGTTTTACCGTTAGAACGATGAATAATAGCTGGTGACAAAAAGAGCAACGGCGAGATCTGTTATGGAAAGCATCATCATAAGAAAGAAAGAAAGAACGTTAAGATATATGACTAACGAATTAAGCGTTGTTCCATTATGGCGTTAACGATGTAACCGATGATACCGTTTATTGTAATGGCTGGGGAAACTGAGTCCATATACATTGGTGTTAAATGAAGATATATGCATCGGAACTATGTACAGTCGTTCCCTGCGTAACACTGCTTCTTTCGCGTATCTAAACGACTGCAGTGCACTACGTTTCCAACTGTATTCGTTGCTTCACCTCATGCGTGCATAATAAATTTCGCAGTGGCCTGACTATTGTTTTTTAATTTGAAAAATATATTGCAGCAACTATATTAATATCTGCTTTTTAATTATTGTTTGCAAAATATTATTGTGTTTTTAAAAAATATTTGAACAGCCCTCAAATGTACTTTCAATTTAAAACAGGTAAACTTTTATAAATTTCGGCAGTATCATTTCTTATTTTTATCAATTGTACTTTCCATTTACTTCAACTGTATTTTGGATTTTGTAGTTTTTAATTTGTTGCCTGTTTATTTTCGCGTGATACAGAGTCGGTTACAACAAAAATTAATTGGTTTAGCCTTACTGCAATTCAAATGTGCAGTTATTGCAAATTATAAATGCTGTAAATTAAAAATCATGATGGAGTGAAGAAAAAATTGATGGAGTGAATTGACGGTGAAGAAATACTGTATATTATAATAGTTTTCCATTTTTATATATTGTGATATAAACAAGTCATGTTCCTTAGTCAGGTTTGTTAAGCAATAAGATAGATATAGATGGTTGTCTGTCCTATAGACAACGGACATATTAGCATTTAATTCCATAGCGAAAGACCGATTTGTTTAATATTTATGGAGTTTGAATTGCTTCTCCAAGAAATTCAGCACGAGTTACGAGTACCTGGACTTAGTATACCTTTTTAGAGCATTAGTTAGATCATGTCACCCTTACATTTCTATTAAGTCCTCCAGCCGTGTAACAAGACGTACAAATCGATCAAATGAATTTGTTTTAAATGTTCTTAAAGCGAATAGCGTAATTGTAAAACCCCTAGGATATCCAAATCTATCATCATATATACGAGATGTTAACCTTTCTATTGATCAATTCAAGTCTGAACTGTTAAAACATCATTAAACAACCGAACACGTGTACGATATAGAAATTCCGCAAACTTTTAAAACCGTATGAGTAAAATGTCATCTGTGTCGTCCACTGCATGTCTAGCCTTGTTAAAATGTGCTGTTAGTTTTTTTTATCTTAGGGATCCCGTAATGTAGCGATAAGCTCTGTTGTGTTTTCCTGCTACTCAGTGTGGCAAAGCTTGTAAATGAATAAATAAATAAATAAATTTACGGCCGCCATTAATTTGGTCGATGGACATGAGGAAACTGAGACGAGTCCCTTATGACGTCATCTAGTTCACGCATCAAGTTCGCACAAAGCTAAAAGGGATCACTCAAAAGGATCTTTTCTCATTTTCAAAAATTAGTCTAACCCTAATCCCAATAATAATCCTAACTCAAACCCTAACCTTGATCCTATAACCTTAAACCTAACTCTAACCGTAGCTGACCCTAACCTACCCAAAAATAAAGACCAAACAAAAACGGAAAGGTTCTTTTGAGTCATCCATTTTAGCCTAAACCATGAAGTTCGCTTTTGCCATTACTCGTATCAGAACTCGATTCAGAGTTCGAAGACGTATTTATGAACGAAACGATACGATACGCAGGTAAACAGTTATATGAGCGAATGTAAACTCAATAACTTTGTTGTGTTGGTGTTGAGTAAAGACGCGTCACAGCATGTTACCGCTGGAAGGATTTTACAGCTCTAAGAATTTAATGGCGGGAAGGTGGGGATAATCAGGACAACGAGGAAGACTATGTACCTCATTTGGTGAACCAACCAATATTTCTTTCAAATGTCTTGTTTTACAACAGATCGCACGCGAACGAAACAAAAAATTAAATGTTTTATTTTCATTATCGTGTACCTGGTAATCATTAGTGAATTCCGAATATTCCTTTTGTATAATGCCAGATAAACATGTTTGCACGAAGGTATACACGCTCACGTAATATAATGGACACGTATTTTAAAAATAAAGATTAAAGCCCAGCAAATGACTTTTAGACAAGACATGACAGAAATTTGAAATTTATTAGCTAACGTTTCGTTGCGACATACAACATCTTCAGAGCGATTTAAATTATTTGATACAAGTAGGTATATACATTTACACACAGTTCATTCAGTATTAGGTAACAAAACGGTCAAAAATTAAAAAAAACGATTACCACGGTCAAATATATATGATAACGATTAGTCAAGAGATTAAATTCAAATGTTGGCCAAGTTAATGAAACTTAGGTCAGGGTTAAGTGGTATTAAACAAAGTTAGAATATGGAAAGTAGAACAGAACTTATATGTTGGCGTTGAGACTTGGCTTAAGTTTTGAAATCATAAGACTTTCCCTGAGTGCTGAATGCTCGAAGACAGCACATTATAGAGATAGCGCACAAAATACTAATTAGCGGTAGATATAAGCTCATTCAGAATCGTCCGTTCTACCATTTCTGTGGCAGTACATGTACGCGTTCTGTGAGCCTATTTTCTACTCTGATGTCATTAATAATGTGTCGTTATTAAATATCAGCAGAATGCATGCACGCGTTGCGTACCTATTGTTTAGCCCTCAAGAAAGACATCGTCTAAAATTTGGGATATTTCATTAATTTTATTAATAATTTCGCGTTCGGTGTTTCTCTCAAATAACCCTAACTCTTCCACCACATGATCTTACATCGTAGAATTTCCTTTCTCAATTGCGAGTTTCTCCAAAAATATATCACAGAGTTTAGAGTCGAATTCATGGTGATAAACGTCATCACCCAAGTGCCTGCCATCAACAATGGCACTGTTAGCTCAGCGCTTTTGTTCAAGTACAGATACACGTAGTAGACGACATTGGGGAAATAACAAACTAGGGAACAAATCACGATAAGGATGTACGTCTTGGCTAGTCTTATTTCCTTTATGAATTTCGTAAGTTTTGCTCTCTTGGTCGCGGCAGAGGCCGAGTCGCAATCTACATCAACGGCTGAGCTCTCTTGTAAGGAGCTATCTGTTCTTGGCATTGGAGGCATTAGGTCCAGACGCCGTTTCTGTCTTGCAATCTTGAAAATCTTGACGTAGATTAAAACCGTTGTAAGACACACGATTGTGACGTAGAACATCACGAGTATGTTCTTCAGTTTGGTGTCGAAAAACGCAATGATGGTGACAGGCATCCATGACAACCAGAGGACAAGCGTAGCTAAGAAGAGATTCCTCTTTGTGACGTATCGCTCGTAGACAAACGGATGCGCTATAGCCAAGTATCTTTCAATGTTCATAACGAACAGTGTCACTCCAGATAAACCGGGAAACAGTGTTATAGCTGTGACGTAGACAGTCTTCGAGATACAATCGCCTGTTCCCGCCAGCTGCTTTACCTTCATGACGATGAACATTGGATGAAAAAAAAGGCACACGGCTAGATCTGTTATGGAGAGCACCATTACAAGAAAGAAAGGTGTCTTGCTTCGAAGATTAGGCGATTTGTAGAACGCTACGATGACTAACGAGTTCACGAAAGGGCCTGTGACGGCCAGAATGAGATTGACAACACAGGAGATAATACCGTTAATGGTAAAGCCTGGAGAAGGTGAACTATGTACGTAAGAAGCTATCGAAAGACACTGCAGTACTGTGGTGTTAGGTGAAGACATGTTCCTCTCAGGTATATGTTGCTGTTCATTTCTGTGAAGTTACTCTTATTAAAAAATTAAAAATGCGCAAAATTGAAGCGTAAACTAAAATTAAAAAACATTAAATATTAAAATATATATTAAAAAACTAAAACGCGCAAATTGAAGACATGTTGTGTAGATTTAAACTATAATTGGTAGAACAGGGATGACTCTGCAGGGCGTAGGGGGAGGCTGTAGCCCTCCCAAATAATTATCAAAAATAATTAAATATAACGACGTATTGTGGAAGGATTAATGAAATCATTGTTATGAAATTATAAAAATATAGGTACGCTTGGGCGTACATGTATTTACTGCGTAGTCGCTAATGTGAAGTATTTAATGGCAAAAACAATGACGTATTCACGTAGAAAGTCAATAAGACTACAGTATGTGCACATCAATTGACGTAATTTTCGTCCGTTTTTTGTGTTAACGCGCTGTGAAAATGATATATAACAAACAGACATCCCAATCTTTTCAACGCATTGTTTATGTTGTGAGCGCTGATGCCGCGTTCAAAGGGAACGCAGGCTCTGGGAACGAGAATGCCACTGATTTTTTATTGTTTTTGATTGCTTTGCGGTTTGACAATGGCTTCGAGAGAAAAAAAAACAACGAAAAGTTCGAAGGTTACTTCAAAGAGAAAAGATGACAGTATTCCATCTGCTTCCACTTCGTCTTCGAGTTGTGAGACAAATCATCGCGTTTCCGAATTTCCTACTTCGAAGAAACGTTCAAACGAAACGAAGGGACGTGAGGAAATCATCGGCTACGTACATCAATTGTCCCCGTCAAAGAGAAACAAACGGAATACCATGAACTATTCGACAATGGTGTTACAAACATCAACGAAACGAGCGCAAGAAGCGCTAATTTACTCCGAAGCAAAGCGACCGATGTTAGCAGATAGTGAGCGATCGCACACCCCGATAAAGATACAGAAATTTACGTACAGCTCCGACGGATCAAAGTTGATCGTAAATGATATGAGCAAGATCTCTATGCCTTTGCAAACAGAGTATTCTTTCCAATACGAAAAGGCACTTGCGCCAGATTTTCGAATGGTTTCAGTAAAAGAGATAATGACAACGGCGATGGAAGGCGAGTACATTGGGGTTCGTGGGAAAATTGGATCTATCGATAGCAGCACGGTAGTGTCATCCCGGCAGTTAAAAGTTGCCCGTGCATTGTTTACGGATGAAACAGGAACGATACGGTTGGATTTGTGGCAAGAGCATATCAATTCTGTTTGCGCTGGTAAAGTGTATTCGATATTACACTGTTAAAAATTTCAGTATTTTTACACTAAAACTTACTGTAATATTTAACAGTAAGTATGTTGGAAACTGTCCGACAATAAGTTAATCGGGATATGGGGACTATGATATATTATATCACGCGACGCACAATTGCCGGAAGTCTGTTATCACTCCGGCGTATTGTAATAGTATACGGTGTTATAGTGAACTGTGTGAGTCTAGACGGAGAGAGAGTGAGTTAAATAAAGGATAGGTAAAAGGTTTTGCGTTGTGACATTCAGTGAACTATAAACGGTGAGATATTTTAGGAAGCGTGTTCTACCACGTTTTCGACACAGTGGCACCTCCGACGGGATCTAAGGATCGTAAATAGCAACTCGCGATGGAGAAACTATTGACAGAGCTTAACGCAAAACTTAAAACGCTTAATTTTCTAATCGGGAAAACCAATGAAACCCTGGAAAAGAACGACCGATTGGCCACACAACGCCAAATAACATCATTAGAAAACATGACCGAAGCAATTACAACGCTTAAAGAAACGATAGAGGAGAAGAAGTTCGCCAAAGGAGAAACAGAAGAGGTTGTAAGAGAATGGGCGAGCGAGACAGAATCAACTATCAACAAGGCAGATCAGTGTATCAAGGAGCTGACAAATCAAACCCAAATAATCGATCGCGATTTAAAACAGGCCACCGCATTTCAAGATCACAAACAGGCGATGGAACTTGAAGAAAATAAACTCCGTGTTCAACAAGAAGCCACCGAGAGAGCTCACGCTGAACAATTGGAGTTCGAAAAAAAGCGGCTCGAACTACAACAACAACACGCACCATCGAAGCCAGACACGCAATCAGGCGGCAACAGTGGGGCTATAAGAATGCCAAAACTTGAAATTACCAAGTTCAATGGGACATCCCAAGACTGGCTGCGGTTCTGGGGACAATTCGAAACACAAATTCACAAGTCAACAGCACCCGCGCTCACGAAGTTTTCGTACCTGAAAGAATTGGTCAATACGAAAGTGCGCAATTTAATCGATGGACTTCCGTTCACCGAAGAAGGTTATGACAAGGCAAAGGATTTACTCATTAAGTTTGTGACTGAAACAGGCATCCCATAAAATGGCCGCCAAGAAGAAAACAAGCGCGCAAAGCACTACCCTGACACTCGCTCTTTAAGGTGGTTTCCAATTGTTTCGTAAAAAGTGGGAAAAATACAAATTTCAAAAAATACCCATGCATATTTCGTAAAAGAACAAAACTAAGGCGGCTATACATAGAATAACTTTGGATGTATAGAATATTGTTAATAGATAATGTTCCATCTGTTGTAATGACAACAGTGACATTTCAAAATCGCCGAAAATTAACATTTGATCCAATTTATTTTCCAAACGAGTATATTGAAACATCTCTTTTAATGTAAGTAATCAATAGTGAAATTTTAAAAATTGCGTTAATGCTGAATTTTTTACGCAAGAAAAACCATATTTTTTTAATTTAAAAATGTTGACAATTCAATGCGAAAAGTTCAGGGGTCACCGTACTCGTTTGGAAAATAAATTGGATTAAATTTTAACTTTTTACAAAATAGAAGGGTCCACCTTATAATTGGAAATACTACTTCACAATAAGATAAATTTACGACTGTACGAATGATAACTGAAAAGTGTGCTAAATTTATAATATTTATGACAAAATCGTGTCTGGCATGCATAGCAAAAAAACACCTGAAGATCACGAAAATACAATTGGAAAAATGATTACTTGTTTGCAATCAACAATTCAATCTCACTCTAGCTTCTTGCCCAATCAGAATGGGTAATTTTGTCATGCATATTATAAGAATAGTGATGAAGTAATGAACAACAAGATCAAATTCCACAGACTTTGGACAAACCATCAACAAATTTGGAAAACAGATACTATAGCAATTTGTCGATTTCTTATAAAGTACAATATTTACCAATATTTATACAAATAGATTGTTCCAATGTCTTGTAGAACAGCTAGATTAATATATCTTTTAGCTAGGTAAATATATCTTTTATAAATATACACACTTTTATAAATATACACTAGCCTGCGCTGGAGATTTGACGTCTGCGGCGCAAGTTAGTGTATACAAGCAAACGCTTAGAGTTCCAAAACGCCTTATCCTAAATTTATTTGTTTGGATCTCGTAAAAAAGCTTCAATTTGAACACCATGTGGAAATTTTATCTGAAACTCATAGGGCATGGCTTCACGTAAATAACGTCGAGTTGCCCGCGAATTGTATGGTTAGTGCTCCTTATAAATACGTAACACTGGCGATCTCTGTTCCAGGCCGATATGTTTACCAAATTATGCAATCTGCAGAATTTTATTTTTCGGTATTATTAGAAAAAGTATTAAGAAAAGTATTAGAAAAGGTCATGTATGAGAAAAACATGTTTCTTGATAGATTTTTGTAATCGGTTTAAAGAGCTAAAGGCACTTTAATAAGTATTTGGTATTTAATAAAGTGTATAAATACCGAATGCTACTTGATATATAAGCATTAAGTATTTACTGCTTTAACGTTTACACGGAAATAATCAATATATTTCCTCATTCAAAAAAGCGTGCGTTTTTTGGCTTTTTGTGCATGAAAAAATGACGTACAAATTACGTAAATATTTGGCGAATATAAAGACAATGTGAAATGTCTCTAGAAAGTAATAATGTAGTTTCCACCATGTTCTCATTTTTAGAATTACTGGTAATCTGTTCTGTGTATGCAATATATTTTATTTGGATAGAGGTTTTAATTGTTTATCAGCCTCTTTGTCCTCTTATAAATTTTAAAAAGACGTCATTTAATCACTAATACTCGCAGATCTAAAAACTAAAGTCTTCATGACAGGCTCTGTTATACAAGGTAATCTTTTTACGACGTTTCAAGTTCTGCACGAGAACCAGGCTTTACAACACCTTTTCGCGATTATCTGATTCATTTACTTTTATTGTACTTAGGCCTAGTTCAAACGTCGCTCTTTTCATGCGCCGGACCTAATGTAAATGAGAAAAATCCTTTGTTCGAGCTCATTTGCATTAGGTTTGGCGCATAAAAAGAGCGACGCTTGAACTAGGCCTTACTTTTAAAATAAAGGAAGGTATAGATTACTTGATCAATTTCTCACCTTGTTCCAAAAATATTTTTGTTTAAAAAAAGTATTGCAAAAGATACTTTATGACGTCATATACTCAACTAATTCCACAAGGGCGGAATATCTACGGGGAAATAATACTGAGATTGTATTGAAAAACGAATGATATATTGCAATGCGTAATGTGCATAGTCATTACTTGATAAATTTCTCATTTGGGGAAGTTTATTTGGTCTGTGTTGAGTACATGACGTTATAAGGCATGCAAATGATTGCATGTTACAAAAATCTTAATATCTCTGGAATATGATGAGATATTGATTCAGCACGAACGATATTGTATTCAAAATAAAATAAAATATTTTTCTCAGGGAAGCCTCGCATATCGATTTGGCCCACGAGAAACGTCATATGTACGTTTTCGCAATGTTTACATCTGAGAGACTTCACATAGCGCACGCGCAGAACGGCCGTGACCGCCTTTTATATTAAGATAGACTATCACTGATCTCCAAAAACTAATTTTGAAATTGTGGTCATTACCAAAGCTGTTTTAATGGAACTTACTGGAAGACCTTTCATATAAAATAGTAGAAAGTACTCTTTGAAGACGTTAGGCTTTAACGGTAGTTTTTTCAGTGTTTATGTACCCAATAAAATTTCGATAACTATGTGTTACTAAGGGGAGGGGGGTCTCCAGAGAAACGTCCATATGATGTTTCTCGTGCGCCAAATCGATATGCGAGGCTTCCCTTACTGCTTTTAACAAACCCAGTTATTTGTTCTTTTTCATTTTTCGTCCTATATTCCGCGCGTAGTCTTCCACCATTTTCCAAGTTCGGTCCTTCATTAACACTTTATTATTTTTTAAATATTCCTCACTCCTTTTTTTAGCAGTTTTCCACCTCGTAAATTTTTTGAGAATGCTTCCTTAACAGCTCTCTTCTCTGCAGTTGTCCATGTTTTGGAGTTTGATGTGCGGCGTTTCTTCTTTATTTCTTCAGAAAAAAACACGTTGATAGTTAAATGATGTTATGATACTTTAATCTAGCTATGGTCCGACTCGGAATCAATGTTTCGGCGCTCTGACCATTGAGCAATTAATTGAGACACGGTCAGAACAGTCAGTGATTTTCTCCATATACATATTAAATTTAATATAACGAAAATGGAATTTTTTAAAACGTCACAGCCGCTTTACTTTAATACGTATATGGAGAAAATCACTGACTATTCTGACCGTGTCTCATTAGCTCGAAGGTCAGAAAATATTTCTTCCCAGAATCAGAAATTGAGGACAACAAACCTGGTGGTCCAAACGTTACATTGTTTTGCAAATGTGCGGTCGATGTTGAGGCACCACAATTGATATTCAAATGGTCGGCAGATTTTGAAGCACCTTCACATGGAGTATCTATGTGTTTAATTTAAAATGTATTAAATATCGAAAGAAGTTAGCAGGTTTTTCGCTCGAACTATTTGTAAATATTCGTATGTACACTAATATGTTTCCATAGGATTCAATCACGTGGGTAGTATTTATTTGGGAAAGGCAACCTGCCCCATGATGATGCTATATATGCATTTCCCTAGCACCAATAGCTGGTGAAACTCGGGACGTATCTAGACTGCAGCAACTGCAGCGAATGCTGCAATAAGATTTTCGAGGGGAAAATAAAATAAATTAAAATTCCAACCACAAGGCAATAATAACAAGGTAATAATACTTCTCAATGAGTTAGCTTTCAAAATTGAATGTCATGACTGATACGTATGCGCAATTAACCATTACTATAAGCGTGCAATTAACCATTGCTATAAGCGTCAAAAAATGACGTACGCTGATTGGCTGGCTATCTGATGATAGTATAATTTTAGAGGTGAATATAACAATTCAAGTGTTTTGATTGGTTTAAAATTTCTTCATAAATCGTTATATTCACCGCACCAGGCAGTGAATATAACATTTACTAAAAATTGTTGTTCGAAAAGACATTTTCAAATGTTCGGTCAACGTGGTTCGTACGCTAATCCGTTCCAGTCTCCTTCGCCGTTGTCATTTTGATGTATGGTTTTTACTCTATCTATTGTTTTTCTTGTTGTTTTTTCAAAATGGCGACTGTATTTTAGAAGTTAAAAATATCGTTAAAATCTTCACGAACAGATGTATACAAGTATTTACACTGAGATAGAACTTACAGAGATTTTAACAGGTAAAAAGAGTTGAGTTTTTTCAAGTTAAACTGTTTGTTTATAAACTATTTCACAAGTTTTGATCGTAGGCAATGTGCATTACGTGCTCTTAAGGCATGAAGATTAAGCAATCAGTTCATTAGATATTAAGATATTTAAACATGTGCATTAAATTTCTTGAATATTCACTATGAAATTATACTATAACAATTATTCACCTCTGTCTTGGTGAATATTAGCGAATATTTACCTCGGCTTCGCCTCGGTAAATATCCTCTAATATTCACCTCGACATCGGTGAATAACTGAATTGTCATTTAGTATCAACCAACTAGTGGTCTATTACAAATTCAGCATTCTGATTGGCTGAACTACTAGTGGTCTATTGGTGATAGACATTAGTAGCGTTATCCAATCACAAACCTTCTTATGCTGGAAAATCCCTATACTGACCAATCAGAAGCCACGACATATTCCAGCTAAACGACCAAACCTGGAATCTAGTCCAAACATGGCGCCCGCTAAAATTTATATACGAGTGATGAAATCATGAAAACATTGGACCGAAAGTAATGGAAAATTGTTCAGTTTGACATTTTCGAATAAGAAAACGAATTCGCTTATGCCTATGGAGTATATATATACCAAATGTGAAGCAAAGTAATTACAATCTCGTTTTTTGTGAGCGATTGTTTATCTTCTAGAGAGATTTCTAGGAGATTTCTACAAACAAAAAGGTAAAACTATCTGAAAATTTGGAACAATGTTAGAAACAATTAGACAACATAAAACAATTAGACAACTCGTTCATAAAACAATTAGACAACAATTAGACAACTATTATTAAATATATGCGTTCTACATCAAATATATGCGTTCTAAATTTAAATAAAACTCTTCTGTATTCACAAAAAAAGCAGTCTGCAGTCGTACAAAATAAGTATTATAATCGTATTGTAAAAAGCCTGACAACTACATTGTAAAAATGCCTTCTAATTATGATCCTTTGCGAACATATATTTGATATAGAACAACTATTTACGAAACATTGAGTTTTGTCCACTTTGGCGCCCATACTTCTGGTAATATTTAATTTTTTAGCGATCAGCGGTAATTAGTGTCAGCCTCGTTGCATGATGTACGCGTACGCTGCATGAAATTCTAATTTATTTTCTCTGGCCGAAATAAAAGAACAATTTTAATCCCCTCGCCCGGCGCGAAGCGCCGGCCGAAGGCCGAAGGCCTGAGGGCGAGGGTGATAATATCGACCGGCGTTTAGTCCCTCATCACGGATTCCAGGCGTAATGTAAAGTCACTTTCAGTTTCCTTGTATATATATATTCAGGATCAACGTCGTCAATCATGCGCGGCATTGGAAAATTTGGCCCTGGCAACTAGATATGGTAAATACTAAATATCTGCATTTGAATTAAAAGAAAAGTACGTGTTTTGTCGGGTTATACGGTGAATGAAGATTTGTGTTCAAAAAGATTGTGAAAAGGCAGTAAAAATGCAATATATCGTCGTCGGAAGATGTCAAGTTCGTAAATCAAGTTTTATACTTTTATACGTGGCGTCAAACTAAAGGTAAACCCGTTTTCGTTTTTTTAAACCTGTTAATCAGTTACAAAGATCGTTTTGCAAACATGTTCGAGTATGTTATTCAGGCTTTTATTTGATGTATAGCATGATTTTCTAGAGTTAGTAGTTCAAAAGATAATGGTCGTCTGAATATCTAAAATATTTACTCGGAGTTTGTCAAATCCAATCCAAGCGTCGTCGCTTTTTTCAAGCTGTTAGCTAACAGTTACAAAAATATTTTTGTAGGTATTTGAGAGGCTGTTAATCAAGCTTTCATTAGATATGTAGAATGAGTTCTTAGAGTTAGTACTTCAAAATATATTGTGGTCGGAACATTTCAGTTTTGGCATGTCGTCATGGCAACCGAAATTTAAAATTATTATAACATCAACCTAAGTCAGTTTTAGGATTAGGATTTGCGTTAGGATTAGGATTAGGATTAGCGATTATTTGAATTTCGGTTTGTTCATATATCGAGAAAGCGCCAATCAGACATCACAAAATCACTCTTTCAAGGGCTTTCGCTCGAAATTGAATAGTCCTTACACACGATATACCAATAAATTATGTGCTTTAATTTAAATTATCCATCACCATTGTTTCACTCGGTCACTTTGCAACCTCATCCACAATGGAATAATTGCAATACTTGATAATTAGCCTATATAGTGAGTACCAGTACTGGTGGTACCCATGTAAAAAAATACCCGGGATCCCGGGCGGGATACCTGGGATCCCGGGTGGGATACTCGGGATCCCGGGTGGGATACTCGGGATCCCGGGTGGGAGACCCGGGATCCCGGGTGGGAGACCCGGGATCCCGGGTGGGATACTCGGGATCCCGGGTGGGATACTCGGGATCCCGGGTGGGATACTTGGGATCCCGGGTGGGAGACCCGGGATCCCAGGTGGGAGACCTGGGATCCCAGGTGGGAGACCCGGGATCCCAGGTGGGAGACCCGGGATCCAAGGTGGGAGACCCGGGATCCCAGGTGGGAGACCCGGGATCCCAGGTGGGAGACCCGGGATCCAAGGTGGGAGACCCGGGATCCCAAAATCTGTTTTAAATACACTGTAAACTATTAAAATGAAATAAAAAATAACTTACATGAAGAGTAGCTGTTGTCTTTGTTGCTTTTTGGTACCAATTTCAAATAATTTTGATAAATTTATGCGAGTTTCAAAACCCTATATACATATTTAATTAACAATATTACTTTCAATAGTCCATGATACTGCCACTTGGTGGTTCGAGGAACCGGTATGCGAAAATCGCGCATCCACGTTTTGTATCTCCCTCATATCTCCCTCTCTTTCGTGATGTTGCTCGCTCGAACGAAAGCTGATATGGCCTCATTTGCCACAATGACATCCGGACTGGCAGGAAATAGATTATGGCGCAACCAATCAAAACAGAGTTGACAACTTGTCTTGTCTTGTCTTGTCTTGTTTTATCTTGTCTTGTCTTGTCTTGTATTGTATTGTCTTGTCTTGTCTTGTCTTGTCTTGACAAGTTGTCTTGTCTTGACTTCTCTTGACAAGTTGTCTTGTCTTGTCTTGTCTTGACTTGTCTTGACAACTTGTCTTGTCTTGTCTTGTTTTGTTTTGTCTTGTCTTGTTTTGTTTTGTCTTGTCTTGTCCAAGGTGGGAGACTCGGGATCCCAGGTGGGAGACCCGGGATCCCAGGTGGGAGACCCGGGATCCCAGGTGGGAGACCCGGGATCCAAGGTGGGAGACCCGGGATCCCAAAATCTGTTTTAAATACACTGTAAACTATTAAAATGAAATAAAAAATAACTTACATGAAGAGTAGCTGTTGACTTTGTTGCTTTTTGGTACCAATTTCAAATAATTTTGATAAATTTATGCGAGTTTCAAAACCCTATATACATATTTAATTAACAATATTACTTTGAATAGTCCATGATACTGCCACTTGGTGGTTCGAGGAACCGGTATGCGAAAATCGCGCATCCACGTTTTGTATCTCCCTCATATCTCCCTCTCTTTCGTGATGTTGCTCGCTCGAACGAAAGCTGATATGGCCTCATTTGCCACAATGACATCCGGACTGGCAGGAAATAGATTATGGCGCAACCAATCAAAACAGAGTTCTGAGTCAGGTGTGGTATTTAATGTTCTGTGATTGGTTAACACTCAACACTTGATACGTTGACCATGCTGAAAAGCCCCATGGGGACGTGAAATAAAGTATGTATGTATATAGTATGTATGTATGCTTTCAAGCATCGCGCTATTATTCAAAACTGAAAACTGCGATCTGCACGTATATCTTTACCGAACGAAAGAAGATTATTTGTGATAATGGAACCTTCTAACAAAGGGAGAACTATTAGAAAACTGAAAGGTAAGGTTCAAAAGAAAGTGATTTTAAAATCCGCCAAGGCAATAGTGTGTTTTGCTAGTCCTTTATTTGTAATTTGCGTTGCTTTGTAGAGCCAAAGGATTTATATTTTATTGATTTTCTTCCCGAAAGATTACTCCGCCGTTACAGTTTCAAGAAACAAGGTTTTAGGAACTACTCAACAACTAAGTGGTTTGATTTGAAAGAAAATACCTGGAAGCACGTCGATATTGGCGAGCCAGAACCATGGAAATGTCTAATAAAACCGGTGAGCCAAACACTTTATGTGTCTATACAGTTTGTTGTAATGAAGATTATATATTAGTGTATATTTATCATTTATAGACCCGAAGCGAGGGGAATTCGACGAAATATATATCACTCGTTCGAACGGCGTTCGAACAGCTAGCGTTCGAACGGCTTGCTACTATAGCGTTCGAATGGCTTGCTACTATAGCGTTCGAACGGCTTGCTACTATAGCGTTCGAATGGCTTGCTACTATAGCGTTCGAACGGCTTGCTACTATAGCGTTCGAACGGCTAGCTACTGGCGTTCGAACGTTTGTGAAAGTCGACGAATTCCCCGAGCGGAGCGTCTATAAATGATATATTATACCGAAACAATATTGAATGCCGAATGCGGTCTTGAAACGTCTTGTTGTTCCTCCATTGTTGATGGGCTCGTATTTCGCGTGTGGCATTTGGTTTCGCGCGTGATAGTCGAGTCGAATTCCCTACACTATATTATTATTCCCCTATTATTATTCCCCTCCACAGCGGGTTCTTATAACAAGATTCCTGTGCCATCTTGAATTTTTTTGGACAAATTACAAGTAAAAAATTAATATTTAATTAGAGATTTTTTAATACCAATCAAGTGAGTATACCAGTATGGTTACTATAGACATTTTTCAGTCCTCTTGATGCAGAAAAAATTAACGAAGCTTAAAAGTTGCTGAATATATATATATATATATATATATACAGTATATTTGACCACAGCAAATGATTGTAAAATTATTTCGGCATCATTGAATATTGATAACATAAGTTATGTACCATCATCATCATCATCATCATCATTTTTTCCCACTCATCGATCTGTTCGATCTGGGGCGGTGCTGCTTGGGTCGAATTACTTCGGGAAATCTTCGATCCAACAGCGCCATGAAGTCTTTTTTTACCATCATCACTCTCAAGGCTTGTTCCCTGTCGACTCCCAGTAGATTTTCAATTCTTTTCCAAGTTTTTTGGTAGGTTCTAAGGTCGAACAACACCTGTTTCTGCAAAGCATCGTTGTCCATGCGGCAAACGTGTGCTGTGTATTTTAGGAATTGAACGTGGCAGAAGTCAGAGATGCTGTGTGACTTCGTGATTCTCTTGATGTTTTCGTTGCTCAGTACAAAAGCATAATCGTATGCCACGTCATTTTTAGCCGCTTTTTTGTTAGCCGGTGCATTTTTACGCTTGAAACCGCCTCTGACCATTTTACGCAGAAACCCATTCCATACAATTTCGATCTTTTGTATTTCCTTGGCTGAAAGCTCCCAAGCCTGTACTCCGTAGAGCAGACGTGAACGAACGCATGCCGTCAGAAACTTCATTCTCATACCAAGATAGATGTTTTGGTTCGTCAAAATGTGTTTCAACTCGGACCATTTTGCAAAAGCCGCGGCAATTCTAAGGTGGAGAAACTTTGATGGAGTTTTGGAGTCGTTTGTCACACCTTGGCCCAAGTATTTGAAGGTACGAACGTTTTTGATGGGAACGTTGTTGATTTGAAGTAGGCTGTCGATCTCTAACATATCCGGGGGAACGTTGAAAGGCATGGTCTCGGTTTTCTTGTACGCCATCGTTAGGCCAAACCTGGTGAAAGTTTTGTCATAAATTTCGAGAATTTGGATGAGTTCTTCAAGGGAATTCCCAAAAACAACTTCGTCGTCGGCATAAAGAAGTTCGAAGATCCGGTTTTCACCACGCAGTGGACCTTTGCGCAGTCGGCGCGGAGCGACGACTGTCGGAATGATGTATTCTATGCGCGCTCCAGCATTGGGCAACTTTTTGAGGACTTCCTCGCGAGCGACTCAAGTTGTCTTGTCTTGACAAGTTGTCTTGTCTTGACAAGTTGTCTATCTTGTTTTATCTTGTCTTGTCTTGTCTTGTCTTGTCTTGTCTTGTCTTGTCTTGTCTTGTCTTGACAAGTTGTCTTGTCTTGACAAGTTGTCTTGTCTTGATAAGTTGTCTTGTCTTGCCTTGTCTTTTCTTGTCTTGTCTTGTCTTGTCTTGTCTTGACAAGTTGTCTGGTGTTGTCTTGTCTTGACAAGTTGTCTTGTCTTGACAAGTTGTCTTGTCTTGCCTTGTCTTTTCTTGCCTTGTCTTTTCTTCTCTTGTCTTGTCTTATCTTGTCTTGTATTGTCTTGTGTTGTCTTGTTTTGTTTTGTTTTGTCTTGTTTTGTCTTGACAAGTTGTCTTGTCTTGACAAGTTGTCTTGTCTTGACAAGTTGTCTTGTCTTGACAAGTTGTCTTGTCTTGTCTTGTCTTGTCTTGCCTTGTCTTTTCTTGTCTTGTCTTGTCTTTTCTTGTCTTGTCTTGTCTTGTCTTGTCATGTCTTGTCTTGTCTAGACAAGTTGTCTTGTCTTGTCTTGTCTTGTCTAGACTTGTCCTGTCTTGTCTTGACAAGTTTTACTGTCTCGTCTTGTCTTGTCTTGTCTTTTCTTGTGTTGTGTTGTGTTGTGTTGTGTTGTCTTGTGTTGCCTTGTGTTGTCTTATGTTGTCTTGACTTGTCTTGTCTTGTCTTGTCTTGACAAGTTGTCTTGTCTTGTCTTGTCTTGTCTTGTCTTGCACGTTGTCTTGTCTTGTCTTGACAAGTTGTCTTGTCTTGACAAGTTGTCTTGTCTTGACAAGTTGTCTTGTCTTTTCAAAAATTGTCTTGCCTTGACAAGTTGTCTTGTATTGACAAGTTGTCTTGTCTAAACAAGTTGTCTTGTCTTGACAATTTGTCTTTTCTTGTCTTGACAACTTGTCTTGTCTTGTATTTTCTTGTCTTATCTTGTCTTGTCTTGTCTTGTCTTGTCTTGTCTTGTCTTGACAACTTGTCTTGTCTTGATAAGTCGTCTTGTCTTGACAAGTTGTCTTGTCTTGACAAGTTGTTTTGTCTTGACAAGTTGTCTTGTCTTGACAAGTTGTCTATCTTGTTTTGTTTTGTCTTGTCTTGTCTTGTCTTGTCTTGTCTTGTCTTGTCTTGACAAGTTGTCTTGCCTTGACAAGTTGTCTTGTCTTGATAAGTTGTCTTGTCTTGCCTTGTCTTTTCTTGTCTTGTCTTGTCTTGTCTTGTCTTGTCTTGTCTTGTCTTGTCTTGTCTTGTCTTGTCTTGACAAGTTGTCTGGTGTTGTCTTGTCTTGACAAGTTGTCTTGTCTTGACAAGTTGTCTTGTCTTGCCTTGTCTTTTCTTGCCTTGTCTTTTCTTTTCTTATTTTGTCTTGTCTTGTCTTATCTTGTCTTGTCTTGTCTTGTCTTGTCTTGTTTTGTTTTGTCTTGTTTTGTCTTGACAAGTTGTCTTGTCTTGACAAGTTGTCTTGTCTTGACAAGTTGTCTTGTCTTGACAAGTTGTCTTGTCTTGACAAGTTGTCTTGTCTTGACAAGTTGTCTTGTCTTGACAAGTTGTCTTGTCTTGTCTTGTCTTGTCTTGTCTTGTCTTGCCTTGTCTTTTCTTGTCTTGTCTTGTCTTGTCATGTCTTGTCTTGTCTAGACAAGTTGTCTTGTCTTGTCTTGTCTTGTCTTGTCTAGACTTGTCCTGTCTTGTCTTGACAAGTTTTACTGTCTCGTCTTGTCTTGTCTTGTCTTTTCTTGTGTTGTGTTGTGTTGTGTTGTGTTGTGTTGTGTTGCCTTGTGTTGTCTTGTGTTGTCTTGACTTGTGTTGTCTTGTCTTGTCTTGACAAGTTGTCTTGTCTTGTCTTGTCTTGTCTTGTCTTGCACGTTGTCTTGTCTTGTCTTGACAAGTTGTCTTGTCTTGACAAGTTGTCTTGTCTTGACAAGTTGTCTTGTCTTTTCAAAAATTGTCTTGTCTTGACAAGTTGTCTTGTATTGACAAGTTGTCTTGTCTTAACAAGTTGTCTTGTCTTGACAATTTGTCTTTTCTTGTCTTGACAAGTTGTCTTGTCTTGTCTTGTATTTTCTTGTCTTATCTTGTCTTGTCTTGTCTTGTCTTGTCTTGTCTTGACAACTTGTCTTGTCTTGATAAGTCGTCTTGTCTTGACAAGTTGTCTTGTCTTGACAAGTTGTTTTGTCTTGACAAGTTGTCTTGTCTTGACAAGTTGTCTATCTTGTTTTATCTTGTCTTGTCTTGTCTTGTCTTGTCTTGTCTTGACAAGTTGTCTTGTCTTGTCTAGACTTGTCCTGTCTTGTCTTGACAAGTTTTACTGTCTCGTCTTGTCTTGTCTTGTCTTTTCTTGTGTTGTGTTGTGTTGTGTTGTGTTGCCTTGTGTTGTCTTGTGTTGTCTTGACTTGTCTTGTCTTGTCTTGCACGTTGTCTTGTCTTGTCTTGACAAGTTGTCTTGTCTTTTCAAAAATTGTCTTGTCTTGACAAGTTGTCTTGTATTGACAAGTTGTCTTGTCTTAACAAGTTGTCTTGTCTTGACAATTTGTCTTTTCTTGTCTTGACAAGTTATCTTGTCTTTTCAAAAATTGTCTTGTCTTATCTTGTCTTGTCTTGTCTTGTCTTGTCTTGTCTTGTCTTGACAAGTTGTCTTGTCTTGTCTTGTATTGTCTTGTCTTGTCTTGTATTGTCTTGTCTGGTATTGTCTTGTCTTGTCTTGTTTTGTTTTGTCTTGTTTTGCCTTGACAATTTTTCTTGTCTTGACAAGTTGTCTTGTCTTTGCAAGTTGTCTTGTCTTGACAAGTTGTCTTGTCTTGACAAGTTGTCTTGTCTTGACAAGTTGTCTTGTCTTGACAAGTTGTCTTGTCTTGACAAGTTGTCTTGTCTTGATAAGTTGCCTTGTCTTGACAAGTTGTCTTGTCTTGACAATTTGTATTGTCTTGTCTTGACAAGTTGTCTTGTCTTTTCCTGTCTTGTCTTGTCTTGTCTTGTCTTGACAACTTGTCTTGTCTTGATAAGTCGTCTTGTCTTGACAAGTTGTCTTGTCTTGACAAGTTGTCTTGTCTTGACAAGTTGTCTTGTCTTGACAAGTTGTCTTGTCTTGACAAGTTGTCTATCTTGTCTTATCTTGTCTTGACAAGTTGTCTTGTCTTGACAAGTTGTCTTGTCTTGACAAGTTGTCTATCTTGTCTTAGCTTGTCTTGTCTTGTTTTGTCTTGTCTTGTCTTGTCTTGTCTTGTCTTGTCTTGTGTTGTGTTGTGTTGTGTTGTGTTGTGTTGTGTTGTGTTGTGTTGTGTTGTGTTGCGTTGTGTTGTCTTGTCTTGTCTTGTCTTGTCTTGTCTTGTCTTATCTTATCTTGTCTTGGCTTGACAAGTTGTTTTGTCTTGACAAGTTGTCTTGTCTTGTCTTGCATTGTCTTTTCTTGTCTTGTCTTGTATTGTCTTGTCTTGTCTTGTTTTGTTTTGTCTTGTTTTGTCTTGACAAGTTGTCTTGTCTTGACAAGTTGTCTTGTCTTGACAAGTTGTCTTGTCTTGACAAGTTGTCTTGTCTTGACAAGTTGTCTTGTCTTGACAAGTTGTCTTGTCTTGACAAGTTGTCTTGTTTTGACAAGTTGTCTTGTCTTGTCTTGACAAGTTGTCTTGTCTTGACAAGTTGTCTTGTCTTGACAAGTTGTTTTGTCTTGACAAGTTGTCTTGTCTTGACAAGTTGTCTTGTCTTGTCTTGACAAGTTGTCTTGTCTTGTCTTGACAAGTTGTCTTGTCTTGTCTTTTCTTGTCTTATCTTGTCTTGTCTTGTCTTGTCTTGTCTTGTATTGTATTGTCTTGTCTTGTCTTGCCTTGTCTTGTCTTGTCTTGTCTTGTATTGTATTGTCTTGTCTTGTCTTGTCTTGTCTTGTCTTGTCTTGTCTTGTCTTGCCTTGTCTTGTCTTGTGTTGTCTTGTCTTGTCTTGACAAGTTGTCTTGTCTTGACAAGTTGTCTTTTCTTGACAAGTGGTCTTGTCTTGTCTTGTCTTGTCTTGTCTTGTCTTGACTTCTCTAGTCTTGTCCTGTCTTGTATTGTCTTGTCTTGACAAGTTGTCTTGTCTTGTCTTGAGAAGTTGTCTTGTCTTGTCTTGTCTTCACAAGTTGTCTTGTCTTGACAAGTTGTCTTGTCTTGACAAGTTCTCTATCTTGTCTTATCTTGTCTTGTCTTGTTTTGTATTGTCTTGTCTTGTCTTGTCCTGTCTTGTGTTGTGTTGTGTTGTGTGTTGCGTTGGGTTGTGTTGTATTGTCTTGTCTTGTCTTCACAAGTTGTCTTGTCTTGTCTTCACAAGTTGTCTTGTCTTGTCTTGATAAGTTATCTTGTCTTGTCTTGTCTTGTCTTATCTTGTCTTTTCTTTTCTTGTCTTGTCTTGTCTTGTCTTATCTTGTCTTGTCTTGACAAGTTGTCTTGTCTTGACAAGTTGTCTTGTCTTGCCTTGTCTTTTCTTGTCTTGCCTTGTCTTGTCTTGTCTTGTCTTGTCTTGTCTTGTCTTGTCTTGTCTTGTCTTGTCTTGTCTTGTCTTGTATTGTCTTGTCTTGTCTTGTTTTGTTTTCTCTAGTTTTGTCTTGACAAGTTGTCTTGTCTTGACAAGTTGTCTTGTCTTGACAAGTTGTCTTGTTTTGACAAGTTGTCTTGTCTTGTCTTGACAAGTTGTATTGTCTGGTCTTGTCTTGTCTTGTCTTGTCTTGTCTTGTCTTGACAAGTTGTCTTGTATTGCCTTGTCTTTTCTTGCCTTATCTTTTCTTTTCTTCTCTTGTCTTGTCTTATCTTGTCTTGTATTGTCTTTGTGTTGTCTTGTTTTGTTTTGTCTTGTTTTGATTTGACAAGTTGTCTTGTCTTGACAAGTTGTCTTGTCTTGACAAGTTGTCTTGTCTTGACAAGTTGTCTTGTCTTGACAAGTTGTCTTGTCTTGACAAGTTGTCTTGTCTTGTCTTGTCTTGTCTTGCCTTGTCTTTTCTTGTCTTGTCTTGTCTTGTCATGTCTTGTCTTGTCTAGACAAGTTGTCTTGTCTTGTCTTGTCTTGTCTAGACTTGTCCTGTCTTGTCTTGACAAGTTTTACTGTCTCGTCTTGTCTTGTCTTGTCTTTTCTTGTGTTGTGTTGTGTTGTGTTGTCTTGTGTTGCCTTGTGTTGTCTTGTGTTGTCTTGACTTGTGTTGTGTTGTCTTGTGTTGTCTTGACAAGTTGTCTTGTCTTGTCTTGTCTTGTCTTGCACGTTGTCTTGTCTTGTCTTGACAAGTTGTCTTGTCTTGACAAGTTGTCTTGTCTTGACAAGTTGTCTTGTCTTTTCAAAAATTGTCTTGTCTTGACAAGTTGTCTTGTATTGACAAGTTGTCTTGTCTTAACAAGTTGTCTTGTCTTGACAATTTGTCTTTTCTTGTCTTGACAAGTTGTCTTGTCTTGTCTTGTATTTTCTTGTCTTATCTTGTCTTGTCTTGTCTTGTCTTGTCTTGTCTTGTCTTGTCTTGTCTTGACAACTTGTCTTGTCTTGATAAGTCGTCTTGTCTTGACAAGTTGTCTTGTCTTGACAAGTTGTTTTGTCTTGACAAGTTGTCTTGTCTTGACAAGTTGTCTATCTTGTTTTATCTTGTCTTATCTTGTCTTGTCTTGTCTTGTCTTGTCTTGACAAGTTGTCTTGTCTTGTCTAGACTTGTCCTGTCTTGTCTTGACAAGTTTTACTGTCTCGTCTTGTCTTGTCTTGTCTTTTCTTGTGTTGTGTTGTGTTGTGTTGTGTTGTGTTGCCTTGTGTTGTCTTGTGTTGTCTTGACTTGTCTTGTCTTGTCTTGCACGTTGTCTTGTCTTGTCTTGACAAGTTGTCTTGTCTTTTCAAAAATTGTCTTGTCTTGACAAGTTGTCTTGTATTGACAAGTTGTCTTGTCTTAACAAGTTGTCTTGTCTTGACAATTTGTCTTTTCTTGTCTTGACAAGTTGTCTTGTCTTGTCTTGTATTTTCTTGTCTTATCTTGTCTTGTCTTGTCTTGTCTTGTCTTGTCTTGACAAGTTGTCTTGTCTTGTCTTGTATTGTCTTGTCTTGTCTTGTATTGTCTTGTCTGGTATTGTCTTGTCTTGTCTTGTTTTGTTTTGTCTTGTTTTGCCTTGACAATTTTTCTTGTCTTGACAAGTTGTCTTGTCTTTGCAAGTTGTCTTGTCTTGACAAGTTGTCTTGTCTTGACAAGTTGTCTTGTCTTGACAAGTTGTCTTGTCTTGACAAGTTGTCTTGTCTTGACAAGTTGTCTTTTCTTGATAAGTTGCCTTGTCTTGACAAGTTGTCTTGTCTTGACAATTTGTATTGTCTTGTCTTGACAAGTTGTCTTGTCTTTTCCTGTCTTGTCTTGTCTTGTCTTGTCTTGTCTTGACAACTTGTCTTGTCTTGATAAGTCGTCTTGTCTTGACAAGTTGTCTTGTCTTGACAAGTTGTCTTGTCTTGACAAGTTGCCTTGTCTTGACAAGTTGTCTTGTCTTGACAAGTTGTCTATCTTGTCTTATCTTGTCTTGACAAGTTGTCTTGTCTTGACAAGTTGTCTTGTCTTGACAAGTTGTCTATCTTGTCTTATCTTGTCTTGTCTTGTTTTGTTTTGTCTTGTCTTGTCTTGTCTTGTCTTGTCTTGTCTTGTCTTGTGTTGTGTTGTGTTGTGTTGTGTTGTGTTGCGTTGTGTTGTCTTCTCTTGTCTTGTCTTGTCTTGTCTTGTCTTGTCTTATCTTATCTTGTCTTGGCTTGACAAGTTGTTTTGTCTTGACAAGTTGTCTTGTCTTGTCTTGCATTGTCTTTTCTTGTCTTGTCTTGTATTGTCTTGTCTTGTCTTGTTTTGTTTTGTCTTGTTTTGTCTTGACAAGTTGTCTTGTCTTGACAAGTTGTCTTGTCTTGACAAGTTGTCTTGTCTTGACAAGTTGTCTTGTCTTGACAAGTTGTCTTGTCTTGACAAGTTGTCTTGTCTTGACAAGTTGTCTTGTTTTGACAAGTTGTCTTGTCTTGTCTTGACAAGTTGTCTTGTCTTGACAAGTTGTCTTGTCTTGACAAGTTGTTTTGTCTTGACAAGTTGTCTTGTTTTGACAAGTTGTCTTGTCTTGTCTTGACAAGTTGTCTTGTCTTGTCTTTTCTTGTCTTATCTTGTCTTGTCTTGTCTTGTCTTGTATTGTCTTGTCTTGTCTTGTCTTGTCTTGTCTTGTCTTGTCTTGTCTTGTATTGTATTGTCTTGTCTTGTCTTGTCTTGTCTTGTCTTGTCTTGCCTTGTCTTGTCTTGTGTTGTCTTGTGTTGTCTTGACAAGTTGTCTTGTCTTGACAAGTTGTCTTTTCTTGACAAGTGGTCTTGTCTTGTCTTGTCTTGTCTTGTCTTGTCTTGACTTGTCTTGTCTTGTCCTGTCTTGTATTGTCTTGTCTTGACAAGTTGTCTTGTCTTGTCTTGACAAGTTGTCTTGTCTTGTCTTGTCTTCACAAGTTGTCTTGTCTTGACAAGTTGTCTTGTCTTGACAAGTTCTCTATCTTGTCTTATCTTGTCTTGTCTTGTTTTGTCTTGTCTTGTCTTGTCTTGTCTTGTCTTGTCTTGTCTTGTCTTGTCTTGTTGTCTTGTCTTGTCTTGCGTTGTCTTGTGTTGTATTGTCTTGTCTTGTCTTCACAAGTTGTCTTGTCTTGTCTTCACAAGTTGTCTTGTCTTGTCTTGATAAGTTATCTTGTCTTGTCTTGTCTTGTCTTATCTTGTCTTTTCTTTTCTTGTCTTGTCTTGTCTTGTCTTATCTTGTCTTGTCTTGACAAGTTGTCTTGTCTTGACAAGTTGTCTTGTCTTGCCTTGTCTTTTCTTGTCTTGCCTTGTCTTGTCTTGTCTTGTCTTGTCTTGTCTTGTCTTGTCTTGTATTGTCTTGTCTTGTCTTGTTTTGTTTTGTCTTGTTTTGTCTTGACAAGTTGTCTTGTCTTGACAAGTTGTCTTGTCTTGACAAGTTGTCTTGTTTTGACAAGTTGTCTTGTCTTGTCTTGACAAGTTGTATTGTCTTGTCTTGTCTTGTCTTGTCTTGTCTTGTCTTGTCTTGTCTTGACAAGTTGTCTTGTATTGCCTTGTCTTTTCTTGCCTTATCTTTTCTTTTCTTCTCTTGTCTTGTCTTATCTTGTCTTGTATTGTCTTTGTGTTGTCTTGTTTTGTTTTGTCTTGTTTTGATTTGACAAGTTGTCTTGTCTTGACAAGTTGTCTTGTCTTGACAAGTTGTCTTGTCTTGACAAGTTGTCTTGTCTTGACAAGTTGTCTTGTCTTGTCTTGTCTTGTCTTGTCTTGTCTTTTCTTGTCTTGTCTTGTCTTGTCTTGTCTTGTCTTGTCTTGACAAGTTGTCTTGTCTTGTCTTGTCTTGTCTAGACTTGTCTTGTCTTGTCTTGACAAGTTTTACTGTCTTGTCTTGTCTTGTCTTGTCTTTTCTTGTGTTGTGTTGTGTTGTGTTGTCTTGTGTTGCCTTGTCTTGTCTTGTGTTGTCTTGACTTGTCTTGTCTTGTCTTGTCTTGTCTTGTCTTGTCTTGTCTTGTCTTGTCTTGTTTTGTTTTGTCTTGTCTTGTCTTGACAAGTTGTCTTGTCTTGACAAGTTGTCTTGTCTTGACAAGTTGTCTTGTCTTGACAAGTTGTCTTGTCTTGACAAGTTGTCTTGTCTTGACAAGTTGTCTTGTCTTGACAAGTTGTCTTGTCTTGACAAGTTGTCTTGTCTTGTCTTGACAAGTTGTCTTGTCTTGACAAGTTGTCTTGTCTTGACAAGTTGTTTTGTCTTGACAAGTTGTCTTGTCTTGACAAGTTGTCTTGTCTTGTCTTGACAAGTTGTCTTGTCTTGTCTTGTCTTGTCTTGTCTTGTCTTGTCTTGTCTTGTCTTGTATTGTATTGTCTTGTCTTGTCTTGTCTTGTCTTGTCTTGTCTTGTCTTGTCTTGTATTGTATTGTCTTGTCTTGTCTTGTCTTGTCTTGTCTTGTCTTGCCTTGTCTTGTCTTGTCTTGTCTTGTCTTGTCTTGACAAGTTGTCTTGTCTTGACAAGTTGTCTTGTCTTGACAAGTTGTCTTGTCTTGTCTTGTCTTGTCTTGTCTTGTCTTGACTTCTCTTGTCTTGTCCTGTCTTGTATTGTCTTGTCTTGACAAGTTGTCTTGTCTTGTCTTGACAAGTTGTCTTGTCTTGTCTTGTCTTGACAAGTTGTCTTGTCTTGACAAGTTGTCTTGTCTTGACAAGTTCTCTATCTTGTCTTATCTTGTCTTGTCTTGTTTTGTATTGTCTTGTCTTGTCTTGTCCTGTCTTGTCTTGTCTTGTCTTGTCTTGTCTTGTCTTGTCTTGTGTTGTCTTGTCTTGTATTGTCTTGTCTTGTCTTGACAAGTTGTCTTGTCTTGTCTTGACAAGTTGTCTTGTCTTGTCTTGACAAGTTGTCTTGTCTTGTCTTGTCTTGTCTTATCTTGTCTTTTCTTTTCTTGTCTTGTCTTGTCTTATCTTGTCTTGTCTTGACAAGTTGTCTTGTCTTGACAAGTTGTCTTGTCTTGTCTTGTCTTTTCTTGTCTTGCCTTGTCTTGTCTTGTCTTGTCTTGTCTTGTCTTGTCTTGTATTGTCTTGTCTTGTCTTGTTTTGTTTTGTCTTGTTTTGTCTTGACAAGTTGTCTTGTCTTGACAAGTTGTCTTGTCTTGACAAGTTGTCTTGTCTTGACAAGTTGTCTTGTCTTGTCTTGACAAGTTGTCTTGTCTTGTCTTGTCTTGTCTTGTCTTGTCTTGTCTTGTCTTGACAAGTTGTCTTGTCTTGTCTTGTCTTGTCTTGTCTTGTCTTGTCTTGTCTTCTCTTGTCTTGTCTTGTCTTGTCTTGTCTTGTCTTTGTCTTGTCTTGTCTTGTCTTGTCTTGTCTTGTTTTGACAAGTTGTCTTGTCTTGACAAGTTGTCTTGTCTTGACAAGTTGTCTTGTCTTGACAAGTTGTCTTGTCTTGACAAGTTGTCTTGTCTTGTCTTGTCTTGTCTTGTCTTGTCTTGTCTTGTCTTGTCTTGTCTTGTCTTGTCTTGTCTTGTCTTGACAAGTTGTCTTGTCTTGTCTTGTCTTGTCTAGACTTGTCCTGTCTTGTCTTGACAAGATTTACTGTCTTGTCTTGTCTTGTATTTTCTTGTGTTGTGTTGTCTTGTGTTGCCTTGTGTTGTCTTGTGTTGTCTTGACTTGTCTTGTCTTGTCTTGTCTTTTCTTGACAAGTTGTCTTGTCTTGTCTTGTCTTGTCTTGCACGTTGTCTTGTCTTGTCTTGACAAGTTGTCTTGTCTTGACAAGTTGTCTTGTCTTGACAAGTTGTCTTGTCTTTTCAAAAATTGTCTTGTCTTGACAAGTTGTCTTGTATTGACAAGTTGTCTTGTCTTGACAAGTTGTCTTGTCTTGACAATTTGTCTTGTCTTTTCTTGACAAGTTGTCTTGTCTTGTCTTGTATTTTCTTGTCTTATCTTGTCTTGTCTTGTCTTGTCTTGTCTTGTCTTGTCTTGTCTTGTCTTGTCTTGACAACTTGTCTTGTCTTGATAAGTCGTCTTGTCTTGACAAGTTGTCTTGTCTTGACAAGTTGTTTTGTCTTGACAAGTTGTCTTGTCTTGACAAGTTGTCTATCTTGTCTTGTCTTGTCTTGTCTTGTCTTGTCTTGTCTTGTCTTGACAAGTTGTCTTGTCTTGTCTTGTCTTGACAAGTTGTCTTGTCTTGACAAGTTGTCTTGTCTTGTCTTGTCTTTTCTTGTCTTGTCTTGTCTTGTCTTGTCTTGTCTTGTCTTGTCTTATCTTGTCTTGTATTGTCTTGTCTTGTCTTGTTTTGTTTTGTCTTGTTTTGTCTTGACAAGTGGTCTTGTCTTGACAAGTTGTCTTGTCTTGACAAGTTGTCTTGTCTTGACAAGTTGTCTTGTCTTGTCTTGTCTTGTCTTTTCTTGTCTTGTCTTGTCTTGTCTTGTCTTGTTATGTCTTGTCTTGTCCAGACAAGTTGTCTTGTCTTGTCTTGTCTTGTCTTGTCTTGACTTGTCTTGTCTTGTCTTGTCTTCACTTGTCTTGTCTTGTCTTGTCTTGTCTTGTCTTGTCTTGTATTGTCTTGTCTTGACTTGTCTTGAGAACTTGTCTTGTCTTGTTTTGTCTTGTCTTGTCTTGTCTTGTCTTTGCTTGTCTTGTCTTGTCTTGTCTTGTCTTGTCTTGTCTTGTCTTGTCTTGTCTTGCCTTGTCTTGTCTTGTCTTGTCTTGTCTTGTCTTGTCTTGTCTTGTCTTGTCTTGTCTTGTCTTGTCTTGTCTTGTCTTGACATGTTGTCTTGTCTTGACAAGTTGTCTTGTCTTGTCTTGTCTTGTCTTGACAAGTTGTCTTGTCTTGACAAGTTGTCTTGTCTTGTCTTGTCTTGTCTTGACAAGTTGTCTTGTCTTGACAAGTTGTCTTATATTGTCTTGTCTTGTCTTGTCTTGTCTTGACAAGTTGTCTTGTCTTGTCTTGACAAGTTGTCTTGTCTTCTCTTGACAAGTTGTCTTGTCTTGTCTTGACAAGTTGTCTTGTCTTGTCTTGTCTTGACTTGTCTTGTCTTGTCTTGTCTTGTCTTGTCTTGACAAGTTGTCTTGTCTTGTCTTGTCTTGTCTTGTCTTGTCTTGTCTTGTCTTGTCTTGTCTTGACTTGTCCTGTCTTGTCTTGTCTTGACAAGTTGTCTTGTCTTGTCTTGTCTTGTCTTGCAAGTTGTCTTGTCTTGTCTTGACAAGTTGTCTTGTCTTGTCTTGTCTTGTCTTGTCTTGTCTTGTCTTGTCCTGTTTTGTCTTGTCTTGTCTTGTCTTGTCTTGTCTTGTCTTGACAAGTTGTCTTGTCTTGTCTTGACAAGTTGTCTTGTCTTGTCTTGACAAGTTGTCTTGTCTTGACAAGTTGTCTTGTCTTGACAAGTTGTCTTGTCTTGTCTTGTCTTGACAAGTTGTCTTGTCTTGTCTTGTCTTGTCTTGTCTTGACAAGTTGTCTTGTCTTGACAAGTTGTCTTGTCTTGACAAGTTGTCTTGTCTTGACAAGTTGTCTTGTCTTGACAATTTGTCTTGTCTTGACAAGTTGTCTTGTCTTGACAAGTTGTCTTGTCTTGTCTTGACAAGTTGTCTTGTCTTGTCTTGTCTTGTCTTGTCTTGTCTTGTCTTGTCTTGTCTTGTCTTGTCTTGTCTTGTCTTGTTTTGTCTTGTCTTGTCTTGTCTTGACAAGTTGTCTTGTCTTGTCTTGACAAGTTGTCTTGTCTTGTCTTGTCTTGCATTGTCTTGTCTTTTCTTGTCTTGTCTTGTCTTGTCTTGTCTTGTCTTGTCTTGTCTTGTCTTGACAAGTTGTCTTGTCTTGTCTTGTCTTGTCTTGTCTTGTGTTGTCTTGTCTTGTCTTGTTTTGTCTTGTCTTGTCTTGACAAGTTGTCTTGTCTTGACAAGTTGTCTTGTCTTGACAAGTTGTCTTGTCTTGTCTTGTCTTGACAAGTTTTCTTGTCTTGACAAGTTGCGTTGTCATGTCTTGTCTTGTCTTGTCTTGTCGTATTGACAAGTTGTCTTGTCTTGACAAGTTGTCTTGTCTTGTCTTATCTTGTCTTGTCTTGTGTTGTCTTGTCTTGTCCTGTCTTGTCTTGTCTTGTCTTGACAAGTTGTCTTGTCTTCACAAGTTGTCTTGTCTTGTCTTGACAAGTTGTCTTGTCTTGTCTTGTCTTGTCTTGTCTTGTCTTGTCTTGTCTTGTCTTGTCTTGTCTTGTCTTGTCTTGTTTTGTCTTGTCTTGTCTTGACAAGTTGTCTTGTCTTGACAAGTTGTCTTGTCTTGACAAGTTGTCTTGTCTTGACAAGTTGTCTTGTCTTGTCTTGTCTTGTCTTGACAAGTTGTCTTGTCTTGACAAGTTGCGTTGTCTTGTCTTGTCTTGTCTTGACAAGTTGTCTTGTCTTGACAAGTTGTCTTATATTGTCTTATCTTGTCTTGTCTTGTGTTGTGTTGTCTTGTCATGTGTTGTCTTGTGTTGTGTTGTGTTGTCTTGTCTTGTCTTGACAAGTTGTCTTGTCTTGTCTTCACAAGTTGTCTTGTCTTGTCTTGACAAGTTATCTTGTCTTGTCTTGTCTTGTCTTTTCTTGTCTTGTCTTGACTTGTCTTGTCTTGTCTTGTCTTGACAAGTTGTCTTGTCTTGACAAGTTGTCTTGTCTTGACAAGTTGTCTTGTCTTGTCTTGTCTTGTCTTGTCTTGTCTTGTCTTGTCTTGTCTTGTCTTGTCTTGTCTTGACAAGTTGTCTTGTCTTGTCTTGTCTTGTCTTGCACGTTGTCTTGTCTTGTCTTGACAAGTTGTCTTGTCTTGACAAGTTGTCTTGTCTTGACAAGTTGTCTTGTCTTTTCAAAAATTGTCTTGTCTTGACAAGTTGTCTTGTATTGACAAGTTGTCTTGTCTTGACAAGTTGTCTTGTCTTGACAATTTGTCTTGTCTTTTCTTGACAAGTTGTCTTGTCTTGTCTTGTATTTTCTTGTCTTATCTTGTCTTGTCTTGTCTTGTCTTGTCTTGTCTTGTCTTGTCTTGTCTTGTCTTGACAACTTGTCTTGTCTTGATAAGTTGTCTTGTCTTGACAAGTTGTCTTGTCTTGACAAGTTGTCTTGTCTTGACAAGTTGTCTTGTCTTGACAAGTTGTCTATCTTGTTTTGTCTTGTCTTGTCTTGTCTTGTCTTGTCTTGTCTTGTCTTGTCTTGTCTTGTCTTGTCTTGACAACTTGTCTTGTCTTGACAACTTGTCTTGTCTTGTCTTGTCTTGTCTTGTCTTGTCTTGTCTTGTCTTGTCTTGTCTTGTCTTGTATTGTCTTGTCTTGTCTTGTCTTGTCTTGTCTTGTTTTGTCTTGACAAGTTGTCTTGTCTTGACAAGTTGTCTTGTCTTGACAAGTTGTCTTGTCTTGACAAGTTGTCTTGTCTTGTCTTGTCTTGTCTTGTCTTTTCTTGTCTTGTCTTGTCTTGTCTTGTCTTGTCTTGTCTTGTCTTGTCTTGACAAGTTGTCTTGTCTTGTCTTGTCTTGTCTTGTCTAGACTTGTCTTGTCTTGTCTTGTCTTGACTTGTCTTGTCTTGTCTTGTCTTGTCTTGTCTTGTCTTGTATTGTCTTGTCTTGACTTGTCTTGACAAGTTGTCTTGTCTTGTTTTGTCTTGTCTTGTCTTGTCTTGTCTTTGCTTGTCTTGTCTTGTCTTGTCTTGTCTTGTCTTGTCTTGTCTTGTCTTGTCTTGTCTTGTCTTGTCTTGTCTTGTCTTGTCTTGTCTTGTCTTGTCTTGTCTTGTCTTGTCTTGTCTTGTCTTGTCTTGACAAGTTGTCTTGTCTTGACAAGTTGTCTTGTCTTGACAAGTTGTCTTGTCTTGACAAGTTGTCTATCTTGTCTTATCTTGTCTTGTCTTGTCTTGTCTTGTCTTGTCTTTTCTTGACAAGTTGTCTTGTCTTGTCTTGTCTTGTCCTGTCTTGTCTTGACAAGTTTTGCTGTCTTGTCTTGTCTTGTCTTGTCTTGTCTTGTCTTGTCTTGTCTTGTCTTGTCTTGTCTTGTCTTGTCTTGTCTTGTCTTGTCTTGCCTTGTCTTGTCTTGTCTTGTCTTGTCTTGTCTTGTCTTGACAAGTTGTCTTGTCTTTCAAAAATTGTCTTGTATTGACAAGTTGTCTTGTCTTGACAAGTTGTCTTGTCTTGACAAGTTGTCTTGTCTTGACAAGTTGTCTTGTCTTGTCTTGACAAGTTGTCTTGTCTTGTCTTGTCTTTTCTTGTCTTATCTTGTCTTGTCTTGTCTTGTCTTGTCTTGTCTTGACAAGTTGTCTTGTCTTGTCTTGTCTTGTCTTGTCTTGTCTTGTCTTGTCTTGTCTTGTCTTGTCTTGTCTTGTCTTGTCTTGTCTTGTCTTGTTTTGTCTTGACAAGTTGTCTTGTCTTGACAAGTTGTCTTGTCTTGACAAGTTGTCTTGTCTTGACAAGTTGTCTTGTCTTGACAAGTTGTCTTGTCTTGACAAGTTGTCTTGTCTTGACAAGTTGTCTTGTCTTGACAAGTTGTCTTGTCTTGACAAGTTGCCTTGTCTTGACAAGTTGTCTTGTCTTGAGAAGTTGTATTGTCTTGTCTTGTCAAGTTGTCTTGTCTTTTCTTGTCTTGTCTTGTCTTGTCTTGTCTTGACAACTTGTCTTGTCTTGATAAGTTGTCTTGTCTTGACAAGTTGTCTTGTCTTGACAAGTTGTCTTGTCTTGACAAGTTGTCTTGTCTTGACAAGTTGTCTTGTCTTGACAAGTTGTCTGTCTTGTCTTGTCTTGTCTTGACAAGTTGTCTTGTCTTGACAAGTTGTCTTGTCTTGACAAGTTGTCTATCTTGTCTTATCTTGTCTTGTCTTGTTTTGTCTTGTCTTGTCTTGTCTTGTCTTGTCTTGTCTTGTCTTGTCTTGTCTTGTCTTGTCTTGTCTTGCGTTGTCTTGTCTTGTCTTGTCTTGTCTTGTCTTGTCTTGTCTTGTCTTGTCTTGTCTTGTCTTGTCTTGACAAGTTGTCTTGTCTTGACAAGTTGTCTTGTCTTGTCTTGCATTGTCTTTTCTTGTCTTGTCTTGTATTGTCTTGTCTTGTCTTGTTTTGTCTTGTCTTGTTTTGTCTTGACAAGTTGTCTTGTCTTGACAAGTTGTCTTGTCTTGACAAGTTGTCTTGTCTTGACAAGTTGTCTTGTCTTGACAAGTTGTCTTGTCTTGACAAGTTGTCTTGTCTTGACAAGTTGTCTTGTCTTGACAAGTTGTCTTGTCTTGTCTTGACAAGTTGTCTTGTCTTGACAAGTTGTCTTGTCTTGACAAGTTGTCTTGTCTTGACAAGTTGTCTTGTCTTGACAAGTTGTCTTGTCTTGTCTTGACAAGTTGTCTTGTCTTGTCTTTTCTTGTCTTATCTTGTCTTGTCTTGTCTTGTCTTGTCTTGTATTGTCTTGTCTTGTCTTGCCTTGTCTTGTCTTGTCTTGTCTTGTATTGTATTGTCTTGTCTTGTCTTGTCTTGTCTTGTCTTGTCTTGTCTTGCCTTGTCTTGTCTTGTCTTGTCTTGTCTTGTCTTGATAAGTTGCCTTGTCTTGACAAGTTGTCTTTTCTTGAGAAGTTGTTTTGTCTTGTCTTGACAAGTTGTCTTGTCTTGTCTTGTCTTGTCTTGTCCTGTCTTGTATTGTCTTGTCTTGACAAGTTGTCTTGTCTTGTCTTGACCAGTTGTCTTATCTTGTCGTATTGACAAGTTGTCTTGTCTTGACAAGTTGTCTTATCTTGTCTTATCTTGTCTTGTCTTGTCTTGTCTTGTCTTGTCTTGTCTTGTCTTGTCTTGTCTTGTCTTGTCTTGTCTTGTCTTGTCTTGTCTTGTCTTGTCTTGTGTTGTGTTGTGTTGTATTGTCTTGTCTTGTCTTGACAAGTTGTCTTGTCTTGTCTTCACAAGTTGTCTTGTCTTGTCTTGACAAGTTATCTTGTCTTGTCTTGTCTTGTCTTGTCTTTTCTTTTCTTGTCTTGTCTTGTCTTGTCTTATCTTGTCTTGTCTTGACAAGTTGTCTTGTCTTGACAAGTTGTCTTGTCTTGCCTTGTCTTTTCTTGTCTTGTCTTGTCTTGTCTTGTCTTGTCTTGTCTTGTCTTGTCTTGTCTTGTCTTGTCTTGTATTGTCTTGTCTTGTCTTGTTTTGTTTTGTCTAGTTTTGTCTTGACAAGTTGTCTTGTCTTGACAAGTTGTCTTGTCTTGACAAGTTGTCTTGTTTTGACAAGTTGTCTTGTCTTGTCTTGACAAGTTGTATTGTCTTGTCTTGTCTTGTCTTGTCTTGTCTTGTCTTGTCTTGTCTTGACAAGTTGTCTTGTATTGTCTTGTCTTTTCTTGTCTTGTCTTGTCTTTTCTTGTCTTGTCTTGTCTTGTCTTGTCTTGTCTTGTCTTTGTCTTGTCTTGTCTTGTCTTGTCTTGTCTTGTCTTGACAAGTTGTCTTGTCTTGACAAGTTGTCTTGTCTTGACAAGTTGTCTTGTCTTGACAAGTTGTCTTGTCTTGACAAGTTGTCTTGTCTTGTCTTGTCTTGTCTTGCCTTGTCTTTTCTTGTCTTGTCTTGTCTTGTCTTGTCTTGTCTTGTCTTGACAAGTTGTCTTGTCTTGTCTTGTCTTGTCTTGACTTGTCTTGTCTTGTCTTGACAAGTTTTATTGTCTTGTCTTGTCTTGTCTTGTCTTGTCTTGTCTTGTCTTGTCTTGTCTTGTCTTGTCTTGTCTTGTCTTGTCTTGTCTTGTCTTGACTTGTCTTGTCTTGTCTTGTCTTGTCTTGTATTGTCTTGTCTTGTCTTGTCTTGTCTTGTCTTGTCTTGTTTTGTCTTGTCTTGTCTTGACAAGTTGTCTTGTCTTGACAAGTTGTCTTGTCTTGACAAGTTGTCTTGTCTTGACAAGTTGTCTTGTCTTGTCTTGTCTTGTCTTGACAAGTTGTCTTGTCTTGACAAGTTGCGTTGTCTTGTCTTGTCTTGTCGTATTGACAAGTTGTCTTGTCTTGACAAGTTGTCTTGTCTTGTCTTGTCTTGTCTTGTCTTGTGTTGTCTTGTCTTGTCTTGTCTTGTCTTGTCTTGTCTTGTCTTGTCTTGACAAGTTGTCTTGTCTTGTCTTGACAAGTTGTCTTGTCTTGTCTTGACAAGTTGTCTTGTCTTGTCTTGTCTTGTCTTGTCTTGTCTTGTCTTGACTTGTCTTGTCTTGTCTTGTCTTGACAAGTTGTCTTGTCTTGACAAGTTGTCTTGTCTTGACAAGTTGTCTTGTCTTGACTTGTCTTGTCTTGTCTTGTCTTGACTTGTCTTGTGTTGTCTTGTCTTGTCTTGACAAGTTGTCTTGTCTTGTCTTGTCTTGTCTTGCACGTTGTCTTGTCTTGTCTTGACAAGTTGTCTTGTCTTGACAAGTTGTCTTGTCTTGACAAGTTGTCTTGTCTTTTCAAAAATTGTCTTGTCTTGACAAGTTGTCTTGTCTTGACAAGTTGTCTTGTCTTGACAAGTTGTCTTGTCTTGACAATTTGTCTTTTCTTGTCTTGACAAGTTGTCTTGTCTTGTCTTGTATTTTCTTGTCTTGTCTTGTCTTGTCTTGTCTTGTCTTGTCTTGTCTTGTCTTGTCTTGTCTTGACAAGTTGTCTTGTCTTGACAAGTTGTCTTGTCTTGACAAGTTGTCTTGTCTTGACAAGTTGTCTTGTCTTGACAAGTTGTCTTGTCTTGACAAGTTGTCTATCTTGTCTTATCTTGTCTTGTCTTGTCTTGTCTTGTCTTGTCTTGACAAGTTGTCTTGTCTTGTCTTGTCTTGACAAGTTGTCTTGTCTTGACAAGTTGTCTTGTCTTGTCTTGTCTTGTCTTGTCTTGTCTTGTCTTGTCTTGTCTTGTCTTGTCTTGTATTGTCTTGTCTTGTCTTGTCTTGTCTTGTCTTGTCTTGTCTTGACAAGTTGTCTTGTCTTGACAAGTTGTCTTGTCTTGACAAGTTGTCTTGTCTTGACAAGTTGTCTTGTCTTGTCTTGTCTTGTCTTGTCTTTTCTTGTCTTGTCTTGTCTTGTCTTGTCTTGTTATGTCTTGTCTTGTCTTGACAAGTTGTCTTGTCTTGTCTTGTCTTGTCTTGTCTTGTCTTGTCTTGTCTTGTCTTGTCTTGACTTGTCTTGTCTTGTCTTGTCTTGTCTTGTCTTGTCTTGTCTTGTCTTGTCTTGACTTGTCTTGACAAGTTGTCTTGTCTTGTTTTGTCTTGTCTTGTCTTGTCTTGTCTTTGCTTGTCTTGTCTTGTCTTATCTTGTCTTGTCTTGTCTTGTCTTGTCTTGTCTTGTCTTGTCTTGTCTTGTCTTGTCTTGTCTTGTGTTGTCTTGTCTTGTCTTGTCTTGTCTTGTCTTGTCTTGACAAGTTGTCTTGTCTTGACAAGTTGTCTTGTCTTGACAAGTTGTCTTGTCTTGACAAGTTGTCTTCTTGTCTTGTCTTGTCTTGTCTTGTCTTGTCTTGTCTTGTCTTGTCTTGACAAGTTGTCTTGTCTTGTCTTGACTTGTCTTGTCTTGTCTTGACAAGTTGTACTGTCTTGTCTTGTCTTGTCTTGTCTTTTCTTGTCTTGTCTTGTCTTGTCTTGTCTTGTCTTGTCTTGTCTTGTCTTGTCTTGTCTTGTCTTGTCTTGTCTTGTCTTGCAAGTTGTCTTGTCTTGTCTTGACAAGTTGTCTTGTCTTTTCTTGTCTTGTCTTGACAAGTTGTCTTGTCTTGACAAGTTGTCTTGTCTTGACAAGTTGTCTTGTCTTGACAAGTTGTCTTGTCTTGTCTTGACAAGTTGTCTTGTCTTGTCTTGTCTTGTCTTGTCTTGTCTTGTCTTGTCTTGTCTTGTCTTGTCTTGTCTTGACAAGTTGTCTTGTCTTGTCTTGTCTTGTCTTGTCTTGTCTTGTCTTGTCTTGTCTTGTATTGTCTTGTCTTGTCTTGTTTTGTCTTGTCTTGTCTTGTCTTGACAATTTGTCTTGTCTTGACAAGTTGTCTTGTCTTGGCAAGTTGTCTTGTCTTGACAAGTTGTCTTGTCTTGACAAGTTGTCTTGTCTTGACAAGTTGTCTTGTCTTGACAAGTTGTCTTGTCTTGACAAGTTGTCTTGTCTTGACAAGTTGTCTTGTCTTGACAAGTTGTCTTGTCTTGACAAGTTGTCTTGTCTTGTCTTGACAAGTTGTCTTGTCTTTTCTTGTCTTGTCTTGTCTTGTCTTGTCTTGACAACTTGTCTTGTCTTGATAAGTTGTCTTGTCTTGACAAGTTGTCTTGTCTTGACAAGTTGTCTTGTCTTGACAAGTTGTCTTGTCTTGACAAGTTGTCTTGTCTTGACAAGTTGTCTTGTCTTGACAAGTTGTCTTGTCTTGACAAGTTGTCTTGTCTTGACAAGTTGTCTATCTTGTCTTGTCTTGTCTTGTCTTGTCTTGTCTTGTCTTGTCTTGACAAGTTGTCTTGTCTTGACAAGTTGTCTATCTTGTCTTATCTTGTCTTGTCTTGTTTTGTCTTGTCTTGTCTTGTCTTGTCTTGTCTTGTCTTGTCTTGTCTTGTCTTGTCTTGTCTTGTCTTGTCTTGTCTTGTCTTGCGTTGTCTTGTCTTGTCTTGTCTTGTCTTGTCTTGTCTTGTCTTGTCTTGTCTTGTCTTGTCTTGACAAGTTGTCTTGTCTTGACAAGTTGTCTTGTCTTGTCTTGTATTGTCTTTTCTTGTCTTGTCTTGTCTTGTCTTGTCTTGTCTTGTTTTGTCTTGTCTTGTCTTGTCTTGACAAGTTGTCTTGTCTTGACAAGTTGTCTTGTCTTGACAAGTTGTCTTGTCTTGACAAGTTGTCTTGTCTTGACAAGTTGTCTTGTCTTGACAAGTTGTCTTGTCTTGACAAGTTGTCTTGTCTTGACAAGTTGTCTTGTCTTGTCTTGACAAGTTGTCTTGTCTTGACAAGTTGTCTTGTCTTGACAAGTTGTCTTGTCTTGACAAGTTGTCTTGTCTTGACAAGTTGTCTTGTCTTGTCTTGACAAGTTGTCTTGTCTTGTCTTTTCTTGTCTTGTCTTGTCTTGTCTTGTCTTGTCTTGTCTTGTCTTGTCTTGTCTTGTCTTGTCTTGTCTTGTCTTGTCTTGTCTTGTCTTGTCTTGTCTTGTCTTGTCTTGTCTTGTCTTGTCTTGTCTTGCCTTGTCTTGTCTTGTCTTGTCTTGTCTTGTCTTGACAAGTTGTCTTGTCTTGACAAGTTGTCTTGTCTTGACAAGTGGTCTTGTCTTGTCTTGTCTTGTCTTGTCTTGTCTTGACTTGTCTTGTCTTGTCCTGTCTTGTATTGTCTTGTCTTGACAAGTTGTCTTGTCTTGTCTTGACAAGTTGTCTTGTCTTGTCTTGTCTTGACAAGTTGTCTTGTCTTGACAAGTTGTCTTGTCTTGACAAGTTGTCTGTCTTGTCTTGTCTTGTCTTGTCTTGTCTTGTCTTGTCTTGTCTTGTCTTGTCCTGTCTTGTCTTGTCTTGTCTTGTCTTGTCTTGTCTTGCCTTGTCTTGTCTTGTCTTGTCTTGTCTTGTCTTGACAAGTTGTCTTGTCTTGTCTTGACAAGTTGTCTTGTCTTGTCTTGACAAGTTGTCTTGTCTTGTCTTGTCTTGTCTTGTCTTGTCTTGTCTTGTCTTGTCTTGTCTTGTCTTGTCTTGTCTTGTCTTGACAAGTTGTCTTGTCTTGACAAGTTGTCTTGTCTTGTCTTGTCTTGTCTTGTCTTGCCTTGTCTTGTCTTGTCTTGTCTTGTCTTGTCTTGTCTTGTCTTGTCTTGTCTTGTATTGTCTTGTCTTGTCTTGTTTTGTCTTGTCTTGTTTTGTCTTGACAAGTTGTCTTGTCTTGACAAGTTGTCTTGTCTTGTCTTGACAAGTTGTCTTGTCTTGACAAGTTGTCTTGTCTTGTCTTGACAAGTTGTCTTGTCTTGTCTTGTCTTGTCTTGTCTTGTCTTGTCTTGTCTTGTCTTGTCTTGTCTTGACAAGTTGTCTTGTCTTGCCTTGTCTTTTCTTGTCTTGTCTTGTCTTGTCTTGTCTTGTCTTGTCTTGTCTTGTCTTGTATTGTCTTTGTCTTGTTTTGTTTTGTCTTGTCTTGTTTTGTCTTGACAAGTTGTCTTGTCTTGACAAGTTGTCTTGTCTTGACAAGTTGTCTTGTCTTGACAAGTTGTCTTGTCTTGACAAGTTGTCTTGTCTTGTCTTGTCTTGTCTTGTCTTGTCTTTTCTTGTCTTGTCTTGTCTTGTCATGTCTTGTCTTGTCTTGACAAGTTGTCTTGTCTTGTCTTGTCTTGTCTTGACTTGTCCTGTCTTGTCTTGACAAGTTTTACTGTCTTGTCTTGTCTTGTCTTGTCTTTTCTTGTCTTGTCTTGTCTTGTCTTGTCTTGTCTTGTCTTGTGTTGTCTTGTCTTGTCTTGACTTGTGTTGTCTTGCGTTGTCTTGTCTTGTATTGTCTTGTCTTGTCTTGTTTTGTCTTGTCTTGTTTTGTCTTGACAAGTTGTCTTGTCTTGACAAGTTGTCTTGTCTTGACAAGTTGTCTTGTCTTGACAAGTTGTCTTGTCTTGACAAGTTGTCTTGTCTTGACAAGTTGTCTTGTCTTGACAAGTTGTCTTGTCTTGACAAGTTGTCTTGTCTTGTCTTGACAAGTTGTCTTGTCTTGACAAGTTGTCTTGTCTTGACAAGTTGTCTTGTCTTGACAAGTTGTCTTGTCTTGACAAGTTGTCTTGTCTTGTCTTGACAAGTTGTCTTGTCTTGTCTTTTCTTGTCTTATCTTGTCTTGTCTTGTCTTGTCTTGTATTGTATTGTCTTGTCTTGTCTTGTCTTGTCTTGTCTTGTCTTGTCTTGTATTGTCTTGTCTTGTCTTGTCTTGTCTTGTCTTGTCTTGCCTTGTCTTGTCTTGTGTTGTCTTGTCTTGTCTTGACAAGTTGTCTTGTCTTGACAAGTTGTCTTTTCTTGACAAGTGGTCTTGTCTTGTCTTGTCTTGTCTTGTCTTGTCTTGTCTTGTCTTGTCTTGTCTTGTCTTGTATTGTCTTGTCTTGACAAGTTGTCTTGTCTTGTCTTGACAAGTTGTCTTGTCTTGTCTTGTCTTGACAAGTTGTCTTGTCTTGACAAGTTGTCTTGTCTTGACAAGTTGTCTATCTTGTCTTGTCTTGTCTTGTCTTGTCTTGTCTTGTCTTGTCTTGTCTTGTCTTGTCTTGTCTTGTGTTGTCTTGTCTTGTCTTGTCTTGTCTTGTCTTGTCTTGCGTTGTCTTGTCTTGTCTTGTCTTGTCTTGTCTTGACAAGTTGTCTTGTCTTGTCTTGACAAGTTGTCTTGTCTTGTCTTGATAAGTTGTCTTGTCTTGTCTTGTCTTGTCTTATCTTGTCTTGTCTTTTCTTGTCTTGTCTTGTCTTGTCTTGTCTTGTCTTGTCTTGACAAGTTGTCTTGTCTTGACAAGTTGTCTTGTCTTGACAAGTTGTCTTGTCTTGTCTTGTCTTTTCTTGTCTTGTCTTGTCTTGTCTTGTCTTGTCTTGTCTTGTCTTGTCTTGTCTTGTATTGTCTTGTCTTGTCTTGTTTTGTCTTGTCTTGTTTTGTCTTGACAAGTTGTCTTGTCTTGACAAGTTGTCTTGTCTTGACAAGTTGTCTTGTCTTGACAAGTTGTCTTGTCTTGTCTTGACAAGTTGTCTTGTCTTGTCTTGTCTTGTCTTGTCTTGTCTTGTCTTGTCTTGTCTTGTCTTGTCTTGTCTTGACAAGTTGTCTTGTCTTGTCTTGTCTTGTCTTGTCTTGTCTTGTCTTGTCTTGTCTTGTCTTGTCTTGTCTTGTCTTGTCTTGTCTTGTCTTGTCTTGTCTTGTCTTGTCTTGTCTTGTCTTGACAAGTTGTCTTGTCTTGACAAGTTGTCTTGTCTTGACAAGTTGTCTTGTCTTGACAAGTTGTCTTGTCTTGACAAGTTGTCTTGTCTTGACAAGTTGTCTTGTCTTGTCTTGTCTTGTCTTGCCTTGTCTTTTCTTGTCTTGTCTTGTCTTGTCTTGTCTTGTCTTGTCTTGACAAGTTGTCTTGTCTTGTCTTGTCTTGTCTAGACTTGTCTTGTCTTGTCTTGACAAGTTTTCCTGTCTTGTCTTGTCTTGTCTTGTCTTGTCTTGTCTTGTCTTGTCTTGTCTTGTCTTGCCTTGTCTTGTCTTGTCTTGTCTTGACTTGTCTTGTCTTGTCTTGTCTTGTCTTGACAAGTTGTCTTGTCTTGTCTTGTCTTGTCTTGCACGTTGTCTTGTCTTGTCTTGACAAGTTGTCTTGTCTTGACAAGTTGTCTTGTCTTGACAAGTTGTCTTGTCTTTTCAAAAATTGTCTTGTCTTGACAAGTTGTCTTGTATTGACAAGTTGTCTTGTCTTGACAAGTTGTCTTGTCTTGACAATTTGTCTTGTCTTGTCTTGACAAGTTGTCTTGTCTTGTCTTGTATTTTCTTGTCTTATCTTGTCTTGTCTTGTCTTGTCTTGTCTTGTCTTGTCTTGTCTTGTCTTGTCTTGACAACTTGTCTTGTCTTGATAAGTTGTCTTGTCTTGACAAGTTGTCTTGTCTTGACAAGTTGTCTTGTCTTGACAAGTTGTCTTGTCTTGACAAGTTGTCTATCTTGTTTTATCTTGTCTTGTCTTCTCTTGTCTTGTCTTGTCTTGACAAGTTGTCTTGTCTTGTCTTGTCTTGACAAGTTGTCTTGTCTTGACAAGTTGTCTTGTCTTGTCTTGTCTTGTCTTGCCTTGTCTTTTCTTGTCTTGTCTTGTCTTGTCTTGTCTTGTCTTGTCTTGTATTGTCTTGTCTTGTCTTGTTTTGTTTTGTCTTGTCTTGTCTTGACAAGTTGTCTTGTCTTGACAAGTTGTCTTGTCTTGACAAGTTGTCTTGTCTTGACAAGTTGTCTTGTCTTGTCTTGTCTTGTCTTTTCTTGTCTTGTCTTGTCTTGTCTTGTCTTGTAATGTCTTGTCTTGTCTTGACAAGTTGTCTTGTCTTGTCTTGTCTTGTCTTGTCTTGTCTTGTCTTGTCTTGTCTTGTCTTGTCTTGTCTTGTCTTGTCTTGTCTTGTCTTGTCTTGTCTTGTCTTGTCTTGTCTTGTCTTGACTTGTCTTGACAAGTTGTCTTGTCTTGTCTTGTCTTGTCTTGTCTTGTCTTGTCTTTGCTTGCCTTGTCTTGTCTTGTCTTGTCTTGTCTTGTCTTGTCTTGTCTTGTCTTGTCTTGTCTTGTCTTGTCTTGTCTTGTCTTGTCTTGTCTTGTCTTGTCTTGTATTGTCTTGTCTTGTCCTGTCTTGACTTGTCTTGTCTTGACAAGTTGTCTTGTCTTGTCTTGTCTTGACAAGTTGTCTTGTCTTGACAAGTTGCGTTGTCGTGTCTTGTCTTGTCTTGTCGTATTGACAAGTTGTCTTGTCTTGACAAGTTGTCTTATCTTGTCTTATCTTGTCTTGTCTTGTCTTGTCTTGTCTTGTCTTGTCTTGACAAGTTGTCTTGTCTTGTCTTGACAAGTTGTCTTGTCTTGTCTTGACAAGTTGTCTTGTCTTGTCTTGTCTTGACTTGTCTTGTCTTGTCTTGTCTTGTCTTGTCTTGACAAGTTGTCTTGTCTTGTCTTGTCTTGTCTTGTCTTGCCTTGTCTTGTCTTGTCTTGTCTTGACTTGTCTTGTCTTGTCTTGTCTTGACAAGTTGTCTTGTCTTGTCTTGTCTTGTCTTGACAAGTTGTCTTGTCTTGTCTTGACAAGTTGTCTTGTCTTGTCTTGTCTTGTCTTTTCTTGTCTTGTCTTGTCTTGTTTTGTCTTGTCTTGTCTTGTCTTGTCTTGTCTTGTCTTGTCTTGACAAGTTGTCTTGTCTTGTCTTGACAAGTTGTCTTGTCTTGTCTTGACAAGTTGTCTTGTCTTGACAAGTTGTCTTGTCTTGACAAGTTGTCTTGTCTTGTCTTGTCTTGACAAGTTGTCTTGTCTTGTCTTGTCTTGTCTTGTCTTGACAAGTTGTCTTGTCTTGACAAGTTGTCTTGTCTTGACAAGTTGTCTTGTCTTGACAAGTTGTCTTGTCTTGACAAGTTGTCTTGTCTTGACAAGTTGTCTTGTCTTGACAAGTTGTCTTGTCTTGTCTTGACAAGTTGTCTTGTCTTGTCTTGTCTTGTCTTGTCTTGTCTTGTCTTGTATTGTCTTGTCTTGTCTTGTCTTGTCTTGTCTTGTCTTGTCTTGTCTTGTCTTGACAAGTTGTCTTGTCTTGTCTTGACAAGTTGTCTTGTCTTGTCTTGTCTTGCATTGTCTTGTCTTTTCTTGTCTTGTCTTGTCTTGTCTTGTTTTGTCTTGTCTTGTCTTGTCTTGACAAGTTGTCTTGTCTTGTCTTGTCTTGTCTTGTCTTGACTTGTCTTGTCTTGTCTTGTCTTGTCTTGTCTTGTCTTGACAAGTTGTCTTGTCTTGACAAGTTGTCTTGTCTTGACAAGTTGTCTTGTCTTGTCTTGTCTTGACAAGTTGTCTTGTCTTGACAAATTGCGTTGTCTTGTCTTGTCTTGTCGTATTGACAAGTTGTCTTGTCTTGACAAGTTGTCTTGTCTTGTCTTGTCTTGTCTTGTCTTGTCTTGTCTTGTCTTGTCTTGTTGTCTTGTCTTGTCTTGTCTTGACAAGTTGTCTTGTCTTGACAAGTTGTCTTGTCTTGTCTTGACAAGTTGTCTTGTCTTGTCTTGTCTTGTCTTGTCTTGTCTTGTCTTGTCTTGTCTTGTCTTGTCTTGTCTTGTTTTGTCTTGTCTTGTCTTGACAAGTTGTCTTGTCTTGACAAGTTGTCTTGTCTTGACAAGTTGTCTTGTCTTGACAAGTTGTCTTGTCTTGTCTTGTCTTGTCTTGACAAGTTGTCTTGTCTTGACAAGTTGCGTTGTCTTGTCTTGTCTTGTCGTATTGACAAGTTGTCTTGTCTTGACAAGTTGTCTTGTCTTGTCTTGTCTTGTCTTGTCTTGTCTTGTCTTGTCTTGTCTCTGTTGTCTTGTCTTGTCTTGTCTTGTCTTGTCTTGTCTTGTCTTGACAAGTTGTCTTGTCTTGTCTTGACAAGTTGTCTTGTCTTGTCTTGACAAGTTGTCTTGTCTTGTCTTGTCTTGTCTTGTCTTGTCTTGTCTTGTCTTGTCTTGTCTTGTCTTGTCTTGACAAGTTGTCTTGTCTTGACAAGTTGTCTTGTCTTGACAAGTTGTCTTGTCTTGTCTTGTGTTGTCTTGTCTTGTCTTGTCTTGTCTTGTCTTGTCTTGTCTTGTCTTGACAAGTTGTCTTGTCTTGTCTTGTCTTGTCTTGCACGTTGTCTTGTCTTGTCTTGACAAGTTGTCTTGTCTTGACAAGTTGTCTTGTCTTGACAAGTTGTCTTGTCTTTTCAAAAATTGTCTTGTCTTGACAAGTTGTCTTGTCTTGACAAGTTGTCTTGTCTTGACAAGTTGTCTTGTCTTGACAATTTGTCTTGTCTTGTCTTGACAAGTTGTCTTGTCTTGTCTTGTATTTTCTTGTCTTATCTTGTCTTGTCTTGTCTTGTCTTGTCTTGTCTTGTCTTGTCTTGTCTTGACAACTTGTCTTGTCTTGACAAGTTGTCTTGTCTTGACAAGTTGTCTTGTCTTGACAAGTTGTCTTGTCTTGACAAGTTGTCTTGTCTTGACAAGTTGTCTAGTCTTGTCTTGTCTTGTCTTGTCTTGTCTTGTCTTGTCTTGTCTTGACAAGTTGTCTTGTCTTGTCTTGTCTTGACAAGTTGTCTTGTCTTGACAAGTTGTCTTGTCTTGCCTTGTCTTGTCTTGTCTTGTCTTGTCTTGTCTTGTCTTGTCTTGTCTTGTCTTGTCTTGTCTTGTCTTGTTTTGTCTTGTCTTGTCTTGTCTTGACAAGTTGTCTTGTCTTGACAAGTTGTCTTGTCTTGACAAGTTGTCTTGTCTTGACAAGTTGTCTTGTCTTGTCTTGTCTTGTCTTGTCTTGTCTTGTCTTGTCTTGTCTTGTCTTGTTCTGTCTTGTCTTGTCTTGACAAGTTGTCTTGTCTTGTCTTGTCTTGTCTTGTCTTGTCTTGTCTTGTCTTGTCTTGTCTTCACTTGTCTTGTCTTGTCTTGTCTTGTCTTGTCTTGTCTTGTATTGTCTTGTCTTGACTTGTCTTGACAAGTTGTCTTGTCTTGTCTTGTCTTGTCTTGTCTTGTCTTGTCTTTGCTTGTCTTGTCTTGTCTTGTCTTGTCTTGTCTTGTCTTGTCTTGTCTTGTCTTGTCTTGTCTTGTCTTGTCTTGTCTTGTGTTATCTTGTCTTGTCTTGTCTTGTCTTGTCTTGTCTTGACAAGTTGTCTTGTCTTGACAAGTTGTCTTGTCTTGACAAGTTGTCTTGTCTTGACAAGTTGTCTATCTTGTTTTATCTTGTCTTGTCTTGTCTTGTCTTGTCTTGTCTTGTCTTGACAAGTTGTCTTGTCTTGTCTAGACTTGTCTTGTCTTGTCTTGACAAGTTTTACTGTCTCGTCTTGTCTTGTCTTGTCTTGTCTTGTCTTTTATTGTCTTGTCTTGTCTTGTCTTGTCTTGTCTTGTCTTGTCTTGTCTTGACTTGTCTTGTCTTGTCTTGCAAGTTGTCTTGTCTTGTCTTGACAAGTTGTCTTGTCTTTTCATTGTCTTGTCTTGACAAGTTGTCTTGTCTTGACAAGTTGTCTTGTCTTGACAAGTTGTCTTGTCTTGACAAGTTGTCTTGTCTTGTCTTGACAAGTTGTCTTGTCTTGTCTTGTCTTGTCTTGTCTTATCTTGTCTTGTCTTGTCTTGTCTTGTCTTGTCTTGACAAGTTGTCTTGTCTTGTCTTGTCTTGTCTTGTCTTGTCTTGTCTTGTCTTGTCTTGTCTTGTCTTGTCTTGTCTTGTTTTGTCTTGTCTTGTTTTGTCTTGACAAGTTGTCTTGTCTTGACAAGTTGTCTTGTCTTGACAAGTTGTCTTGTCTTGACAAGTTGTCTTGTCTTGACAAGTTGTCTTGTCTTGACAAGTTGTCTTGTCTTGACAAGTTGTCTTGTCTTGACAAGTTGTCTTGTCTTGACAAGTTGTCTTGTCTTGACAAGTTGTCTTGTCTTGACAAGTTGTCTTGTCTTGTCTTGACAAGTTGTCTTGTCTTTTCTTGTCTTGTCTTGTCTTGTCTTGTCTTGACAACTTGTCTTGTCTTGACAAGTTGTCTTGTCTTGACAAGTTGTCTTGTCTTGACAAGTTGTCTTGTCTTGACAAGTTGTCTTGTCTTGACAAGTTGTCTTGTCTTGACAAGTTGTCTATCTTGTCTTGTCTTGTCTTGACAAGTTGTCTTGTCTTGACAAGTTGTCTTGTCTTGACAAGTTGTCTATCTTGTCTTATCTTGTCTTGTCTTGTTTTGTTTTGTCTTGTCTTGTCTTGTCTTGTCTTGTCTTGTCTTGTCTTGTCTTGTCTTGCCTTGTCTTGTCTTGTCTTGTCTTGTCTTGTCTTGTCTTGTCTTGTCTTGTCTTGTCTTGTCTTGACAAGTTGTCTTGTCTTGACAAGTTGTCTTGTCTTGTCTTGTATTGTCTTGTCTTGTCTTGTCTTGTCTTGTCTTGTCTTGTCTTGTCTTGTTTTGTTTTGTCTTGTTTTGTCTTGACAAGTTGTCTTGTCTTGACAAGTTGTCTTGTCTTGACAAGTTGTCTTGTCTTGACAAGTTGTCTTGTCTTGACAAGTTGTCTTGTCTTGACAAGTTGTCTTGTCTTGACAAGTTGTCTTGTCTTGACAAGTTGTCTTGTCTTGTCTTGACAAGTTGTCTTGTCTTGACAAGTTGTCTTGTCTTGACAAGTTGTCTTGTCTTGACAAGTTGTCTTGTCTTGACAAGTTGTCTTGTCTTGTCTTGACAAGTTGTCTTGTCTTGTCTTTTCTTGTCTTATCTTGTCTTGTCTTGTCTTGTCTTGTCTTGTCTTGTCTTGTCTTGTCTTGTCTTGTCTTGTCTTGTCTTGTATTGTATTGTCTTGTCTTGTCTTGTCTTGTCTTGTCTTGTCTTGTCTTGTCTTGTCTTGTCTTGTCTTGTCTTGTCTTGTCTTGACAAGTTGTCTTGTCTTGACAAGTTGTCTTTTCTTGACAAGTTGTCTTGTCTTGTCTTGTCTTGTCTTGTCTTGTCTTGACTTGTCTTGTCTTGTCTTGTCTTGTATTGTCTTGTCTTGACAAGTTGTCTTGTCTTGTCTTGACAAGTTGTCTTGTCTTGTCTTGTCTTGACAAGTTGTCTTGTCTTGACAAGTTGTCTTGTCTTGACAAGTTGTCTATCTTGTCTTATCTTGTCTTGTCTTGTTTTGTCTTGTCTTGTCTTGTCTTGTCTTGTCTTGTCTTGTCTTGTCTTGTCTTGTGTTGTCTTGTCTTGCGTTGTCTTGTCTTGTCTTGTCTTGTCTTGTCTTGACAAGTTGTCTTGTCTTGTCTTGACAAGTTGTCTTGTCTTGTCTTGACAAGTTGTCTTGTCTTGTCTTGTCTTGTCTTGTCTTGTCTTGTCTTGTCTTGTCTTGTCTTGTCTTGTCTTGTCTTGTCTTGACAAGTTGTCTTGTCTTGACAAGTTGTCTTGTCTTGTCTTGTCTTTTCTTGTCTTGTCTTGTCTTGTCTTGTCTTGTCTTGTCTTGTCTTGTCTTGTCTTGTATTGTCTTGTCTTGTCTTGTTTTGTCTTGTCTTGTTTTGTCTTGACAAGTTGTCTTGTCTTGACAAGTTGTCTTGTCTTGACAAGTTGTCTTGTTTTGACAAGTTGTCTTGTCTTGTCTTGACAAGTTGTCTTGTCTTGTCTTGTCTTGTCTTGTCTTGTCTTGTCTTGTCTTGTCTTGTCTTGACAAGTTGTCTTGTCTTGTCTTGTCTTGTCTTGCCTTGTCTTGTCTTGTCTTGTCTTGTCTTGTCTTGTCTTGTCTTGTCTTGTCTTTGTCTTGTCTTGTCTTGTCTTGTCTTGTCTTGACTTGACAAGTTGTCTTGTCTTGACAAGTTGTCTTGTCTTGACAAGTTGTCTTGTCTTGACAAGTTGTCTTGTCTTGACAAGTTGTCTTGTCTTGTCTTGTCTTGTCTTGTCTTGTCTTGTCTTGTCTTGTCTTGTCTTGTCTTGTCTTGTCTTGTCTTGACAAGTTGTCTTGTCTTGTCTTGTCTTGTCTTGACTTGTCTTGTCTTGTCTTGACAAGTTTTACTGTCTTGTCTTGTCTTGTCTTGTCTTGTCTTGTCTTGTCTTGTCTTGTCTTGTCTTGTCTTGTCTTGTCTTGTCTTGTCTTGTCTTGTCTTGACTTGTCTTGTCTTGTCTTGTCTTGTCTTGTCTTGTATTGTCTTGTCTTGTCTTGTTTTGTCTTGTCTTGTTTTGTCTTGACAAGTTGTCTTGTCTTGACAAGTTGTCTTGTCTTGACAAGTTGTCTTGTCTTGACAAGTTGTCTTGTCTTGACAAGTTGTCTTGTCTTGACAAGTTGTCTTGTCTTGACAAGTTGTCTTGTCTTGACAAGTTGTCTTGTCTTGTCTTGACAAGTTGTCTTGTCTTGACAAGTTGTCTTGTCTTGACAAGTTGTCTTGTCTTGACAAGTTGTCTTGTCTTGACAAGTTGTCTTGTCTTGACAAGTTGTCTTGTCTTGTCTTGTCTTGTCTTGTCTTGTCTTGTCTTGTCTTGTCTTGTATTGTATTGTCTTGTCTTGTCTTGTCTTGTCTTGTCTTGTCTTGTCTTGTATTGTCTTGTCTTGTCTTGTCTTGTCTTGTCTTGTCTTGTCTTGTCTTGTCTTGTCTTGTCTTGTCTTGTCTTGTCTTGACAAGTTGTCTTGTCTTGACAAGTTGTCTTTTCTTGACAAGTTGTCTTGTCTTGTCTTGTCTTGTCTTGTCTTGTCTTGTCTTGTCTTGTCTTGTCTTGTCTTGTATTGTCTTGTCTTGACAAGTTGTCTTGTCTTGTCTTGTCTTGACAAGTTGTCTTGTCTTGTCTTGTCTTGACAAGTTGTCTTGTCTTGACAAGTTGTCTTGTCTTGACAAGTTGTCTATCTTGTCTTGTCTTGTCTTGTCTTGTCTTGTCTTGTCTTGTCTTGTCTTGTCTTGTCTTGTCTTGTCTTGTCTTGTCTTGTCTTGTCTTGTCTTGTCTTGTCTTGTCTTGCGTTGTCTTGTCTTGTCTTGTCTTGTCTTGTCTTGACAAGTTGTCTTGTCTTGTCTTGACAAGTTGTCTTGTCTTGTCTTGACAAGTTGTCTTGTCTTGTCTTGTCTTGTCTTGTCTTGTCTTGTCTTTTCTTGTCTTGTCTTGTCTTGTCTTGTCTTGTCTTGTCTTGACAAGTTGTCTTGTCTTGACAAGTTGTCTTGTCTTGTCTTGTCTTTTCTTGTCTTGCCTTGTCTTGTCTTGTCTTGTCTTGTCTTGTCTTGTCTTGTCTTGTCTTGTCTTGTCTTGTCTTGTCTTGTCTTGTCTTGTCTTGTTTTGTCTTGACAAGTTGTCTTGTCTTGACAAGTTGTCTTGTCTTGACAAGTTGTCTTGTCTTGACAAGTTGTCTTGTCTTGTCTTGACAAGTTGTCTTGTCTTGTCTTGTCTTGTCTTGTCTTGTCTTGTCTTGTCTTGACAAGTTGTCTTGTCTTGTCTTGTCTTGTCTTGTCTTGTCTTTTCTTGTCTTGTCTTGTCTTGTCTTGTCTTGTCTTGTCTTGTCTTTGTCTTGTCTTGTCTTGTCTTGTCTTGTCTTGTCTTGACAAGTTGTCTTGTCTTGACAAGTTGTCTTGTCTTGACAAGTTGTCTTGTCTTGACAAGTTGTCTTGTCTTGACAAGTTGTCTTGTCTTGTCTTGTCTTGTCTTGTCTTGTCTTGTCTTGTCTTGTCTTGTCTTGTCTTGTCTTGTCTTGTCTTGACAAGTTGTCTTGTCTTGTCTTGTCTTGTCTTGACTTGTCTTGTCTTGTCTTGACAAGTTTTACTGTCTTGTCTTGTCTTGTCTTGTCTTTTCTTGTCTTGTGTTGTCTTGTCTTGTGTTGCCTTGTGTTGTCTTGTCTTGTCTTGACTTGTCTTGTCTTTTCTTGTCTTGTCTTTTCTTGACAAGTTGTCTTGTCTTGTCTTGTCTTGTCTTGCACGTTGTCTTGTCTTGTCTTGACAAGTTGTCTTGTCTTGACAAGTTGTCTTGTCTTGACAAGTTGTCTTGTCTTGACAAGTTGTCTTGTCTTGACAAGTTGTCTTGTATTGACAAGTTGTCTTGTCTTGACAAGTTGTCTTGTCTTGACAAGTTGTCTTGTCTTGTCTTGACAAGTTGTCTTGTCTTGTCTTGTCTTTTCTTGTCTTATCTTGTCTTGTCTTGTCTTGTCTTGTCTTGTCTTGTCTTGTCTTGTCTTGTCTTGACAAGTTGTCTTGTCTTGACAAGTTGTCTTGTCTTGACAAGTTGTCTTGTCTTGACAAGTTGTTTTGTCTTGACAAGTTGTCTTGTCTTGACAAGTTGTCTATCTTGTCTTGTCTTGTCTTGTCTTGTCTTGTCTTGTCTTGTCTTGACAAGTTGTCTTGTCTTGTCTTGTCTTGACAAGTTGTCTTGTCTTGACAAGTTGTCTTGTCTTGTCTTGTCTTTTCTTGTCTTGTCTTGTCTTGTCTTGTCTTGTCTTGTCTTGTCTTGTCTTGTCTTGTCTTGTCTTGTCTTGTCTTGTCTTGTCTTGTCTTGTTTTGTCTTGACAAGTTGTCTTGTCTTGACAAGTTGTCTTGTCTTGACAAGTTGTCTTGTCTTGACAAGTTGTCTTGTCTTGTCTTGTCTTGTCTTTTCTTGTCTTGTCTTGTCTTGTCTTGTCTTGTTTTGTCTTGTCTTGTCTTGACAAGTTGTCTTGTCTTGTCTTGTCTTGTCTTGTCTTGTCTTGTCTTGTCTTGACTTGTCTTGTCTTGTCTTGTCTTCACTTGTCTTGTCTTGTCTTGTCTTGTCTTGTCTTGTCTTGTATTGTCTTGTCTTGACTTGTCTTGACAAGTTGTCTTGTCTTGTCTTGTCTTGTCTTGTCTTGTCTTGTCTTTGCTTGTCTTGTCTTGTCTTGTCTTGTCTTGTCTTGTCTTGTCTTGTCTTGTCTTGTCTTGTCTTGTCTTGTCTTGTCTTGTCTTGTCTTGTCTTGTCTTGTCTTGTCTTGTCTTGTCTTGTCTTGTCTTGACTTGTTGTCTTGTCTTGACAAGTTGTCTTGTCTTGTCTTGTCTTGTCTTGACAAGTTGTCTTGTCTTGACAAGTTGCGTTGTCTTGTCTTGTCTTGTCTTGACAAGTTGTCTTGTCTTGACAAGTTGTCTTGTCTTGTCTTGTCTTGTCTTGTCTTGTCTTGTCTTGTCTTGTCTTGTCTTGACAAGTTGTCTTGTCTTGTCTTGACAAGTTGTCTTGTCTTGTCTTGACAAGTTGTCTTGTCTTGTCTTGTCTTGTCTTGTCTTGTCTTGTCTTGTCTTGTCTTGTCTTGACAAGTTGTCTTGTCTTGTCTTGTCTTGTCTTGTCTTGTCTTGTCTTGTCTTGTCTTGTCTTGTCTTGTCTTGTCTTGTCTTGTCTTGACAAGTTTTCTTGTCTTGTCTTGTCTTGTCTTGCACGTTGTCTTGTCTTGTCTTGACAAGTTGTCTTGTCTTGTCTTGTCTTGTCTTTTCTTGTCTTGTCTTGTCTTGTGTTGTCTTGTCTTGTCTTGTCTTGTCTTGTGTTGTCTTGTCTTGACAAGTTGTCTTGTCTTGTCTTGACAAGTTGTCTTGTCTTGTCTTGACAAGTTGTCTTGTCTTGACAAGTTGTCTTGTCTTGACAAGTTGTCTTGTCTTGTCTTGTCTTGACAAGTTGTCTTGTCTTGTCTTGTCTTGTCTTGTCTTGACAAGTTGTCTTGTCTTGACAAGTTGTCTTGTCTTGACAAGTTGTCTTGTCTTGACAAGTTGTCTTGTCTTGACAAGTTGTCTTGTCTTGACAATTTGTCTTGTCTTGACAAGTTGTCTTGTCTTGTCTTGACAAGTTGTCTTGTCTTGTCTTGTCTTGTCTTGTATTGTCTTGTCTTGTATTGTCTTGTCTTGTCTTGTCTTGTCTTGTCTTGTCTTGTCTTGTCTTGTCTTGACAAGTTGTCTTGTCTTGTCTTGACAAGTTGTCTTGTCTTGTCTTGTCTTGCATTGTCTTGTCTTTTCTTGTCTTGTCTTGTCTTGTCTTGTCTTGTCTTGTCTTGTCTTGTCTTGACAAGTTGTCTTGTCTTGTCTTGTCTTGTCTTGTCTTGACTTGTCTTGTCTTGTCTTGTTTTGTCTTGTCTTGTCTTGACAAGTTGTCTTGTCTTGACAAGTTGTCTTGTCTTGACAAGTTGTCTTGTCTTGTCTTGTCTTGACAAGTTGTCTTGTCTTGACAAGTTGCGTTGTCTTGTCTTGTCTTGTCGTATTGACAAGTTGTCTTGTCTTGACAAGTTGTCTTATCTTGTCTTATCTTGTCTTGTCTTGTCTTGTCTTGTCTTGTCTTGTCTTGTCTTGTCTTGTCTTGTCTTGACAAGTTGTCTTGTCTTGACAAGTTGTCTTGTCTTGTCTTGACAAGTTGTCTTGTCTTGTCTTGTCTTGTCTTGTATTGTCTTGTCTTGTCTTGTCTTGTCTTGTCTTGTCTTGTCTTGTCTTGTCTTGTCTTGACAAGTTGTCTTGTCTTGACAAGTTGTCTTGTCTTGACAAGTTGTCTTGTCTTGACAAGTTGTCTTGTCTTGTCTTGTCTTGTCTTGACAAGTTGTCTTGTCTTGACAAGTTGTCTTGTCTTGTCTTGTCTTGTCTTGACAAGTTGTCTTGTCTTGACAAGTTGTCTTGTCTTGTCTTGTCTTGTCTTGTCTTGTCTTGTCTTGTCTTGTCATGTGTTGTCTTGTCTTGTCTTGTCTTGTCTTGTCTTGTCTTGTCTTGACAAGTTGTCTTGTCTTGTCTTGACAAGTTGTCTTGTCTTGTCTTGACAAGTTGTCTTGTCTTGTCTTGTCTTGTCTTTTCTTGTCTTGTCTTGACTTGTCTTGTCTTGTCTTGTCTTGACAAGTTGTCTTGTCTTGACAAGTTGTCTTGTCTTGACAAGTTGTCTTGTCTTGTCTTGTCTTGTCTTGTCTTGTCTTGACTTGTCTTGTCTTGTCTTGTCTTGTCTTGACAAGTTGTCTTGTCTTGTCTTGTCTTGCACGTTGTCTTGTCTTGTCTTGACAAGTTGTCTTGTCTTGACAAGTTGTCTTGTCTTGACAAGTTGTCTTGTCTTTTCTTGTCTTGTCTTGACAAGTTGTCTTGTCTTGACAAGTTGTCTTGTCTTGACAAGTTGTCTTGTCTTGACAAGTTGTCTTGTCTTGTCTTGACAAGTTGTCTTGTCTTGTCTTGTATTGTCTTGTCTTGTCTTGTCTTGTCTTGTCTTGTCTTGTCTTGTCTTGTCTTGTCTTGTCTTGACAACTTGTCTTGTCTTGATAAGTTGTCTTGTCTTGACAAGTTGTCTTGTCTTGACAAGTTGTCTTGTCTTGACAAGTTGTCTTGTCTTGACAAGTTGTCTATCTTGTCTTGTCTTGTCTTGTCTTGTCTTGTCTTGTCTTGTCTTGACAAGTTGTCTTGTCTTGTCTTGTCTTGACAAGTTGTCTTGTCTTGACAAGTTGTCTTGTCTTGTCTTGTCTTTTCTTGTCTTGTCTTGTCTTTTCTTGTCTTGTCTTGTCTTGTCTTGTCTTGTCTTGTCTTGTCTTGTCTTGTCTTGTCTTGTCTTGTCTTGTCTTGTCTTGACAAGTTGTCTTGTCTTGACAAGTTGTCTTGTCTTGACAAGTTGTCTTGTCTTGACAAGTTGTCTTGTCTTGTCTTGTCTTGTCTTGTCTTTTCTTGTCTTGTCTTGTCTTGTCTTGTCTTGTTATGTCTTGTCTTGTCTTGACAAGTTGTCTTGTCTTGTCTTGTCTTGTCTTGTCTAGACTTGTCTTGTCTTGTCTTGTCTTGACTTGTCTTGTCTTGTCTTGTCTTGTCTTGTCTTGTCTTGTCTTGTCTTGTCTTGACTTGTCTTGACAAGTTGTCTTGTCTTGTTTTGTCTTGTCTTGTCTTGTCTTGTCTTTTCTTGTCTTGTCTTGTCTTGTCTTGTCTTGTCTTGTCTTGTCTTGTCTTGTCTTGTCTTGTCTTGTCTTGTCTTGTCTTGTCTTGTCTTGTGTTGTCTTGTCTTGTCTTGTCTTGTCTTGTCTTGTCTTGTCTTGTCTTGACATGTTGTCTTGTCTTGACAAGTTGTCTTGTCTTGTCTTGTCTTGTCTTGACAAGTTGTCTTGTCTTGTCTTGTCTTGTCTTGTCTTGACAAGTTGTCTTGTCTTGACAAGTTGTCTTGTCTTGTCTTATCTTGTCTTGTCTTGTCTTGTCTTGTCTTGTCTTGTCTTGACAAGTTGTCTTGTCTTGTCTTGACAAGTTGTCTTGTCTTGTCTTGACAAGTTGTCTTGTCTTGTCTTGTCTTGACTTGTCTTGTCTTGTCTTGTCTTGTCTTGTCTTGTCTTGACAAGTTGTCTTGTCTTGTCTTGTCTTGTCTTGTCTTGTCTTGTCTTGTCTTGTCTTGTCTAGACTTGTCCTGTCTTGTCTTGTCTTGACAAGTTTTCCTGTCTTGTCTTGTCTTGTCTTGCACGTTGTCTTGTCTTGTCTTGACAAGTTGTCTTGTCTTGTCTTGTCTTGTCTTTTCTTGTCTTGTGTTGTCTTGTTTTGTCTTGTGTTGTCTTGTGTTGTCTTGTGTTGTCTTGTCTTGACAAGTTGTCTTGTCTTGTCTTGACAAGTTGTCTTGTCTTGTCTTGACAAGTTGTCTTGTCTTGACAAGTTGTCTTGTCTTGACAAGTTGTCTTGTCTTGTCTTGTCTTGACAAGTTGTCTTGTCTTGTCTTGTCTTGTCTTGTCTTGACAAGTTGTCTTGTCTTGACAAGTTGTCTTGTCTTGACAAGTTGTCTTGTCTTGACAAGTTGTCTTGTCTTGACAAGTTGTCTTGTCTTGACAAGTTGTCTTGTCTTGACAAGTTGTCTTGTCTTGTCTTGACAAGTTGTCTTGTCTTGTCTTGTCTTGTCTTGTCTTGTCTTGTCTTGTATTGTCTTGTCTTGTCTTGTCTTGTCTTGTTTTGTCTTGTCTTGTCTTGTCTTGACAAGTTGTCTTGTCTTGTCTTGACAAGTTGTCTTGTCTTGCCTTGTCTTGCATTGTCTTGTCTTTTCTTGTCTTGTCTTGTCTTGTCTTGTTTTGTTTTGTCTTGTCTTGTCTTGACAAGTTGTCTTGTCTTGCCTTGTCTTGTCTGGTCTTGACTTGTCTTGTCTTGTGTTGTTTTGTCTTGTTTTGTCTTAACAAGTTGTCTTGTCTTGACAAGTTGTCTTGTCTTGACAAGTTGTCTTGTCTTGTCTTGTCTTGACAAGTTTTCTTGTATTGACAAGTTGCGTTGTCGTGTCTTGTCTTGTCGTATTGACAAGTTGTCTTGTCTTGACAAGTTGTCTTATCTTGTCTTATCTTGTCTTGTCTTGTGTTGTGTTGTCTTGTCATCTGTTGTGTTGTGTTGTCTTGTCTTGACAAGAAGCCTTGTCTTGTCTTCACAAGTTGTCTTGTCTTGTCTTGACAAGTTATCTTGTCTTGTCTTGTCTTGTCTTGTATTGTCTTGTCTTGTCTTGTCTTGTCTTGTCTTGTCTTGTCCTGTCTTGTCTTGTCTTGTTTTGTCTTGTCTTGACAAGTTGTCTTGTCTTGTCTTGACAAGTTGTCTTGTCTTGTCTTGTCTTGTCTTTCCTTGTCTTGTCTTGTCTTGTCTTGTCTTGTCTTGTCTTGTCTTGTCTTGTCTTGTCTTGTCTTGTCTTGTCTTGTCTTGTCTTGTCTTGCCTTGATTATCTTGTCTTGTCTTGTCTTATCTTGTCTTGTCTTGTCTTGTCTTGTCTTGACAAGTTGTCTTGTCTTGTCTTGACAAGTTGTCTTGTCTTGTCAAGTTGTCTTGTCTTGTCTTGTCTTGACTTCTCTTGTCAAGTTGTCTTGTCTTGTCTTGTCTTGCGTTGTCTTTTCTTGTCTTGTCTTTACTTGTCTTGTCTTGTCTTGTCTTGTCTTGTCTTGTCTTGTCTTTCGTTGTCTTGTCTTGTCTTGTCTTGTCTTGTCTTGCCTTGTCTTTTCTTGTCTTGCTTGTCTTGTCTTGTCTTGTCTTGTTTTGTCCTGTATTGTCTTGTATTGACAAGTTGTCTTGTGTTGTGTTTTCTTGTCTTGTCTTGTCTTGACAAGTTGTCTTGTCTTGTCTTGTCTTGACTTCTCTTGTCAAGTTGTCTTGTCTTGTCTTGTCTTGCCTTGTCTTTTCTTGTCTTGTCTTGTCTTGTCTTTACTTGTCTTGTCTTGTCTTGTCTTGTTTTGTTTTGTCTTGTCTTGTCTTGTCTTGTCTTGTCTTGTCTTGTCTTGTCTTGTCTTGTCTTGACATGTCTTGTCTTGACTTCTCTTGACAAGTTGTCTTGTCTTGTCTTGTCTTGACAACTTGTCTTTTCTTGTCTTGTCTTGTCTTGTCTTGTCTTGTCTTGTCTTGTCTTGTCTTGTCTTGTCTTGTCTTGTCTTGTCTTCACTTGTCTTGTATTATCTTGTCTTGCCTTGCCTTGTCTTGTCTTGTCTTGTTTTGTCCTGCATTGTCTTGTCTTGACAAGTTGTCTTGTCTTGTGTTGTGTTGTCTTGTCTTGTCTTGTATTGTCTTGTCTTGACTTATCTTGACAAGTTGTCTTGTCTTGTCTTGTTTTGTCTTGCCTTGTCTTGCCTTGTCTTTTCTTGTCTTGTCCTGTCTTGTCATGTCTTGACAATTTTTTTTGTCTTGTCTTGTCTTGTCTTGCACGTTGTCTTGTCTTGTCTTGACAAGTTGTCTTATCTTGTCTTGTCTTGTCTTTTTTTGCGTTGTATTGTCTTGTGTTGTCTTGTGTTGTCTTGTTTTGTTTTGTCTTGTCTTTTCTTGACAAGTTGTCTTGTCTTGTCTTGACAAGTTGTCTTGTCTTGTCTTGACAAGTTGTCTTGTCTTGTCTTGCCTTGTCTTGTCTTGTCTTGACAAGTTGTCTTGTCTTGACAAGTTGTCTTGTCTTGACAAGTTGTCTTGTCTTGTCTTGTCTTGTCTTGTCTTGTCTTGACTTGTCTTGACAACTTGTCTTGTCTTGTCTTGTCTTGTTTTGTCTTGTCTTGTCTTGTCTTGTCTTCACTTGTCTTGTCTTGTCTTGTCTTGTCTTGTCTTGACTTGTCTTGTCTTGTCTTGTCTTGTCTTGTCTTGTCTTGACTTGTCTTGACAAGTTGTCTTGTCTTGTCTTGTTTTGTCTTGTCTTGTCTTGTCTTGTCTTGTCTTGATTGTCTTGTCTTGTCTTGTCTTGTCTTGTCTTGTCTTGTCTTGTCTTGTCTTGTCTTGTTTTGTCTTGTCTTGTCCTGTCTTGTCTTGACAAGTTGTCTTGTCTTGTCTTGTCTTGTCTTGTATTGTCTTGTCTTGACTTCTCTTGACAAGTTGTCTTGTCTTGTCTTGTCTTGTCTTGTCTTTCCTTGTCTTGTCTTGTCTTGTCTTGTCTTACCTTGTCTTGTCTTGTCTTGCCTTGCCTTGTCTTGTCTTGTCTAGACTTGTCCTGTCTTGTCTTGTCTTGTCTTGACAAGTTTTCTTGTCTTGTCTTGTCTTGTCTTGTCTTGTCTTGTCTTGTCTTGTCTTGCACGATGTCTTGTCTTGTCTTGACAAGTTGTCTTGTCTTGTCTTGTCTTGTCTTGCCTTGACATTTCTTGTCTTGTCTTAGCTTGGCCTGTCTTGTCTTGTCTTGAGAAGTTGTCTTGTCTTGAGAAGTTGTCTTTTCGTGTCTTCACTTCTCTTGACAAGTTGTCTTGTCTTGTCTTGTCTTTGCTTGCCTTGTCTTGTCTTGTCTTGTCTTGTCTTGTCTTGTCTTGTCTTGTCTTGTCTTGTCTTGTCTTGTCTTGTATTGTCTTGTCTTGTCTTGTCTTGTCTTGTCTTGTCTTGTCTTGACTTGTTGTCTTGTCTTGACAAGTTGTCTTGTCTTGTCTTGACAAGTTGTCTTGTATTGACAAGTTGCGTTGTCGTGTCTTGTATTGTCGTATTGACAAGTTGTCTTGTCTTGACAAGTTGTCTTATATTGTCTTGTCTTGTCTTGTCTTGTGTTGTGTTGTCTTGTCATGTGTTATGTTGTGTTGTCTTGTCTTGTCTTGTCTTGACAAGTTATCTTGTCTTGTCTTGTCTTGTCTTTTCTTGTCTTGTCTTGTCTTGTCTTGTCTTGTCTTGACAAGTTGTCTTGTCTTGACAAGTTGTCTTGTCTTGACAAGTTGTCTTGTCTTGACAAGTTGTCTTGTCTTGACAAGTTGTCTTGTCTTGTCTTGTCTTTTCTTGTCTTGTCTTGTCTTGTCTTGACAAGTTGTCTTGTCTTGTCTTGTCTTGACAAGTTGTCTTGTCTTGACAAGTTGTCTTGTCTTGCCTTGTCTTTTCTTGTCTTGTCTTGTCTTGTCTTGTCTTGTCTTGTCTTGTCTTGTCTTGTCTTGTCTTGTCTTTCGTTGTCTTGTCTTTCGTTGTCTTGTCTTGTCTTGTCTTGTCTTGTCTTGTCTTGTCTTGTCTTGACAAGTTGTTTTGTCTTGTCTTGATAAGTTATCTTATCTTGTGTTGTCTTTTCTTCTCTTGCCTTGTCTTTCCTTGTCTTGTCTTGTCTTGTCTTGTATTGTCTTGTCTTGTCTTATCCTGTCTTGTCCTGTCTTGACATGTCTTGTCTTGACTTCTCTTGACAAGTTGTCTTGTCTTGTCTTGTCTTGACAACTTGTCTTTTCTTGTCTTGTCTTGTCTTGTCTTGTCTTGTGTTCACTTGTCTTGTATTATCTTGTCTTGCCTTGCCTTGTCTTGTCTTGTCTTGTTTTGTCCTGTATTGTCTTGTCTTGTTTTGTCCTGTATTGTCTTGTCTTGTCTTGTCTTGTATTGTCTTGTCTTGACTTCTCTTGACAAGTTGTCTTGTCTTGTCTTGTCTTGTCTTGTCTTGTCTTGTCTTGTCTTGTCTTGTCTTGTCTTGTCTTGCCTTGTCTTTTCTTGTCTTGTCTTGTATTGTCTTGTCTTGACAAGTTGTCTTGTCTTGTCTTGTCTTGCCTTGTCTTGTCCTGTTTTGTCTAGACTTGTTCTGTCTTGTCTTGTCTTGACAAGTTTTTCTGTCCTGTCTTGTCTTGTCTTGTCTTGCACGTTGTCTTGTCTTGTCTTGACAAGTTGTCTTGTCTTGTCTTGTCTTGTCTTGTCTTGCGTTTTATTGTCTTGTGTTGTCTTGTGTTTTCTTGTTTTGTCTTGTCTTGACAAGTTGTCTTGTCTTGACAAGTTGTCTTGTCTTGTCTTGACTTCTCTTGACAAGTTGTCTTGTCTTGTCTTGTCTTGTCTTTGCTTGCCTTGTCTTGTCTTATCTTGTCTTGTCTTGTCTTGTCTTGTCTTGCCTTGTCTTGTCTTGTCTTGTCTTGTATTGTCTTGTCTTGTCTTGTCTTGTCTTGTCTTCACTTGTCTTGTCTTGTATTATCTTGTCTTGCCTTGCATTGTCTTGTCTTGTCTTGTTTTGTCCTGTATTGTCTTGTCTTGACAAGTTGTGTTGTGTTGTGTTGTCTTGTCTTGTCTTGTCTTGTCTTGTCTTGTCTTGTCTTGTCTTGTCTTGTCTTGTCTTGTCTTGTCTTGTCTTGTCTTGTCTTGTCTTGTCTTGTCTTGTCTTGCCTTGTCTTGTCTTGTCTTGTCTTGTCTTGTCTTGTCTTGTCTTGTCTTGTCTTGTCTTCACTTGTCTTGTATTGTCTTGTCTTGCCTTGCCTTGTCTTGTCTTGTCTTGTTTGGTCCTGCATTGTCTTGTCTTGACAAGTTGTCTTGTCTTGTCTTGTCTTGTCTTGTCTTGTCTTGTATTGTCTTGTCTTGACTTGTCTTGACAAGTTGTCTTGTCTTGTCTTGTCTTGTCTTGTTTGTCTTGCATTGTCTTGTCTTGTCTTTTCTTGTCTTGTCCTGTCTTGTCTTGTCTTGACAAGTTTGTCTTGTCTTGTCTTGTCTTGTCTTGTCTTGTCTTGTCTTGTCTTGTCTTGTCTTGCACGTTGTCTTGTCTTGTCTTGACAAGTTGTCTTGTCTTGTCTTGTCTTGTCTTTTATTGTGTTGTGTTGTCTTGTCTTGTCTTGTCTTGTGTTGTCTTGTCTTTTCTTGACAAGTTGTCTTGTCTTGTCTTGACAAGTTGTCTTGTCTTGTCTTGACAAGTTGTCTTGTCTTGTCTTGTCTTGTCTTGTCTTGTCTTGTCTTGTCTTGTCTTGTCTTGTCTTGACAAGTTGTCTTGTCTTGACAAGTTGTCTTGTCTTGACAAGTTGTCTTGTCTTGACTTGTCTTGTCTTGTCTTGTCTTGTCTTGTCTTGTTTTGTCTTGTCTTGTCTTGTCTTGTCTTGTCTTGTCTTGTCTTGTCTTGTCTTCAGTTGTCTTGTCTTGTCTTGTCTTGTCTTGTCTTGTCTTGACTTGTCTTGACAACTTGTCTTGTCTTGTCTTGTTTTGTCTTGTCTTGTCTTGTCTTGATTATCTTGTATTGTCTTGTCTTGTCTTGTCTTGTCTTGTCTTGTCTTGTCTTGTCTTGTCTTGTCTTGTCTGTCTTGTCTTGACAAGTTGTCTTGTCTTGTCTTGTCTTGAATTGTCTTGTCTTGTCTTGACTTCTCTTGACAAGTTGTCTTGTCTTGTCTTGTCTTGTCTTGTCTTGTCTTGTCTTGTCTTGTCTTGTCTTCACTTTTCTTGTCTTATCTTGTCTTGCCTTGTCTTGTCTTGTCTTGTCTTGTTTTGTCCTGTATTGTCTTGTCTTGACAAGTTGTCTTGTCTTGTCTTGTCTTGTATTGTATTGTCTTGTCTTGTCTTGACAAGTTGTCTTGTCTTGTCTTGTCTTGTCTTGTCTTGACTTGTCTTGTCTTGTCTTGACAAGTTGTCTTGTCTTGACAAGTTGTCTTGTCTTGTCTTGTCTTGTCTTGTCTTGTCTTTCTTGTCTTGTCTTGTCTTGACAAGTTGTCTTGTCTTGTCTTGTCTTGTCTTGTCTTGTCTTGTCTTGTCTTGTCTTGACAAGTTGTCTTGTCTTGACAAGTTGTTGTCTTGTCTTGACAAGTTGTCTTGTCTTGACAAGTTGTCTTGTCTTGACAAGTTGTCTGTCTTGTCTTTGTCTTGTCTTGTCTTGTCTTGTCTTGTCTTGTGTTGTCTTGTCTTGTCTTGTCTTGACAAGTTGTCTTGTCTTGACAAGTTGTCTTGTCTTGACAAGTTGTCTTGTCTTGACAAGTTGTCTTGTCTTGACCTTGTCTTGTCTTGTCTGTCTTGTCTTGTCTTGTCTTGTCTTGTCTTGTCTTGTCTTGTCTTGACTTGTCTTGTCTTGTCTTGTCTTGACAAGTTGTCTTGTCTTGTCTTGTCTTGTCTTGTCTTGTCTTGTCTTTTCTTGTCTTGTCTTGACTTGTCTTGTCTTGTCTTGTCTTTCGTTGTCTTGTCTTGTCTTGTCTTGTCTTGTCTTGTCTTGTTTTGTCTTGTCTTGTCTTTTCTTGTCTTGTCTTGACAAGTTGTTTTGTCTTGTCTTGACAAGTTGTCTTGTCTTGTGTTTTGTCTTTTCTTGTCTTGTCTTGTCTTGTATTGTCTTGTCTTGTCTTGTATTGTCTTGTCTTGTCTTATCCTGTCTTGTCTTGTCTTGACATGTCTTGTCTTGACTTGTCTTGACAAGTTGTCTTGTCTTGTCTTGTCTTGACAAGTTGTCTTGTCTTGTCTTGTCTTGTCTTGTCTTGTCTTGTCTTGTCTTGTCTTGTCTTGTCTTGTCTTGTCTTGTCTTGTCTTGTCTTGTCTTGTCTTGTCTTGTCTTGTCTTGTCTTGTCTTGACAAGTTGTCTTGTCTTGACAAGTTGTCTTGTCTTGTCTTGTCTTGTCTTGCCTTGTCTTGTCTTGTCTTGTCTTGTCTTGTCTTGTCTTGTCTTGTCTTGCCTTGTCTTGTCTTGTCTTGTCTTGTCTTGTCTTGACAAGTTGTCTTGTCTTGACAAGTTGTCTTTTCTTGACAAGTGGTCTTGTCTTGTCTTGTCTTGTCTTGTCTTGTCTTGTCTTGTCTTGTCTTGACTTGTCTTGTCTTGTCTTGTCTTGTATTGTCTTGTCTTGACAAGTTGTCTTGTCTTGTCTTGACAAGTTGTCTTGTCTTGTCTTGTCTTGACAAGTTGTCTTGTCTTGACAAGTTGTCTTGTCTTGACAAGTTGTCTATCTTGTCTTATCTTGTCTTGTCTTGTTTTGTCTTGTCTTGTCTTGTCTTGTCTTGTCTTGTCTTGTCTTGTCTTGTCTTGTCTTGTGTTGTCTTGTCTTGTCTTGTCTTGTCTTGTCTTGACAAGTTGTCTTGTCTTGTCTTGACAAGTTGTCTTGTCTTGTCTTGACAAGTTGTCTTGTCTTGTCTTGTCTTGTCTTGTCTTGTCTTTTCTTTTCTTGTCTTGTCTTGTCTTGTCTTAACTTGTCTTGTCTTGACAAGTTGTCTTGTCTTGACAAGTTGTCTTGTCTTGTCTTGTCTTTTCTTGTCTTGTCTTGTCTTGTCTTGTCTTGTCTTGTCTTGTCTTGTCTTGTCTTGTCTTGTCTTGTCTTGTATTGTCTTGTCTTGTCTTGTCTTGTCTTGTCTTGTTTTGTCTTGACAAGTTGTCTTGTCTTGACAAGTTTTTCTTGTCTTGACAAGTTGTCTTGTCTTGACAAGTTGTCTTGTCTTGTCTTGACAAGTTGTCTTGTCTTGTCTTGTCTTGTCTTGTCTTGTCTTGTCTTGTCTTGTCTTGACAAGTTGTCTTGTATTGTCTTGTCTTGTCTTGTCTTGTCTTGTCTTGTCTTGTCTTGTCTTGTCTTGTCTTGTCTTGTCTTGTCTTGTCTTGTCTTGTCTTGTCTTGTCTTGTCTTGTCTTGACAAGTTGTCTTGTCTTGACAAGTTGTCTTGTCTTGACAAGTTGTCTTGTCTTGACAAGTTGTCTTGTCTTGACAAGTTGTCTTGTCTTGTCTTGTCTTGTCTTGTCTTGTCTTTTCTTGTCTTGTCTTGTCTTGTCTTGTCTTGTCTTGTCTTGACAAGTTGTCTTGTCTTGTCTTGTCTTGTCTTGTCTTGTCTTGTCTTGTCTTGTCTTGACAAGTTTTACTGTCTTGTTTTGTCTTGTCTTGTCTTTTCTTGTCTTGTCTTGTCTTGTCTTGTCTTGCCTTGTCTTGTCTTGTCTTGTCTTGACTTGTCTTGTCTTGTCTTGTGTTTGTCTTGACAAGTTGTCTTGTCTTGTCTTGTCTTGTCTTGCACGTTGTCTTGTCTTGTCTTGACAAGTTGTCTTGTCTTGACAAGTTGTCTTGTCTTGACAAGTTGTCTTGTCTTTTCAAAAATTGTCTTGTCTTGACAAGTTGTCTTGTATTGACAAGTTGTCTTGTCTTGACAAGTTGTCTTGTCTTGACAATTTGTCTTGTCTTTTCTTGACAAGTTGTCTTGTCTTGTCTTGTATTTTCTTGTCTTATCTTGTCTTGTCTTGTCTTGTCTTGTCTTGTCTTGTCTTGTCTTGTCTTGACAACTTGTCTTGTCTTGATAAGTTGTCTTGTCTTGACAAGTTGTCTTGTCTTGACAAGTTGTCTTGTCTTGACAAGTTGTCTTGTCTTGACAAGTTGTCTATCTTGTTTTATCTTGTCTTGTCTTGTCTTGTCTTGTCTTGTCTTGACAAGTTGTCTTGTCTTGTCTTGTCTTGACAAGTTGTCTTGTCTTGACAAGTTGTCTTGTCTTGTCTTGTCTTTTCTTGCCTTGTCTTGTCTTTTCTTGTCTTGTCTTGTCTTGTCTTGTCTTGTCTTGTCTTGTCTTGTCTTGTCTTGTCTTGTCTTGTCTTGTCTTGTCTTGACAAGTTGTCTTGTCTTGACAAGTTGTCTTGTCTTGACAAGTTGTCTTGTCTTGACAAGTTGTCTTGTCTTGACAAGTTGTCTTGTCTTGTCTTGTCTTGTCTTTTCTTGTCTTGTCTTGTCTTGTCTTGTCTTGTCCTGTCTTGTCTTGTCTTGACAAGTTGTCTTGTCTTGTCTTGTCTTGTCTTGTCTTGTCTTGTCCTGTCTTGTCTTGTCTTGACTTGTCTTGTCTTGTCTTGTCTTGTCTTGTCTTGTCTTGTATTGTCTTGTCTTCTTGTCTTGACAAGTTGTCTTGTCTTGTTTTGTCTTGTCTTGTCTTGTCTTGTCTTGTCTTTGCTTGCCTTGTCTTGTCTTATCTTGTCTTGTTTTGTCTTGTCTTGCCTTGCCTTGTCTTGTCTTGTCTTGTCTTGTCTTGTGTTATCTTGTCTTGTCTTGTCTTGTCTTGTCTTGTCTTGTCTTGTCTTGCTTGACTTGTTGTCTTGTCTTGACAAGTTGTCTTGTCTTGTCTTGTCTTGTCTTGACAAGTTGTCTTGTCTTGACAAGTTGCGTTGTCTTGTCTTGTCTTGTCGTATTGACAAGTTGTCTTGTCTTGACAAGTTGTCTTATATTGTCTTGTCTTGTCTTGTGTTGTGTTGTCTTGTCTTGTCTTGTCTTGACAAGTTGTCTTGTCTTGTCTTCACAAGTTGTCTTGTCTTGTCTTGACAAGTTGTCTTGTCTTGTCTTGTCTTGTCTTGTCTTGTATTGTCTTGTCTTGTCTTGTCTTGTCTTGCCTTGTCTTGTCTTGTCTTGTCTTGACAAGTTGTCTTGTCTTGTCTTGTCTTGTCTTGTCTTGTCTTGTTGTCTTGTCTTGTCTAGACTTGTCCTGTCTTGTCTTGTATTGACAAGTTTTCCTGTCTTGTCTTGTCTTGTCTTGCACGTTGTCTTGTCTTGTCTTGTCTTTTCTTGTGTTGTGTTGTCCTGTTTTGTCTTGTGTTGTGTTGTGTTATCTTGTCTTGACAAGTTGTTTTGTATTGTCTTGACAAGTTGTGTTGTCTTGTCTTGACAAGTTGTCTTGTCTTGACAAGTTGTCTTGTCTTGACAAGTTGTCTTGTCTTGTCTTGTCTTGACAAGTGGTCTTGTCTTGTCTTGTCTTGTCTTGTCTTGTCTTGACAAGTTGTCTTGTCTTGACAAGTTGTCTTGTCTTGACAAGTTGTCTTGTCTTGACAAGTTGTCTTGTCATGACAATTTGTCTTGTCTTGACAATTTGTCTTGTCTTGACAAGTTGTCTTGTCTTGTCTTGACAAGTTGTCTTGTCTTGTCTTGTATTGTCTTGTATTGTCTTGTCTTGTCTTGTCTTGTCTTGTCTTGTCTTGTCTTGTCTTGTCTTGTTTTGTCTTGTCTTGTCTTGTCTTGACAAGTTGTCTTGTCTTGTCTTGACAAGTTGTCTTGTCTTGCCTTGTCTTGCATTGTCTTGTCTTTTCTTGTCTTGTCTTGTCTTGTCTTGTCTTGTTTTGTTTTGTCTTGTCTTGTCTTGACAAGTTGTCTTGTCTTGTCTTGTCTTGTCTTGTCTTGTCTTGTCTTGTCTTGTCTTGTCTTGTTTTGTCTTGTTTTGTCTTGTCTTGACAAGTTGTCTTGTCTTGACAAGTTGTCTTGTCTTGACAAGTTGTCTTGTCTTGTCTTGTCTTGTCTTGACAAGTTGTCTTGTCTTGTCTTGTCTTGTCTTGTCTTGACAAGTTGTCTTGTCTTGACAAGTTGTCTTGTCTTGTCTTGTCTTGTCTTGTCTTGTGTTGTGTTGTCTTGTCATCTGTTGTGTTGTGTTGTGTTGTGTTGTGTTGTCTTGACAAGTTGTCTTGTCTTGTCTTCACAAGTTGTCTTGTCTTGTCTTGACAAGTTGTCTTGTCTTGTCTTGTCTTGTCTTGACTTGTCTTGTCTTGTCTTGTCTTGTCGTGACAAGTTGTCTTGTCTTGAGAAGTTGTCTTGTCTTGACAAGTTGTCTTGTCTTGCCTTGTCTTTTCTTGTCTTGTCTTGTCTTGTCTTGTCTTGTCTTGACAAGTTGTCTTGTCTTGTCTGGTCTTGACAAGTTGTCTTGTCTTGACAAGTTGTCTTGTCTTGCCTTGTCTTTTCTTTTCTTGTCTTGTCTTGTATTGTATTGTCTTGTCTTGTTTTGACTTGTTTTGTCTTGTTTTGTTTTGTCTTGTTTTGTCTTGACAAGTTGTCTTGTCTTGACAAGTTGTCTTGTCTTGACAAGTTGTCTTGTCTTGACAAGTTGTCTTGTCTTGACAAGTTGTCTTGTCTTTTCTTGTCTTGTCTTGTCTTTTCTTGCCTTGTCTTTTCTTGTCTTGTCTTGTCTTGTCATGTCTTGTCTTGTCTTGACAAGTTGTCTTGTCTTGTCTTGTCTTGTCTAGACTTGTCCTGTCTTGTCTTGTCTTGACAAGTTTTACTGTGTTGTCTTGTCTTGTCTTGTCTTTTCTTGTGTTGTGTTGTGTTGTCTTGTGTTGCCTTGTGTTGTCTTGTGTTGTCTTGACTTGTGTTGTCTTGTCTTGTCTTGTCTTGTATTGACAACTTGTCTTGTCTTGTCTTTTCCTGTCTTGTCTTGTCTTGTTTTGTCTTGTCTTAACAACTTGTCTTGTCTTGACAACTTGTCTTGTCTTGTCTTGTCTTGTCTTTCCTTGTCTTGTCTTGTCTTGTCTTGTCTTGTCTTGTCTTATCCTGTCTTGTCTTGTCTTGTCTTGTCTTGTCTTGTCTTGTCTTGTCTTGTCTTGACTTATCTTGTCTTGTCTTGTCTTGTCTTGTCCTGTCTTGTCTTGTCTTGTCTTGACAAGTTGTCTTGTCTTGTCTTGACAATTTGTCTTGTCTTGTAAAGTTGTCTTGTCTTGTCTTGTCTTGACTTCTCTTGTCAAGTTGTCTTGTCTTGTCTTGTCTTGCGTTGTCTTTTCTTGTCTTGTCTTTACTTGTCTTGTCTTGTCTTATCTTGTCTTGTCTTGTCTTGTCTTGTCTTGTCTTGTCTTTCGTTGTCTTGTCTTGTCTTGTCTTGTCTTGTCTTGTCTTGCCTTGTCTTTTCTTGTCTTGCCTTGTCTTGTCTTGTCTTGTCTTGTTTTGTCCTGTATTGTCTTGTCTTGACAAGTTGTCTTGTGTTGTGTTTTCTTGTCTTGTCTTGTCTTGACAAGTTGTCTTGTCTTGTCTTGTCTTGTCTTGACTTCTCTTGTCAAGTTGTCTTGTCTTGTCTTGTCTTGCCTTGTCTTTTCTTGTCTTTTCTTGTCTTGTCTTTACTTGTATTGTCTTGTCTTTTCTTGTTTTGTTTTGTCTTGTCTTGTCTTGTCTTGTCTTGTCTTGTCTTGTCTTGTCTTGTCTTGACATGTCTTGTCTTGACTTCTCTTGACAAGTTGTCTTGTCTTGTCTTGACTTGACAACTTGTCTTTTCTTGTCTTGTCTTGTCTTGTCTTGTCTTGTCTTGTCTTCACTTGTCTTGTATTATCTTGTCTTGCCTTGTCTTGTCTTGTCTTGTTTTGTCCTGCATTGTCTTGTCTTGACAAGTTGTCTTGTCTTGTGTTGTGTTGTCTTGTCTTGTCTTGTATTGTCTTGTCTTGAATTGTCTTGACAAGTTGTCTTGTCTTGTCTTGTCTTGTCTTGTCTTGTCTTGTCTTGTCTTTTCTTGTCTTGTCTTGTCTTGTCTTGTCTTGTATTGTCTTGTCTTGTCTTGACAAGTTGTCTTGTCTTGTCTTGTCTTGTCTTTTTTTGTGTTGTGTTGTGTTGTGTTGTGTTGTGTTGTCTTGTCTTGTTTTGTCTTGTCTTGTCTTGACAAGTTGTCTTGTCTTGTCTTGACAAGTTGTCTTGTCTTGTCTTGACAAGTTGTCTTGTCTTGCCTTGTCTTGTCTTGTCTTGTCTTGACAAGTTGTCTTGTCTTGACAAGTTGTCTTGTCTTGACAAGTTGTCTTGTCTTGTCTTGTCTTGACAAGTTGTCTTGTATTGACAAGTTGTCTTGTCTTGACAAGTTGTCTTGTCTTGTCTTGTCTTGTCTTGTCTTGTCTTGACTTGTCTTGACAACTTTTCTTGTCTTGTCTTGTCTTATTTTGTCTTGTCTTGTCTTGTCTTGTCTTCACTTGTCTTGTCTTGTCTTGTCTTGTCTTGTCTTGTCTTCACTTGTCTTGTCTTGTCTTGTCTTGTCTTGTCTTGTCTTGACTTGTCTTGACAAGTTGTCTTGTCTTGTCTTGTCTTGTCTTGTCTTGTCTTGTCTTGTCTTGTCTTGATTGTCTTGTCTTGTATTGTCTTGTCTTGTCTTGTCTTGTCTTGTCTTGTCTTGTCTTGTCTTGTCTTGTCTTGTCTTGTTTTGTCTTGTCTTGTCCTGTCTTGTCTTGACAAGTTGTCTTGTCTTGACAAGTTGTCTTGTCTTGACAAGTTGTCTTGTCTTGTCTTGTCTTGTCTTGTCTTGTCTTGACTTGTCTTGACAACTTTTCTTGTCTTGTCTTGTCTTATTTTGTCTTGTCTTGTCTTGTCTTGTCTTGACTTGTCTTGTCTTGTCTTGTCTTGTCTTGTCTTCACTTGTCTTGTCTTGTCTGGTCTTGTCTTGTCTTGTCTTGACTTGTCTTGACAACTTGTCTTGTCTTGTCTTGTCTTGTCTTGTCTTGTCTTGTCTTGTCTTGTCTTGTCTTGTCTTGTCTTGTCTTGTCTTGTCTTGTCTTGTCTTGTCTTGTCTTGTCTTGTCTTGTCTTGTCTTGTCTTGTCTTGTCTTGTCTTGTATTGTCTTGTCTTGTCTTGTCTTGTATTGTCTTGTCTTGACTTCTCTTGACAAGTTGTCTTGTCTTGTCTTGTCTTGTCTTGTCTTGTCTTGTCTTGTCTTGTCTTGTCTTGTCTTGTCTTGTCTTGTCTTTTCTTGTCTTGTCTTGTATTGTCTTGTCTTGACAAGTTGTCTTGTCTTGTCTTGTCTTGTCTTGTCTTGTCTTGTTTTGTCTTGACTTGTTCTGTCTTGTCTTGTCTTGACAAGTTTTTCTGTCTTGTCTTGTCTTGTCTTGCACGTTGTCTTGTCTTGTCTTGTCTTGACAAGTTATCTTGTCTTGTCTTGTCTTGTCTTTTCTTGCGTTTTATGTCTTGTGTTGTCTTGTGTTTTCTTGTTTTGTCTTGTCTTTTCTTACAAGTTGTCTTGTCTTGTCTTGTCTTGTCTTGTCTTCTCTTGACAAGTTGTCTTGTCTTGTCTTGTCTTTGCTTGCCTTGTCTTGTCTTATCTTGTCTTGTCTTGTCTTGCCTTGTCTTGCCTTGTCTTGTCTTGTCTTGTCTTGTATTGTCTTGTCTTGTCTTGTCTTGTCTTGTCTTCACTTGTCTTGTATTATCTTGTCTTGCCTTGCATTGTCTTGTCTTGTCTTGTTTTGTCCTGTATTGTCTTGTCTTGACAAGTTGTCTTGTCTTGTGTTGTCTTGTCTTGTCTTGTCTTGTATTGTCTTGTCTTGACTTCTCTTGACAAGTTGTCTTGTCTTGTCTTGTCTTGTCTTGTCTTGTCTTGTCTTGTCTTGTCTTGTCTTGACAAGTTGTCTTGTCTTGTCTTGTCTTGTCTTGTCTTGTCTTGTCTTGTATTGTCTTGTCTTGCCTTGCCTTGTCTTGTCTTGTCTTGTTTTGTCCTGCATTGTCTTGTCTTGACAAGTTGTCTTGTCTTGTGTTGTGTTGTCTTGTCTTGTCTTGTATTGTCTTGTCTTGACTTATCTTGACAAGTTGTCTTGTCTTGTCTTGTCTTGTTTTGTCTTGCATTGTCTTGCCTTGTCTTTTCTTGTCTTGTCTTGTCTTGTCTTGTCTTGACAAGTTTTTCTGTCTTGTCTTGTCTTGTCTTGTCTTGTCTTGTCTTGTCTTGCACGTTGTCTTGTCTTGTCTTGACAAGTTGTCTTGTCTTGTCTTGTCTTGTCTTTTATTGTGTTGTGTTGTCTTGTGTTGTCTTGTCTTGTCTTGTCTTGTCTTGTCTTGTCTTGACAAGTTGTCTTGTCTTGTCTTGACAACTTGTCTTGTCTTGACAAGTTGTCTTGTCTTGCCTTGTCTTGTCTTGTCTTGTCTTGACAAGTTGTCTTGTCTTGACAAGTTGTCTTGTCTTGACAAGTTGTCTTGTCTTGACAAGTTGTCTTGTCTTGACTTGTCTTGACAACTTTTCTTGTCTTGTCTTGTCTTATTTTGTCTTGTCTTGTCTTGTCTTGTCTTGTCTTGTCTTCACTTGTCTTGTCTTGTCTGGTCTTGTCTTGTCTTGTCTTGACTTGTCTTGAGAACTTGTCTTGTCTTGTCTTGTTTTGTCTTGTCTTGTCTTGTCTTGATTGTCTTGTCTTGTATTGTCTTGTCTTGTCTTGTCTTGTCTTGTCTTGTCTTGTCTTGTCTTGTCTTGTCTTGTCTTGTCTTGTCTTGTCTTGTCTTGTCTTGACAAGTTGTCTTGTCTTGTCTTGTCTTGTCTTGTCTTGTCTTGTCTTGTCTTGTCTTGACAAGTTGTCTTGTCTTGTCTTGTCTTGTCTTGTCTTGTCTTGTCTTGTCTTGTCTTGACTTTTCTTGTCTTGTCTTGTCTTGTCTTGTCTTGTCTTGTCTTGTCTTGTTTTGTCCTGTATTGTCTTGTCTTGACAAGTTGTCTTGTCTTGTTTTGTGTTGTGTTGTGTTGTGTTGTGTTGTGTCTTGTGTTGACTTGTCTTGTCTTGACAAGTTGTCTTGTCTGTCTTGTCTTGACAAGTTGTCTTGTCTTGACAAGTTGTCTTGTCTTGACAAGTTGTCTTGTCTTGTCTTGTCTTGTCTTGTCTTGTCTTGTCTTGTCTTGTCTTGTCTTGTCTTGTCTTGTCTTGTTGTCTTGTCTTGACAAGTTGTCTTGTCTTGACAAGTTGTCTTGTCTTGACAAGTTGTCTTGTCTTGACAAGTTGTCTTGTCTTGACAAGTTGTCTTGTCTTGCCTTGTCTTGTCTTGTCTTGTCTTGTCTTGACTTGTCTTGTCTTGTCTTGTCTTGACAAGTTGTCTTGTCTTGACAAGTTGTCTTGTCTTGCCTTGTCTTTTCTTGCCTTGTCTTTTCTTGTCTTGTCTTGTCTTATCTTGTCTTGTCTTGTCTTGTCTTTCGTTGTCTTGTCTTGTCTTGTCTTGTCTTGTCTTGTCTTGTCTTGTCTTGTCTTGACTTGTTGTCTTGTCTTGACAAGTTGTCTTGTCTTGTCTTGACAAGTTGTCTTGTCTTGTGTGTTGTCTTGTCTTGTCTTGCCTTGTCTTTACTTGTCTTGTCTTGTCTTGTCTTGTCTTGTCTTGTCTTGTCTTGTCTTGTCTTGTCTTGACATGTCTTGTCTTGACATGTCTTGTCTTGACATGTCTTGTCTTGACTTGTCTTGACAACTTGTCTTTTCTTGTCTTGTCTTGTCTTGTCTTGTCTTGTCTTCACTTTTCTTGTCTTGTCTTGTCTTGTCTTGTCTTGTCTTGTCTTGTCTTGTTTCTTGTCCTGTATTGTCTTGTCTTGTTTTGTTTGTTGTCTTGTCTTGTCTTGTCTTGTATTGTCTTGTATTGACTTCTCTTGACAAGTTGTCTTGTCTTGTCTTGTCTTGCCTTGTCTTGTCTTGTCTTGTCTTGTCTTGTCTTGTCTTGTCTTGTCTTGTCTTGTCTTGTCTTGTCTTGTCTTGTCTTGTCTTGTCTTGTCTTGTCTTGACAAGTTGTCTTGTCTTGACAAGTTGTCTTGTCTTGACAAGTTGTCTTGTCTTGTCTTGTCTTGTCTTGTCTTGTCTTGTCTTGTCTTGTCTTGTCTTGTCTTGTCTTGTCTTGTCTTGACAAGTTGTCTTGTCTTGTCTTGACAAGTTGTCTTGTCTTGTCTTGTCTTGACAAGTTGTCATGTCTTGACAAGTTGTCTTGTCTTGTCAAGTTGTCTTGACAAGTTGTCTTGTTTTGTCTTGTCTTGTCTTGTCTTGTCTTGTCTTGTATTGTCTTGTCTTGACTTGTCTTGTCTTGTCTTGTATTGTCTTGTCTTGTCTTGTCTTGTCTTGTCTTGTCTTGTCTTGTCTTGTCTTGTCTTGTATTGTCTTGTCTTGACTTGTCTTGACAAGTTGTCTTGTCTTGTCTTGTCTTGTCTTGTCTTGTCTTGTCTTGTCTTGTCTTGTCTTGTCTTGTCTTGTCTTGTCTTGTCTTGTCTTGTCTTGTCTTGTGTTGTCTTGTCTTGTCTTGACAAGTTGTCTTGTCTTGACAAGTTGTCTTGTCTTGACAAGTTGTCTTGTCTTGTCTTGTCTTGTCTTGTCTTGACTTGTCTTGTCTTGTCTTGTCTTGTCTTGTCTTGTCTTGACAAGTTGTCTTGTCTTGTCTTGACAAGTTGTCTTGTCTTGTCTTGTCTTGACAAGTTGTCTTGTCTTGACAAGTTGTCTTGTCTTGACAAGTTCTCTATCTTGTCTTATCTTGTCCTGTATTGTCTTGTCTTGTCTTGTCTTGTATTGTCTTGTCTTGACTTCTCTTGACAAGTTGTCTTGTCTTGTCTTGTCTTGTCTTGTCTTGTCTTGTCTTGTCTTGTCTTGTCTTGTCTTGTATTGTCTTGTCTTGACTTCTCTTGACAAGTTGTCTTGTCTTGTCTTGTCTTGTCTTGTCTTGTCTTGTCTTGTCTTGTCTTGTCTTGTCTTGTCTTGTCTTGTCTTGTCTTGTCTTGTCTTGTCTTGTCTTGTCTTGACAAGTTGTCTTGTCTTGACAAGTTGTCTTTTCTTGACAAGTTGTCTTGTCTTGTCTTGTCTTGTCTTGTCTTGTCTTGTCTTGTCTTGTCTTGTCTTGTCTTGTCTTGTCTTGACAAGTTGTCTTGTCTTGTCTTGACAAGTTGTCTTGTCTTGTCTTGTCTTGACAAGTTGTCTTGTCTTGACAAGTTGTCTTGTCTTGACAAGTTGTCTATCTTGTCTTGTCTTGTCTTGTCTTGTCTTGTCTTGTCTTGTCTTGTCTTGTCTTGTCTTGTCTTGTCATGTTGTCTTGTCTTGTTTGTCTTGTCTTGTCTTGTCTTGTCTTGTTGTCTTGTCTTGTCTTGACAAGTTGTCTTGTCTTGTCTTGTCTTGTTGTCTTGTCTTGTCTTGTCTTGTCTTGTCTTGTCTTGTCTTGTCTTATCTTGTCTTGTCTTGTCTTGTCTTGTCTTGTCTTGTCTTGTCTTGTCTTGTCTTGTCTTGTCTTGTTGTCTTGTCTTGACAAGTTGTCTTGTCTTGTCTTGTCTTGTCTTGTCTTGTTGTCTTGTCTTGTCTTGTCTTGTCTTGTCTTGTCTTGTCTTGTCTTGTCTTGTCTTGTCTTGTCTTGTCTTGTCTTGTTTGTCTTGACAAGTTGTCTTGTCTTGACAAGTTGTCTTGTCTTGACAAGTTGTCTTGTCTTGACAAGTTGTCTTGTCTTGTCTTGACAAGTTGTCTTGTCTTCTTGTCTTGTCTTGTCTTGTCTTGTCTTGTCTTGACAAGTTGTCTTGTCTTGCCTTGTCTTTTCTTGTCTTGTTGTCTTGTCTTGTCTTGTCTTGTCTTGTCTTGTCTTGTCTTGTCTTGTCTTGTCTTGTCTTGTCTTGTCTTGTCTTGTCTTGTCTTGACAAGTTGTCTTGTCTTGTCTTGACAAGTTGTCTTGTCTTGTCTTGACAAGTTGTCTTGTCTTGACAAGTTGTCTTGTCTTGTCTTGTCTTGTCTTGTCTTGTCTTGTCTTGTCTTGCCTTGTCTTTTCTTGTCTTGTCTTGTCTTGTCTTGTCTTGTCTTGTCTTGACAAGTTGTCTTGTCTTGTCTTGTCTTGTCTTGTCTTGTCTAGACTTGTCCTATCTTGTCTTGACAAGTTTTACTGTCTTGTCTTGTCTTGTATTTTCTTTTCTTGTCTTGTCTTGTCTTGTCTTGTCTTGTCTTGTCTTGTCTTGTCTTGTCTTGTCTTGTCTTGTCTTGTCTTGTCTTGTCTTGACAAGTTGTCTTGTCTTGTCTTGTCTTGTCTTGACTTTGTCTTGTCTTGTCTTGACAAGTTGTCTTGTCTTGACAAGTTGTCTTGTCTTGACAAGTTGTCTTGTCTTGTCTTGTCTTGTCTTGACAAGTTGTCTTGTATTGACAAGTTGTCTTGTCTTGTCTTGTTTTGTCTTGTCTTGTCTTGTCTTGTCTTGTCTTGTCTTGACAAGTTGTCTTGTCTTGTCTTGTATTTGTCTTGTCTTATCTTGTCTTGTCTTGTCTTGTCTTGTCTTGTCTTGACAAGTTGTCTTGTCTTGACAAGTTGTCTTGTCTTGACAAGTTGTCTTGTCTTGACAAGTTGTCTTGTCTTGACAAGTTGTCTTGTCTTGACAAGTTGTCTAGTCTTGTCTTGTCTTGTCTTGTCTTGTCTTGTCTTGTCTTGACAAGTTGTCTTGTCTTGTCTTGTCTTGTCTTGTCTTGACAAGTTGTCTTGTCTTGTCTTGTCTTGTCTTGACAAGTTGTCTTGTCTTGTCTTGTCTTGTCTTGTCTTGTCTTGTCTTGTTGTCTTGTCTTGTCTTGTCTTGTCTTGTCTTGTCTTGTTGTCTTTCTTGTCTTGTCTTGTCTTGACAAATTGTCTTGTCTTGACAAGTTGTCTTGTCTTGACAAGTTGTCTTGTCTTGACAAGTTGTCTTGTCTTGACAAGTTGTCTTGTCTTGACAAGTTGTCTTGTCTTGTCTTGTCTTGTCTTGTCTTGTCTTGTCTTGTCTTGTCTTGTCTTGTTTGTCTTGTCTTGTCTTGACAAGTTGTCTTGTCTTGTCTTGTCTTGTCTTGTCTTGTCTTGTCTTGTCTTGTCTTGTCTTCACTTGTCTTGTCTTGTTGTCTTGTCTTGTCTTGTCTTGTCTTGTCTTGTCTTGTCTTGTCTTGTCTTGTCTTGTCTTGTCTTGTCTTGTCTTGTTTTGTCTTGTCTTGTCTTGTCTTGTCTTGTCTTGACATGTCTTGTCTTGTCTTGACAAGTTGTCTTGTCTTGTCTTGTCTTGTCTTGCCTTGTCTTGTCTTGTCTTGTCTTGTATTGTCTTGTCTTGTCTTGTCTTGTCTTGTCTTGTCTTGTCTTGTCTTGTCTTGCTTGTCTTGTCTTGTCTTGTCTTGACAAGTTGTCTTGTCTTGTCTTGTCTTGTCTTGACAAGTTGTCTTGTCTTGACAAGTTGTCTTGTCTTGTCTTGTCTTGTCTTGACAAGTTGTCTTGTCTTGACAAGTTGTCTTGTCTTGTCTTGTCTTGTCTTGTCTTGTCTTGTCTTGTCTTGTCTTGTCTTGTCTTGACAAGTTGTCTTGTCTTGTCTTGTCTTGTCTTGTCTTGTCTTGTCTTGTCTTGTCTTGTCTTGTCTTGTCTTGTCTTGTCTTGTCTTGTCTTGTCTTGTCTTGTCTTGTCTTGTCTTGTCTTGTCTTGTCTTGACTTGTCTTGACTTGTCTTATCTTGAGTTGTCTTGACAAGTTGTCTTGTCTTGTCTTGTCTTGTCTTGTCTTGTCTTGTCTTGTCTTGTCTTGTCTTGTCTTGTCTTGTCTTGTCTTGTCTTGTTGTCTTGTCTTGTCTTGTCTTGTCTTGTCTTGTCTTGTCTTGTCTTGTCTTGACAAGTTGTCTTGTCTTGTCTTGACAAGTTGTCTTGTTGTCTTGTCTTGTCTTGTCTTGACAAGTTGTCTTGTCTTGACAAGTTGTCTTGTCTTGTCTTGTCTTGTCTTGTCTTGTCTTGTCTTGTCTTGTCTTGTCTTGACAAGTTGTCTTGTCTTGTCTTGACAAGTTGTCTTGTCTTGTCTTGACAAGTTGTCTTGTCTTGTCTTGTCTTGTCTTGTCTTGTCTTGTCTTGTCTTGTCTTGTCTTGTCTTGTCTTGTCTTGTCTTGACAAGTTGTCTTGTCTTGTCTTGTCTTGACCTTGTCTTGTCTTGTCTTGTCTTGTCTTGTCTTGTCTTGTCTTGTCTTGTTGTCTTGTCTTGACAAGTTGTCTTGTCTTGTCTTGTCTTGTCTTGTCTTGTTGTCTTGTCTTGTCCTTGTCTTGTGTTGTCTTGTCTTGACAAGTTGTCTTGTCTTGTCTTGTCTTGTCTTGACAAGTTGTCTTGTCTTGTCTTGACAAGTTGTCTTGTCTTGTCTTGTCTTGTCTTGTCTTGTCTTGTCTTGTCTTGACAAGTTGTCTTGTCTTGTCTTGTCTTGTCTTGTCTTGTCTTGTCTTGTCTTGTCTTGTCTTGTCTTGACAAGTTGTCTTGTCTTGACTTGTCTTGTCTGACAATTTGTCTTGTCTTGACAATTTGTCTTGTCTTGACAAGTTGTCTTGTCTTGTCTTGTCTTGACAACTTGTCTTGTCTTGTCTTGTCTTGTCTTGTCTTGTCTTGTGTTCACTTGTCTTGTATTGTCTTGTCTTGCCTTGTCTTGTCTTGTCTTGTCTTGTTTTGTCCTGTCTTGTCTTGTCTTGTTTTGTCTTGTCTTGTCTTGTCTTGTCTTGTCTTGTATTGTCTTGTCTTGTCTTGACAAGTTGTCTTGTCTTGTCTTGTCTTGTCTTGTCTTGTCTTGTCTTGTCTTGTCTTGTCTTGTCTTGTCTTGCCTTGTCTTTTCTTGTCTTGTCTTGTATTGTCTTGTCTTGACAAGTTGTCTTGTCTTGTCTTGTCTTGTTGTCTTGTCTTGTTTTGTCTTGACTTGTTGTCTTGTCTTGTCTTGACAAGTTTTTCTTGTCTTGTCTTGTCTTGTCTTGTGCACGTTGTCTTGTTTTGTCTTGACAAGTTGTCTTATCTTGTCTTGTCTTGTCTTTTCTTGTTTTATTGTCTTGTCTTGTCTTGTGTTTTCTTGTTTTGTCTTGTCTTGACAAGTTGTCTTGTCTTGACAAGTTGTCTTGTCTTGTCTTGACTTGTCTTGACAAGTTGTCTTGTCTTGTCTTGTCTTGTCTTGTCTTTTCTTGTCTTGTCTTGTCTTGTCTTGTCTTGTCTTGTCTTGTCTTGTCTTGTCTTGTCTTGTCTTGTCTTGTCTTGTATTGTCTTGTCTTGTCTTGTCTTGTCTTGTCTTCACTTGTCTTGTTTTGTCTTGTCTTGTCTTGCATTGCCTTGTTTTGTTTTGTTTTGTCTTGTCTTGTCTTGTCTTGACAAGTTGTCTTGTCTTGTCTTGTCTTGTCTTGTCTTGTCTTGTCTTGTCTTGTCTTGTCTTGTCTTGACAAGTTGTCTTGTCTTGTCTTGTCTTGTCTTGTCTTGTCTTGTCTTGTCTTGTCTTTTCTTGACAAGTTTTCTTGTCTTGTCTTGTCTTGTCTTCACTTGTCTTGTATTATCTTGTCTTGCCTTGCCTTGTCTTGTCTTGTCTTGTTTGGTCCTGCATTGTCTTGTCTTGACAACTTGTCTTGTCTTGTGTTGTGTTGTGTTGTCTTGTCTTGTATTGTCTTGTCTTGACTTATCTTGACAAGTTGTCTTGTCTTGTCTTGTCTTGTTTTGTCTTGCATTGTCTTGCCTTGTCTTTTCTTGTCTTGTCCTGTCTTGTCTTGTCTTGACAAGTTTTTCTGTCTTGTCTTGTCTTGTCTTGTCTTGTCTTGTCTTGTCTTGTCTTGTCTTGTCTTGTCTTGTCTTGTCTTGCACGTTGTCTTGTCTTGTCTTGACAAGTTGTCTTATCTTGTCTTGTCTTGTCTTTTATTGCGTTGTATTGTCTTGTGTTGTGTTGTCTTGTTTTGTCTTGTGTTTTCTTGACAAGTTGTCTGGTCTTGCCTTGACAAGTTGTCTTGTCTTGTCTTGTCTTGACAACTTGTCTTTTCTTGTCTTGTCTTGTCTTGTCTTGTCTTGTGTTCACTTGTCTTGTATTATCTTGTCTTGCCTTGTCTTGTCTTGTCTTGTCTTGTTTTGTCCTGTATTGTCTTGTCTTGTCTTGTCCTGTATTGTCTTGTCTTGTCTTGTCTTGTATTGTCTTGTCTTGACTTCTCTTGACAAGTTGTCTTGTCTTGTCTTGTCTTGTCTTGTCTTGTCTTGTCTTGTCTTGTCTTGTCTTGTCTTGTCTTGCCTTGTCTTTTCTTGTCTTGTCTTGTATTGTCTTGTCTTGACAAGTTGTCTTGTCTTGTCTTGTCTTGCCTTGTCTTGTCCTGTTTTGTCTAGACTTGTTCTGTCTTGTCTTGTCTTGACAAGTTTTTCTGTCCTGTCTTGTCTTGTCTTGTCTTGCACGTTGTCTTGTTTTGTCTTGACAAGTTGTCTTATCTTGTCTTGTCTTGTCTTTTCTTGCGTTTTATTGTCTTGTGTTGTCTTGTGTTTTCTTGTTTTGTCTTGTCTTGAGAAGTTGTCTTGTCTTGAGAAGTTGTCTTTTCTTGTCTTCACTTCTCTTGACAAGTTGTCTTGTCTTGTCTTGTCTTGTCTTGTCTTTGCTTGCCTTGTCTTGTCTTATCTTGTCTTGTCTTGTCTTGCCTTGTCTTGCCTTGTCTTGTCTTGTCTTGTCTTGTATTGTCTTGTCTTGTCTTGTCTTGTCTTGTCTTCACTTGTCTTGTATTATCTTGTCTTGCCTTGCATTGCCTTGTCTTGTCTTGTTTTGTCCTGTATTGTCTTGTCTTGACAAGTTGTCTTGTCTTGTGTTGTCTTGTCTTGTCTTGTCTTGTCTTGTATTGTCTTGTCTTGACTTCTCTTGACAAGTTGTCTTGTCTTGTCTTGTCTTGTCTTGTCTTGCCTTGTCTTGCCTTGTCTTTTCTTGACAAGTTTTCTTGTCTTGTCTTGTCTTGTCTTCACTTGTCTTGTATTATCTTGTCTTGCCTTGCCTTGTCTTGTCTTGTCTTGTTTGGTCCTGCATTGTCTTGTCTTGACAAGTTGTCTTGTCTTGTGTTGTGTTGTCTTGTCTTGTCTTGTATTGTCTTGTCTTGACTTATCTTGACAAGTTGTCTTGTCTTGTCTTGTCTTGTTTTGTCTTGCATTGTCTTGCCTTGTCTTTTCTTGTCTTGTCCTGTCTTGTCTTGTCTTGACAAGTTTTTCTGTCTTGTCTTGTCTTGTCTTGTCTTGTCTTGTCTTGTCTTGTCTTGTCTTGTCTTGCACGTTGTCTTGTCTTGTCTTGACAAGTTGTCTTATCTTGTCTTGTCTTGTCTTTTATTGCGTTGTATTGTCTTGTCTTGTGTTGTCTTGTTTTGTCTTGTCTTTTCTTGACAAGTTGTCTTGTCTTGTCTTGACAAGTTGTCTTGTCTTGTCTTGACAAGTTGTCTTGTCTTGCCTTGCCTTGTCTTGTCTTGTCTTGACAAGTTGTCTTGTATTGACAAGTTGTCTTGTCTTGACAAGTTGTCTTGTCTTGACAAGTTGTCTTGTCTTGACTTGTCTTGGCAACTTTTCTTGTCTTGTCTTGTCTTATTTTGTCTTGTCTTGTCTTGTCTTGTCTTGTCTTGTCTTGTCTTGTCTTGTCTTCACTTGTCTTGTCTTGTCTTGTCTTGTCTTGTCTTGTCTTGTCTTGACTTGTCTTGAGAACTTGTCTTGTCTTGTCTTGTTTTGTCATGTCTTGTCTTGTCTTGATTATCTTGTATTGTATTGTCTTGTCTTGTCTTGTCTTGTCTTGTCTTGTCTTGTTTTATCTTGTCTTGTCCTGTCTTGCCTTGACAAGTTGTCTTGTTTTGTCTTGTCTTGTATTGTCTTGTCTTGACTTCTCTTGACAAGTTGTCTTGTCTTGTCTTGTCTTGTCTTGTCTTGTCTTGTCTTGTCTTGTCTTCACTTTTCTTGTCTTATCTTGTCTTGCCTTGTCTTGTCTTGTCTTGTCTTGTTTTCTCCTGTATTGTCTTGTCTTGACAAGTTGTCTTGTGTTGTGTTGTGTTGTGTTATGTTGTCTTGTCTTGTCTTGTCTTGACTTGTCTTGTCTTGACAAGTTGTCTTGTCTTGTCTTGTCTTGACAAGTTGTCTTGTCTTGACAAGTTGTCTTGTCTTGACAAGTTGTCTTGTCTTGTCTTGTCTTGTCTTGTCTTTTCTTGTCTTGTCTTGTCCTGTCTTGTCTTGTCTTGTCTTGTCTTGACAAGTTGTCTTGTCTTGACAAGTTGTCTTGTCTTGACAAGTTGTCTTGTCTTGACAAGTTGTCTTGTCTTGACAAGTTGTCTTGTCTTGACAAGTTGTCTTGTCTTGTCTTGTCTTGTCTTGTCTTGTCTTGTCTTGTCTTGACAAGTTGTCTTGTCTTGTCTTGTCTTGACAAGTTGTCTTGTCTTGACAAGTTGTCTTGTCTTGTCTTGTCTTTTCTTGCCTTGTCTTTTCTTGTCTTGTCTTGTCTTATCTTGTCTTGTCTTGTCTTGTCTTTCGTTGTCTTGTCTTGTCTTGTCTTGTCTTGTCTTGTCTTGTCTTGTCTTGCCTTGTCTTTTCTTGTCTTGTCTTGACAAGTTGTTTTGTCTTGTCTTGATAAGTTATCTTATCTTGTGTTGTCTTTTCTTCTCTTGCCTTGTCTTTCCTTGTCTTGTCTTGTCTTGTATTGTCTTGTCTTGTCTTATCCTGTCTTGTCTTGTCTTGACATGTCTTGTCTTGACTTCTCTTGACAAGTTGTCTTGTCTTGTCTTGTCTTGACAACTTGTCTTTTCTTGTCTTGTCTTGTCTTGTCTTGTGTTCACTTGTCTTGTATTATCTTGTCTTGCCTTGCCTTGTCTTGTCTTGTCTTGTTTTGTCCTGTATTGTCTTGTCTTGTTTTGTCCTGTATTGTCTTGTCTTGTCTTGTCTTGTATTGTCTTGTCTTGACTTCTCTTGACAAGTTGTCTTGTCTTGTCTTGTCTTGTCTTGCCTTGTCTTGTCTTGTCTTGTCTTGTCTTGTCTTGTCTTGTCTTGTCTTGTCTTGTCTTGTCTTGTCTTGTCTTGTCTTGTCTTGACAAGTTGTCTTGTCTTGACAAGTTGTCTTTTCTTGACAAGTTGTCTTGTCTTGTCTTGTCTTGTCTTGTCTTGTCTTGTCTTGACTTGTCTTGTCTTGTCTTGTCTTGTCTTGTCTTGTCTTGACAAGTTGTCTTGTCTTGTCTTGACAAGTTGTCTTGTCTTGTCTTGTCTTCACAAGTTGTCTTGTCTTGACAAGTTGTCTTGTCTTGACAAGTTGTCTATCTTGTCTTGTCTTGTCCTGTCTTGTCTTGTCTTGTCTTGTATTGTCTTGTCTTGACTTCTCTTGACAAGTTGTCTTGTCTTGTCTTGTCTTGTCTTGTCTTGTCTTGTCTTGTCTTGTCTTGTCTTGTCTTGTCTTGACTTCTCTTGACAAGTTGTCTTGTATTGTCTTGTCTTGTCTTGTCTTGTCTTGTCTTGTCTTGTCTTGTCTTGTCTTGTCTTGTCTTGTCTTGTCTTGCCTTGTCTTGTCTTGTCTTGTGTTGTCTTGTCTTGACAAGTTGTCTTGTCTTGACAAGTTGTCTTTTCTTGACAAGTTGTCTTGTCTTGTCTTGTCTTGTCTTGTCTTGTCTTGTCTTGTCTTGTCTTGTCTTGTCTTGTCCTGTCTTGTATTGTCTTGTCTTGACAAGTTGTCTTGTCTTGTCTTGAGAAGTTGTCTTGTCTTGTCTTGTCTTCACAAGTTGTCTTGTCTTGACAAGTTGTCTTGTCTTGACAAGTTCTCTATCTTGTCTTATCTTGTCTTGTCTTGTTTTGTATTGTCTTGTCTTGTCTTGTCCTGTGTTGTGTTGTGTTGTGTTGTGTTGTGTTGCGTTGTGTTGTCTTGTCTTGTCTTGTCTTGTCTTCACAAGTTGTCTTGTCTTGTCTTGACAAGTTGTCTTGTCTTGTCTTGACAAGTTGTCTTGTCTTGTCTTGTCTTGTCTTGTCTTGTCTTTTCTTGTCTTGTCTTGTCTTGTCTTGTCTTATCTTGTCTTGTCTTGACAAGTTGTCTTGTCTTGACAAGTTGTCTTGTCTTGCCTTGTCTTTTCTTGTCTTGCCTTGTCTTGTCTTGTCTTGTCTTGTCTTGTCTTGTCTTGTCTTGTCTTGTCTTGTCTTGTCTTGTATTGTCTTGTCTTGTCTTGTTTTGTCTTGTCTTGTTTTGTCTTGACAAGTTGTCTTGTCTTGACAAGTTTTCTTGTCTTGACAAGTTGTCTTGTCTTGACAAGTTGTCTTGTCTTGTCTTGACAAGTTGTCTTGTCTTGTCTTGTCTTGTCTTGTCTTGTCTTGTCTTGTCTTGTCTTGTCTTGACAAGTTGTCTTGTCTTGTCTTGTCTTGTCTTGCCTTGTCTTGTCTTTTCTTGTCTTGTCTTGTCTTGTCTTGTCTTGTCTTGTCTTTGTCTTGTCTTGTCTTGTCTTGTCTTGTCTTGTCTTGACAAGTTGTCTTGTCTTGACAAGTTGTCTTGTCTTGACAAGTTGTCTTGTCTTGACAAGTTGTCTTGTCTTGACAAGTTGTCTTGTCTTGTCTTGTCTTGTCTTGTCTTGTCTTTTCTTGTCTTGTCTTGTCTTGTCTTGTCTTGTCTTGTCTTGACAAGTTGTCTTGTCTTGTCTTGTCTTGTCTTGTCTAGACTTGTCCTGTCTTGTCTTGTCTTGACAAGATTTACTGTCTTGTCTTGTCTTGTCTTTTCTTGTGTTGTGTTGTCTTGTGTTGCCTTGTGTTGTCTTGTGTTGTCTTGACTTGTGTTGTCTTGTCTTGTCTTGTCTTGACAAGTTGTCTTGTCTTGTCTTGTCTTGTCTTGCACGTTGTCTTGTCTTGTCTTGACAAGTAGTCTTGTCTTGACAAGTTGTCTTGTCTTGACAAGTTGTCTTGTCTTTTCAAAAATTGTCTTGTCTTGACAAGTTGTCTTGTATTGACAAGTTGTCTTGTCTTAACAAGTTGTCTTGTCTTGACAATTTGTCTTTTCTTGTCTTGACAAGTTGTCTTGTCTTGTCTTGTATTTTCTTGTCTTATCTTGTCTTGTCTTGTCTTGTCTTGTCTTGTCTTGTCTTGTCTTGTCTTGTCTTGTCTTGTCTTGACAACTTGTCTTGTCTTGATAAGTCGTCTTGTCTTGACAAGTTGTCTTGTCTTGACAAGTTGTTTTGTCTTGACAAGTTGTCTTGTATTGACAAGTTGTCTATCTTGTTTTATCTTGTCTTGTCTTGTCTTGTCTTGTCTTGTCTTGACAAGTTGTCTTGTCTTGTCTTGTCTTGACAAGTTGTCTTGTCTTGACAAGTTGTCTTGTCTTGCCTTGTCTTTTCTTGCCTTGTCTTTTCTTTTCTTGTCTTGTCTTGTCTTGTCTTATCTTGTCTTGTATTGTCTTGTCTTGTCTTGTTTTGTTTTGTCTTGTTTTGTCTTGACAAGTTGTCTTGTCTTGACAAGTTGTCTTGTCTTGACAAGTTGTCTTGTCTTGACAAGTTGTCTTGTCTTGACAAGTTGTCTTGTCTTGTCTTGTCTTGTCTTTTCTTGTCTTGTCTTGTCTTGTCTTGTCTTGTTATGTCTTGTCTTGTCTAGACAAGTTGTCTTGTCTTGTCTTGTCTTGTCTTGTCTAGACTTGTCCTGTCTTGTCTTGTCTTCACTTGTCTTGTCTTGTCTGGTCTTGTCTTGTCTGGTCTTGTATTGTCTTGTCTTGACTTGTCTTGAGAACTTGTCTTATCTTGTTTTGTCTTGTCTTGTCTTGTCTTGTCTTGTCTTTGCTTGCCTTGTCTTGTCTTATCTTGTCTTGTTTTGTCTTGTCTTGCCTTGCCTTGTCTTGTCTTGTCTTGTCTTGTCTTGTGTTATCTTGTCTTGTCTTGTCTTGTCTTGTCTTGTCTTGTCTTGTCTTGCCTTGACTTGTTGTCTTGTCTTGACAAGTTGTCTTGTCTTGTCTTGTCTTGTCTTGACAAGTTGTCTTGTATTGACAAGTTGCGTTGTCGTGTCTTGTGTTGTCGTATTGACAAGTTGTCTTGTCTTGACAAGTTGTCTTATATTGTCTTATCTTGTGTTGTGTTGTGTTGTCTTGTCTTGTCTTGTCTTGACAAGTTGTCTTGTCTTGTCTTGACAAGTTGTCTTGTCTTGTCTTGACAAGTTGTCTTGTCTTGTCTTGTCTTGTCTTGTCTTGTATTGTCTTGTCTTGTCTTGTCTTGTCTTGTCTTGCCTTGTCTTGTCTTGTCTTGTCTTGACAAGTTGGCTTGTCTTGTCTTGTCTTGTCTTGCCTTGCCTTGTCTTGTCTTGTCTAGACTTGTCCTGTCTTGTCTTGTATTGACAAGTTTTCCTGTCTTGTCTTGTCTTGTCTTGCACGTTGTCTTGTCTTGTCTTGTCTTGTCTTTTCTTGTGTTGTGTTGTCCTGTTTTGTCTTGTGTTGTGTTATCTTGTCTTGACAAGTTGTTTTGTATTGTCTTGACAAGTTGTGTTGTCTTGTCTTGACAAGTTGTCTTGTCTTGACAAGTTGTCTTGTCTTGACAAGTTGTCTTGTCTTGTCTTGTCTTGACAAGTGGTCTTGTCTTGCCTTGTCTTGTCTTGTCTTGTCTTGACAAGTTGTCTTGTCTTGACAAGTTGTCTTGTCTTGACAAGTTGTCTTGTCTTGACAAGTTGTCTTGTCATGACAATTTGTCTTGTCTTGACAATTTGTCTTGTCTTGACAAGTTGTCTTGTCTTGTCTTGACAAGTTGTCTTGTCTTGTCTTGTATTGTCTTGTATTGTCTTGTCTTGTATTGTCTTGTATTGTCTTGTCTTGTCTTGACTTGTCTTGTTTTGTCTTGTCTTGTCTTGTCTTGACAAGTTGTCTTGTCTTGTCTTGACAAGTTGTCTTGTCTTTCCTTGTCTTGCATTGTCTTGTCTTTTCTTGTCTTGTCTTGTCTTGTCTTGTCTTGTCTTGTTTTGTTTTGTCTTGTCTTGTCTTGACAAGTTGTCTTGTCTTGCCTTGTCTTGTCTGGTCTTGACTTGTCTTGTCTTGTGTTGTTTTGTCTTGTTTTGTTTTGTCTTAACAAGTTGTCTTGTCTTGACAAGTTGTCTTGTCTTGACAAGTTGTCTTGTCTTGTCTTGTCTTGTCTTGACAAGTTTTCTTGTATTGACAAGTTGCGTTGTCGTGTCTTGTCTTGTCGTATTGACAAGTTGTCTTGTCTTGACAAGTTGTCTTATCTTGTCTTATCTTGTCTTATCTTGTGTTGTGTTGTCTTGTCATCTGTTGTGTTGTGTTGTGTTGTGTTGTCTTGTCTTGACAAGTTGCCTTGTCTTGTCTTCACAAGTTGTCTTGTCTTGTCGTGACAAGTTATCTTGTCTTGTCTTGTCTTGTCTTGTCTTGTCTTGTCTTGTCTTGTCTTGTCGTGACAAGTTGTCTTGTCTTGAGAAGTTGTCTTGTCTTGACAAGTTGTCTTGTCTTGCCTTGTCTTTTCTTGTCTTGTCTTGTCTTGTCTTGTCTTGACAAGTTGTCTTGTCTTGTCTGGTCTTGACAAGTTGTCTTGTCTTGACAAGTTGTCTTGTCTTGCCTTGTCTTTTCTTTTCTTGTCTTGTCTTGTATTGTATTGTCTTGTCTTGTTTTGACTTGTTTTGTCTTGTTTTGTTTTGTCTTGTTTTGTCTTGACAAGTTGTCTTGTCTTGACAAGTTGTCTTGTCTTGACAAGTTGTCTTGTCTTGACAAGTTGTCTTGTCTTGACAAGTTGTCTTGTCTTTTCTTGTCTTGTCTTGTCTTGTCTTGTCTTGTCTTTTCTTGTCTTGTCTTGTCTTGTCATGTCTTGTCTTGTCTTGACAAGTTGTCTTGTCTTGTCTTGTCTAGACTTGTCCTGTCTTGTCTTGTCTTGACAAGTTTTACTGTGTTGTCTTGTCTTGTCTTGTCTTTTCTTGTGTTGTGTTGTGTTGTCTTGTGTTGCCTTGTGTTGTCTTGTGTTGTCTTGACTTGTGTTGTCTTGTCTTGTCTTGTCTTGTATTGACAACTTGTCTTGTCTTGTCTTTTCCTGTCTTGTCTTGTCTTGTTTTGTCTTGTCTTAACAACTTGTCTTGTCTTGACAACTTGTCTTGTCTTGTCTTGTCTTTCCTTGTCTTGTCTTGTCTTGTCTTGTCTTGTCTTGTCTTGTCTTGTCTTATCTTGTCTTGTCTTGTCTTGTCTTGTCTTGTCTTGTCTTGTCTTGTCTTGCCTTGACTTATCTTGTCTTGTCTTGTCTTATCTTGTCCTGTCTTGTCTTGTCTTGTCTTGACAAGTTGTCTTGTCTTGTCTTGACAATTTGTCTTGTCTTGTAAAGTTGTCTTGTCTTGTCTTGTCTTGACTTCTCTTGTCAAGTTGTCTTGTCTTGTCTTGTCTTGCGTTGTCTTTTCTTGTCTTGTCTTTACTTGTCTTGTCTTGTCTTATCTTGTCTTGTCTTGTCTTGTCTTGTCTTGTCTTGTCTTTCGTTGTCTTGTCTTGTCTTGTCTTGTCTTGTCTTGTCTTGTCTTGCCTTGTCTTTTCTTGTCTTGCCTTGTCTTGTCTTGTCTTGTCTTGTTTTGTCCTGTATTGTCTTGTCTTGACAAGTTGTCTTGTGTTGTGTTTTCTTGTCTTGTCTTGTCTTGACAAGTTGTCTTGTCTTGTCTTGTCTTGACTTCTCTTGTCAAGTTGTCTTGTCTTGTCTTGTCTTGCCTTGTCTTTTCTTGTCTTTTCTTGTCTTGTCTTTACTTGTATTGTCTTGTCTTTTCTTGTTTTGTTTTGTCTTGTCTTGTCTTGTCTTGTCTTGTCTTGTCTTGTCTTGACATGTCTTGTCTTGACTTCTCCTGACAAGTTGTCTTGTCTTGTCTTGACTTGACAACTTGTCTTTTCTTGTCTTTTCTTGTCTTGTCTTGTCTTGTCTTGTCTTGTCTTGTCTTGTCTTGTCTTGTCTTCACTTGTCTTGTATTATCTTGTCTTGCCTTGCGTTGTCTTGTCTTGTTTTGTCCTGCATTGTCTTGTCTTGACAAGTTGTCTTGTCTTGTGTTGTGTTGTCTTGTCTTGTCTTGTATTGTCTTGTCTTGACTTATCTTGACAAGTTGTCTTGTCTTGTCTTGTTTTGTCTTGCCTTGTCTTGCCTTGTCTTTTCTTGTCTTGTCCTGTCTTGTCATGTCTTGACAATTGTCTTGTCTTGTCTTGACAAGTTGTCTTATCTTGTCTTGTCTTGTCTTTTTTTGCGTTGTATTGTCTTGTGTTGTCTTGTGTTGTCTTGTTTTGTTTTGTCTTGTCTTTTCTTGACAAGTTGTCTTGTCTTGTCTTGACAAGTTGTCTTGTCTTGTCTTGACAAGTTGTCTTGTCTTGCCTTGCCTTGTCTTGTCTTGTCTTGACAAGTTGTCTTGTATTGACAAGTTGTCTTGTCTTGACAAGTTGTCTTGTCTTGTCTTGTCTTGACAAGTTGTCTTGTATTGACAAGTTGTCTTGTCTTGACAAGTTGTCTTGTCTTGTCTGGTCTTGTCTTGTCTTGTCTTGACTTGTCTTGGCAACTTTTCTTGTCTTGTCTTGTCTTATTTTGTCTTGTCTTGTCTTGTCTTGTCTTCACTTGCCTTGTCTTGTCTTGTCTTGTCTTGTCTTGTCTTCACTCGTCTTGTCTTGTCTGGTCTTGTCTTGTCTTGTCTTGACTTGTCTTGAGAACTTGTCTTGTCTTGTCTTGTTTTGTCATGTCTTGTCTTGTCTTGTCTTGTCTTGATTGTCTTGTATTGTATTGTCTTGTCTTGTCTTGTCTTGTCTTGTCTTGTCTTGTCTTGTCTTGTCTTGTCTTGTCTTGTTTTATCTTGTCTTGTCCTGTCTTGCCTTGACAAGTTGTCTTGTATTGACAAGTTGTCTTGTCTTGACAAGTTGTCTTGTCTTGTCTGGTCTTGTCTTGTCTTGTCTTGACTTGTCTTGGCAACTTTTCTTGTCTTGTCTTGTCTTATTTTGTCTTGTCTTGTCTTGTCTTGTCTTGTCTTGTCTTGTCTTGTCTTGTCTTGTCTTGTCTTGTCTTGACTTGTCTTGTCTTGTCTTGTCTTGTCTTGTCTTGTCTTGACTTCTCTTGACAAGTTGTCTGGTCTTGTCTTGTCTTGTCTTGTCTTTCCTTGTCTTGCCTTGTCTTGTCTTGTCATACCTTGTCTTATCTTGTCTTGCCTTGCCTTGTCTTGTCTTGTCTTGTTTTGTCCTGTATTGTCTTGTCTTGTTTTGTCCTGTATTGTCTTGTCTTGTCTTGTCTTGTATTGTCTTGTCTTGACTTCTCTTGACAAGTTGTCTTGTCTTGTCTTGTTTTGTCTTGCCTTGTCTTGCCTTGTCTTGCCTTGTCTTGCCTTGTCTTGTCTTGTCTTTTCTTGTCTTGTCTTGTATTGTCTTGTCTTGACAAGTTGTCTTGTCTTGTCTTGTCTTGCCTTGTCTTGTCTTGTTTTGTCTAGACTTGTTCTGTCTTGTCTTGTCTTGACAAGTTTTTCTGTCTTGTCTTGTCTTGTCTTGTCTTGCACGTTGTCTTGTCTTGTCTTGACAAGTTGTCTTATCTTGTCTTGTCTTTTCTTGCGTTTTATTGTCTTGTGTTGTCTTGTGTTTTCTTGTTTTGTCTTGTCTTGAGAAGTTGTCTTGTCTTGAGAAGTTGTCTTTTCTTGTCTTCACTTCTCTTGACAAGTTGTCTTGTCTTGTCTTGTCTTTGCTTGCCTTGTCTTGTCTTGTCTTGTCTTGTCTTGTCTTGTCTTGTCTTGCCTTGTCTTGTCTTGTCTTGTCTTGTCTTGTCTTGTCTTGTCTTGTCTTGTCTTGTCTTCACTTGTCTTGTATTATCTTGTCTTGTCTTGCATTGCCTTGTCTTGTCTTGTTTTGTCCTGTATTGTCTTGTCTTGACAAGTTGTCTTGTCTTGTGTTGTCTTGTCTTGTCTTGTCTTGTATTGTCTTGTCTTGACTTCTCTTGACAAGTTGTCTTGTCTTGTCTTGTCTTGTCTTGTCTTGCCTTGTCTTGCCTTGTCTTTTCTTGACAAGTTTTCTTGTCTTGTCTTGTCTTGTCTTCACTTGTCTTGTATTATCTTGTCTTGCCTTGCCTTGTCTTGTCTTGTCTTGTTTTGTCCTGCATTGTCTTGTCTTGACAAGTTGTCTTGTCTTGTGTTGTGTTGTGTTGTCTTGTCTTGTATTGTCTTGTCTTGACTTATCTTGACAAGTTGTCTTGTCTTGTCTTGTCTTGTTTTGTCTTGCATTGTCTTGCCTTGTCTTTTCTTGTCTTGTCCTGTCTTGTCTTGTCTTGACAAGTTTTTCTCTCTTGTCTTGTCTTGTCTTGTCTTGCGCGTTGTCTTGTCTTCTCTTGACAAGTAGACTTGTCTTGTGTTGTCTTGTCTTGTCTTGTCTTGTATTGTCTTGTGTTGACTTCTCTTGACAAGTTGTCTTGCCTTGCCTTGTCTTGTCTTGTTTTGTCTAGGCTTGTTCTGTCTTGTCTTGTCTTGACAAGTTTTTCTGTCTTGTCTTGTCTTTTCTTGTCTTGTCTTGTCTTGCACGTTGTCTTGTCTTGTCTTGACAAGTTGTCTTATCTTGTCTTGTCTTGTCTTTTATTGCGTTGTATTGTCTTGTGTTGTGTTGTCTTGTTTTGTCTTGTGTTTTCTTGACAAGTTGTCTGGTCTTGCCTTGACAACTTGTCTTGTCTTGACAAGTTGTCTTGTCTTGCCTTGCCTTGTCTTGTCTTGTCTTGACAAGTTGTCTTGTATTGACAAGTTGTCTTGTCTTGACAAGTTGTCTTGTCTTGACTTGTCTTGGCAACTTTTCTTGTCTTGTCTTGTCTTATTTTGTCTTGTCTTGTCTTGTCTTGTCTTGTCTTCACTCGTCTTGTCTTGTCTGGTCTTGTCTTGTCTTGTCTTGACTTGTCTTGAGAACTTGTCTTGTCTTGTCTTGTTTTGTCATGTCTTGTCTTGTCTTGATTATCTTGTATTGTATTGTCTTGTCTTGTCTTGTCTTGTCTTGTCTTGTCTTGTCTTGTCTTGTCTTGTTTTATCTTGTCTTGTCCTGTCTTGCCTTGACAAGTTGTCTTGTTTTGTCTTGTCTTGTCTTGTATTGTCTTGTCTTGACTTCTCTTGACAAGTTGTCTTGTCTTGTCTTGTCTTGTCTTGTCTTGTCTTGTCTTGTCTTGTCTTCACTTTTCTTGTCTTATCTTGTCTTGCCTTGTCTTGTCTTGTCTTGTCTTGTTTTGTCCTGTATTGTCTTGTCTTGACAAGTTGTCTTGTGTTGTGTTGTGTTGTGTTATGTTGTGTTGTGTTGTGTTGTCTTGACTTGTCTTGTCTTGACAAGTTGACTTGTCTGTCTTGTCTTGACAAGTTGTCTTGTCTTGACAAGTTGTCTTGTCTTGACAAGTTGTCTTGTCTTGTCTTTTCTTGCCTTGTCTTTTCTTGTCTTATCTTGGCCTGTCTTGTCTTGTCTTGTCTTGAGAAGTTGTCTTGTCTTGACAAGTTGTCTTGTCTTGACAAGTTGTCTTGTCTTGACAAGTTGTCTTGTCTTGACAAGTTGTCTTGTCTTGACAAGTTGTCTTGTCTTGCCTTGTCTTTTCTTGTCTTGTCTTGTCTTGACAAGTTGTCTTGTCTTGTCTTGTCTTGACAAGTTGTCTTGTCTTGACAAGTTGTCTTGTCTTGCCTTGTCTTTTCTTGCCTTGTCTTTTCTTTTCTTTTCTTGTCTTATCTTGTCTTGTCTTGTCTTGTCTTTCGTTGTCTTGTCTTGTCTTGTCTTGTCTTGTCTTGTCTTGTCTTGTCTTGTCTTGTTTTGTCTTGGCTTGTCTTTTCTTGTCTTGTCTTGACAAGTTGTTTTGTCTTGTCTTGATAAGTTATCTTATCTTGTGTTGTCTTTTCTTCTCTTGCCTTGTCTTTCCTTGTCTTGTCTTGTCTTGTATTGTCTTGTATTGTCTTATCCTGTCTTGTCCTGTCTTGACATGTCTTGTCTTGACTTCTCTTGACAAGTTGTCTTGTCTTGTCTTGTCTTGACAACTTGTCTTTTCTTGTCTTGTCTTGTCTTGTCTTGTCTTGTGTTCACTTGTCTTGTATTATCTTGTCTTGCCTTGCCTTGTCTTGTCTTGTCTTGTTTTGTCCTGTATTGTCTTGTCTTGTTTTGTCCTGTATTATCTTGTCTTGTCTTGTCTTGTATTGTCTTGTCTTGACTTCTCTTGACAAGTTGTCTTGTCTTGTCTTGTTTTGTCTTGCCTTGTCTTGTCTTGTCTTGTCTTGTCTTGTCTTGTCTTGTCTTGTCTTGTCTTGCCTTGTCTTGTCTTGTCTTGTCTTGTCTTGTCTTGACAAGTTGTCTTGTCTTGACAAGTTGTCTTTTCTTGACAAGTGGTCTTGTCTTGTCTTGTCTTGTCTTGTCTTGTCTTGTCTTGACTTGTCTTGTCTTGTCCTGTCTTGTCTTGTCTTGTCTTGACAAGTTGTCTTGTCTTGTCTTGAGAAGTTGTCTTGTCTTGTCTTGTCTTCACAAGTTGTCTTGTCTTGACAAGTTGTCTTGTCTTGACAAGTTCTCTATCTTGTCTTGTCTTGTCTTGTCTTGTCTTGTCTTGTCTTGTCTTGTATTGTCTTGTCTTGTCTTGTCTTGACAAGTTGTCTTGTCTTGTCTTGTCTTGTCTTGTCTTGTCTTGTCTTGTCTTGTCTTGTCTTGTATTGTCTTGTCTTGTCTTGTCTTGACAAGTTGTCTTGTATTGTCTTGTCTTGTCTTGTCTTGTCTTGTCTTGTCTTGTCTTGTCTTGTCTTGTCTTGTCTTGTCTTGTCTTGTCTTGTCTTGTCTTGCCTTGTCTTGTCTTGTGTTGTGTTGTCTTGTCTTGACAAGTTGTCTTGTCTTGACAAGTTGTCTTTTCTTGACAAGTGGTCTTGTCTTGTCTTGTCTTGTCTTGTCTTGACTTGTCTTGTCTTGTCCTGTCTTGTATTGTCTTGTCTTGACAAGTTGTCTTGTCTTGTCTTGAGAAGTTGTCTTGTCTTGTCTTGTCTTGACAAGTTGTCTTGTCTTGACAAGTTGTCTTGTCTTGACAAGTTCTCTATCTTGTCTTATCTTGTCTTGTCTTGTTTTGTATTGTCTTGTCTTGTCTTGTCCTGTCTTGTCTTGTGTTGTGTTGTGTTGTGTTGTGTTGTGTTGCGTTGTGTTGTGTTGTCTTGTCTTGTCTTGTCTTGACAAGTTGTCTTGTCTTGTCTTCACAAGTTGTCTTGTCTTGTCTTGATAAGTTATCTTGTCTTGTCTTGTCTTGTCTTGTCTTGTCTTTTCTTTTCTTGTCTTGTCTTGTCTTGTCTTATCTTGTCTTGTCTTGACAAGTTGTCTTGTCTTGACAAGTTGTCTTGTCTTGCCTTGTCTTTTCTTGTCTTGTCTTGTCTTGTCTTGTCTTGTCTTGTCTTGTCTTGTCTTGTCTTGTCTTGTCTTGTCTTGTCTTGTCTTGTCTTGTTTTGTCTTGTTTTGTCTTGACAAGTTGTCTTGTCTTGACAAGTTGTCTTGTCTTGACAAGTTGTCTTGTCTTGACAAGTTGTCTTGTCTTGTCTTGACAAGTTGTCTTGTCTTGTCTTGTCTTGTCTTGTCTTTTCTTGTCTTGTCTTGACAAGTTGTCTTGTCTTGCCTTGTCTTTTCTTGCCTTATCTTTTCTTGTCTTGTCTTGTCTTGTCTTATCTTGTCTTGTATTGTCTTTGTGTTGTCTTGTTTTGTTTTGTCTTGTTTTGTCTTGACAAGTTGTCTTGTCTTGACAAGTTGTCTTGTCTTGACAAGTTGTCTTGTCTTGACAAGTTGTCTTGTCTTGACAAGTTGTCTTGTCTTGTCTTGTCTTGTCTTGCCTTGTCTTTTCTTGTCTTGTCTTGTCTTGTCATGTCTTGTCTTGTCTAGACAAGTTGTCTTGTCTTGTCTTGTCTTGTCTTGTCTAGACTTGTCCTGTCTTGTCTTGACAAGTTTTACTGTCTCGTCTTGTCTTGTCTTTTCTTTTCTTGTGTTGTGTTGTGTTGTCTTGTGTTGCCTTGTGTTGTCTTGTGTTGTCTTGACTTGTGTTGTGTTGTCTTGTGTTGTCTTGACAAGTTGTCTTGTCTTGTCTTGTCTTGTCTTGCACGTTGTCTTGTCTTGTCTTGACAAGTAGTCTTGTCTTGACAAGTTGTCTTGTCTTGACAAGTTGTCTTATCTTTTCAAAAATTGTCTTGTCTTGACAAGTTGTCTTGTATTGACAAGTTGTCTTGTCTTAACAAGTTGTCTTGTCTTGACAATTTGTCTTTTCTTGTCTTGACAAGTTGTCTTGTCTTGTCTTGTATTTTCTTGTCTTATCTTGTCTTGTCTTGTCTTGTCTTGTCTTGTCTTGTCTTGACAACTTGTCTTGTCTTGATAAGTCGTCTTGTCTTGACAAGTTGTCTTGTCTTGACAAGTTGTTTTGTCTTGACAAGTTGTCTTGTATTGACAAGTTGTCTATCTTGTTTTATCTTGTCTTGTCTTGTCTTGTCTTGTCTTGACAAGTTGTCTTGTCTTGTCTTGACAAGTTGTCTTGTCTTGACAAGTTGTCTTGTCTTGCCTTGTCTTTTCTTGCCTTGTCTTTTCTTTTCTTGTCTTGTCTTGTCTTGTCTTATCTTGTCTTGTATTGTCTTGTCTTGTCTTGTTTTGTTTTGTCTTGTTTTGTCTTGACAAGTTGTCTTGTCTTGACAAGTTGTCTTGTCTTGACAAGTTGTCTTGTCTTGACAAGTTGTCTTGTCTTGACAAGTTGTCTTGTCTTGACAAGTTGTCTTGTCTTGTCTTGTCTTGTCTTTTCTTGTCTTGTCTTGTCTTGTCTTGTCTTGTTATGTCTTGTCTTGTCTAGACAAGTTGTCTTGTCTTGTCTTGTCTTGTCTTGTCTAGACTTGTCCTGTCTTGTCTTGTCTTCACTTGTCTTGTCTTGTCTGGTCTTGTCTTGTCTGGTCTTGTATTGTCTTGTCTTGACTTGTCTTGAGAACTTGTCTTGTCTTGTTTTGTCTTGTCTTGTCTTGTCTTGTCTTTGCTTGCCTTGTCTTGTCTTATCTTGTCTTGTTTTGTCTTGTCTTGTCTTGCCTTGTCTTGTCTTGTCTTGTCTTGTGTTATCTTGTCTTGTCTTGTCTTGTCTTGTCTTGTCTTGTCTTGTCTTGTCTTGTCTTGTCTTGTCTTGTCTTGACTTGTTGTCTTGTCTTGACAAGTTGTCTTGTCTTGTCTTGTCTTGTCTTGACAAGTTGTCTTGTATTGACAAGTTGCGTTGTCGTGTCTTGTGTTGTCGTATTGACAAGTTGTCTTGTCTTGACAAGTTGTCTTATATTGTCTTATCTTGTGTTGTGTTGTGTTGTCTTGTCTTGTCTTGTCTTGACAAGTTGTCTTGTCTTGTCTTCACAAGTTGTCTTGTCTTGTCTTGACAAGTTATCTTGTCTTGTCTTGTCTTGTCTTGTATTGTCTTGTCTTGTCTTGTCTTGTCTTGTCTTGTCTTGTCTTGTCTTGTCTTGACAAGTTGGCTTGTCTTGTCTAGTCTTGTCTTGCCTTGTCTTGTCTTGTCTTGTCTAGACTTGTCCTGTCTTGTCTTGTATTGACAAGTTTTCCTGTCTTGTCTTGTCTTGTCTTGCACGTTGTCTTGTCTTGTCTTGTCTTGTCTTTTCTTGTGTTGTGTTGTCCTGTTTTGTCTTGTGTTGTGTTGTGTTATCTTGTCTTGACAAGTTGTTTTTGTATTG